>OAMR01000078.1:1275226-1291196 GCA_900205405.1 Echinochloa crus-galli
ATATGCATCTAGAAATTGAACTAGTAGAACCTAGTGATCAGCATTGTTAACTTGATCTCGAGTGTCCTTATGCAGAAAGGAGAGGATTTCCTTCAGTTTTGCTTGGTTCTCCTCTGATAAGGCTTGACCAGAAGAAGTTTCTTCTCCTTGTTCGGCAACTAGATCATCCACAGCAAATGAATAGCTGGATGAAGAAGTGGTTTTCTCCTGAAAGAAGATTTTGCCGAATTATTGATGATCCATTGAACTGAAGATTGAGAGGAGTGGATAGTTGTATTTACCTCATTCCTGACCACTTGAATGGAGAGAGAAGGCATGTCCAGTTCAAGTGAAGGTTCTTGTGCATCCTGCTGAGAAGAGTTTAGTAGATTCCTTGGTGGAGATGAAGCTTCTGGATGAGGGAGATCTAAATTGACAGAGACATTGGAGGAAAAGAAAAATGGCCAGTACTGAATGTATTGCCCTTAGCACAAAAATATACTACATCAGATGTTCATGCAAGATCACAAAAGATAAGTTTTATTGCCGAAATTCCATAAATCCCTAGTACAAACTACTGGAAGAGCCTGTTCAAAACAGACTGGGGATGAATGGAATCGGCAATGGCAGCACCATGGCCATCAAGACGATCAATGGAGGCGTCAATGTCTTCGATGTCTTCTGGGTTGCTGTTGGCGAAACCAACCGGCATCCTGGAATAGTCAGTGCCGGTGTGCGTCGACATGGCAACGAGACCCGTAGCGACGCCCAGGCGAACGCCATGGGAGGCCACCTCGTCGACACGGCCTGCCACCGCACCAAGGCGTGCCTCGGGTGTGTCCCCTTGGGCGTTCACCTTGTCCGCCAGTTCCTCCACCAGTGCCTTCAGCCGATTGAGCTCGGCGTCACGATCTGCGAGATTACAAGGGGATAACAGATTAATATCATTTGGAGGACGAGATTGAAATTGAGCAGATTGCAGGACTCACCATCAATGACTTCGAGCAGTTGCTTGCGCTCGGCCTGCCATTCGAGGTCCGCAATCCCGGCTTGCTTGGAGATGACCTCCAACTCGCGGCGAGTGTCGTCACGCTCCGCTTTGAATCGGCGAGCATCGCCGTCCGTGTAGCGGTAGTCGTCCGATTCGAGAGATCGATTGGATGAACTCGAAGAGCTGGACGCCGCAGGAGCAGCGGCTGGAGCCGCAACTGGCGCACCAGCGGCGACAATCCATTGGATTACCCTGAAAAAACAAAGAGATTCGTCAAGGAGAGGGCAAATCTCGAGAAGAACAGAGAGAAGCAAGCAGCCAATCACCTGCGGCGAGCGCCGGCGCGACTTCCTTCGGGCTCGTCGGCGGCCGGTCGCCTTCCATTCGCCATTGGGGTTTTCTTGAGTTTACTGTGCTTGGGGAAAGAAGAGTTCGAGGAAGGCAAAAGACTTGATGAAGAGATAGCGGCACTCGGTATGTTTATTTATAGAATCCGCAGAGGAGATCGTGGTCGGGGATCGTGGCGCGCATCCCAAAATTTCAGAAGGTGGAACGCCCCACGAACCGAGCAGTTGCCGTGTCGTTTGGGATTCATGCCGAATCGGGTTCGGTTCTACTGAATTGGATTCGGCTGTGTTGTGTTAGGTCGTTTTTCGGGTCTGACGCTGTTACGATTAAGCTTTGCCGAATGTGTTGTTCACAATAAAGCGAGGAAGAAAGCAAAGATTGGTGAGACTACAAAGTTGGTAAGACATTCGGCTGATTAAATATTCGATACAACTACACACCCAAGTACTTGGAGATTACATCTTTAGCATCAGATATCATTCTATTAATGGTCTCCAAAAGATTTTTGTCAGCTTCTTGGGTTTTAGCCAGAGCAGCAAGCTTTGCCTTGAGTTGTTTTTCTTCGTTCAGAGCTGCTGAAGCAGATCAAGGGACTCAATTTACATCCTCTGAATTCAGAGACTTTGCTGAAAGTATGGGGATTAAATTATTGAATTCTTCTCCTTATTATGCTCAAGCCAATGGACAGGCAGAAGCTTCCAACAAGATCATGATTAAAATCATACAGAAGAAAATTGATCAAAAGCCAAGGAGGTGGCATTCGGTACTCAATGAAGCATTGTGGGCTTACCGAATGGCTCCTCATGGGGCTACAAAAACGTCTCCTTATGAACTAGTGTATGGACATCATGCCATTTTGCCATGGGAATTACAAACAGAGTCAAGGAGAATACAGTTGCAGAAAGATTTAAGTTCTAAAGATTACAGTAACTTGATGATGGACGAATTGGAAGATTTGCATATGATTCGTCTCAAAGCATTGGAAAATATTGAGAAAAATAAGATGCGCGTTGCCAAATATTACGACAAGAAGGTGAGGGTTAAGCAATTTGCAGAAGGAGACTTGGTTTGGAAAGCGCTATTGCCGATTGGAACCAAATATGCAGCATTCGGCAAATGGTCTCCAAATTGGGAAGGTCCTTTCAGAGTGGTTAGATGCGTGCCTTGAAATGCATATATTTTGAAAACTTTACTGGGAGAAGGATTCACTGCTGCTATAAACGGGAGATATTTGAAGAAATACTATCCTAGCGTTGAGATTGATCGTTGATTAAGACACAATCCGAATAGCCGGCATTCGGGAAGAAGCCGCCTTCAGAACAAAAATTTCCGATAAAAGAAAAATGGCCAGTACTGAATGTATTGCCCTTAGCACAAAATATATTACATCAGGAGTTCATGCAAGATCACAAAAGATAAGTTTTATTGCCGAAATTCCATGAATCCCTAGTACAAACTACTGGAAGGGCCTGTTCAAGACAGACTGGGGATGAATGGAATCGGCAATGGCAGCACCATGGCCATCAAGACGATCAATGGAGGCGTCAATGTCATCGATGTCTGTATTGGTGCCTCCACAGTTGAACAAGCCTTTCAAGTTGTACGTGGCGGCCGATGCCCAAACTATTGGATCGGCCCTTATTCAAGAATTTGAAGGGAAGGAAAGAGTAGTTGCATACCTATCAATATGGCGTCGAAAGGACAAGCCTGAAGAAGATGGTCATTCGGCTCCTACATGCATGGTATGTTTCTTGCCGAATGAATTTATGGCTCCTGCTGATCAAGTTGTACAGGAGGAAGCGTTGTTAGTGATAGATGAAGTTGAACAACTAATGGCACAAATGATGCTCAATAAGCAAGCTGTCTTTGAAAAGCCAATTCAGAATCGACACATGAAGCCACTATATTTGAAAGGATTTGTCAATGGGAAGCCTTTAACCAAGATGTTCGTCGATGGTGGAGCTGCTGTGAATGTGATGCCATATACTACATTTAGGAAGCTTGGTATGGGCCCTGGAGATTTAACACAAACGAGCATAATTCTAAATGATTTTGCTGGAAATCCTTCGTTCATGTAGATCTAATGATTGGGTCCAAGGTTCTGCTCACAACTTTCTTCGTCATTGAGGGACTAGGGGCATATAGTTTGCTGCTTGGAAGAGATTGGATCCATGCAAATTGCTGTATCCCATCCACCATGCATCAACAGGAAGGCCAGAAAATCAAGATGCCAATGTTGACCTCATGGTACAAAAAATGGCCGATGTGTTGCAAAATCAATTCGGTCTGAAGCCCAAAAATCAGGGGTACATGTACTCCTCTCCTTTCCCACAATGGTACCAAAGAGTGTCATTGCCTAACAGAGTCAAAGTTCCTACAGAATTCACTAAATTCTCAGGGCAAGATGATACTAGCACTGTGGAGCATATAGCTAGATACTTGATGCAGCTTGGAGAAGCCTCCGCAGATGAAGCCTTTAGAATCAGATACTTTCCTGTCTCTGCAAATTTCTGTTAACACCAAAAATTGACACCAGGAAGAGGCTGACATGTGGGCCGGATTTGGTGAAAAGATAAACATCGTTCAGCTAAGAAAGCTTATCTTCGAGAAAGATTCGGCAAAGGCATTATGCGGTCGGGAGTCCGTCGCCGATTCGGCAAGGGAGTTGCTCTATGGAAAGCATTCGGGAATGCGTGATGACGTGGATTGAATACAAGGAAAAAGCCGATTTGATAAAGAATGCGAGATGAATACGGCACTTCGACGTATTTCTTTGGAAATAAACGTTTTGTAATCGTAGTCGATTAGGAATCGTGTCAAAGTCTGGGTATAAATATAAACCCATGACAATTGTAATAGGGATCGAACAATCATACAACAAACCGGCCTTGCGCCACCTTTTCGAGTCCTTTAGTCGTGTCGTCGAAATCTTCGAGAGGAACCATCGATCCGTCGACCTCCGTAAGTATCGACAACCTTGTATCATGCTTAGTATCATGCGGTGGATTTAAGCTTGGTTCAAGAAGGCTTCTTTGTTAAATCATGAGTCATGCGGTAGGCTAAGGTTTAGCTTGAAGCAAGTTATCGGCTCTATTAGATTGTGGCAAAGATCTAATAGATTCATTAAGTTACCTTGTGTTATTTGGGTTTTACTTTATGTTTAATTCATATAACACTCTTTTTGCCCAGTCTAGATTGGTTAGGTTCGGTTTTGATTCATCGCAAGACATGACCATGTTACCTTACATAGCCGAATTCAAACCAATCTAGATTGCCACGTGTCGCGGGTTCAAACTCGTTGGTTTTGTATGGATCTTGACAGAGCCGGGTATCATGCGGTAGATGCAGGTTTTTGGGTCGTTTTAGAACTAATCATCCGGTGGATTAGAGCTCGAAATCGATCTGATAGGTCTATCAACATCGACGAAGCTTGTTCCTTCTTCATGGAACCCGAATCGGCTATCTAGCCGTATTCGGCAGTCCCTCAATGAGTGAAAACGTGTTCGTAACTTTGTTTTAAATAATGAATGCTTCTAGCCTTCCACGTTTAGAGTATATCATGCGGTAGATTGATCTATTCTTGGTTGGTGGTGTGATTTTAAACAAGTTGTATCATGCGGTGGATTAACTTGTTTGATTCTACGCCTGACGGGTTCGAGGGTATCTAGACATGCGGTAGACTAGTGCTTTTAGACCTATGCATTCTTGTTTATTAGAGATTTACGATCGTGCTTTCACATTTATCATGCTTTATGCCCGTTAATCGGTTGTATTTAAGTATTGTAACGATCATCTAATTAAATACCGATCTTTCATCATGATGACGTCATGCGTTCGGCAGTATGCGCTCTGCCGAATATGCATGTGAGCGCCTGCATTGCCGACAGATAGCTTGTTCATAGCTATATGCCGATCAAGATTGGCCTTGCAAGCCGTAGAGATGGAACTGTCTGGTATCATCCGGCATGTTCCAGGTTTTATATCTAAACATTTTTTCTTCCTTTGTCAGTTTCAGGGAAAATTGACTGGCACGCTTACAGGATTCAGACGATCGGGCACGTGTGAAGCCAGCTGATTCGGCTTGCTGTGTGCTTGGCGTGAGAAGCCGATTTTGCGTCAACACACTTTTTGGCACGCCCGGTGGGACACTCAAGCTTTGAAGATGCCTGAGATAAAAGAATTGCTGGATGTCACTCTTGAAGAACTGACTGAAGAGCATCAACAGATAGTGAAAGCTGCTGCAGAGCAGTTCATTAAAAAGTGCTTGCTATCTTTCGGCAAGAACAGGAGTGGTGCACCTTTTCTCAAAACAGAACTGCCAAGAGTCTTGCTGCCTGGACAGTCAGATATGAGTACAGATGAAGAAAGAGAGCGGTTTTCTGGCTTGTTATACAAGGCTCTGGGAGAAACAATGACCAATCACAATACTGCATTCTTGAATAGCTTTCGATTAATAATGATCAGTATTTTTGGTCAAGGCGTGGATAAAGCTTTTGAGCAAGAATATGGGCCACCTGGTGGACCAACGTACTTCAATACACACACGACAACTCAAAAGCCGCATGGAAAAGACAATATTGGAGAAACTGGAGCGGAGGGAATCAAAAGTTCAGCTGCTAGAGCCTACCAAGAACAGAAAAGGGCGAAAAAGGAAAATTTAGGATGCGATTCACCTGTTGCACCAGCCAGCAGTGATCAACAGCCGATCAAAACAGTCGGCTCTCATAGTAATTTTTAATGGAGAATCCAATTGATGGAACTGACGGGAAGTTAGGACGTGGATTTGTGTCGGCTGATAAGCTAGAAGAAGTAGACATTGGAGATGGTGACAAACCAAGGCCGACATTCATCAGTGCAAACTTAGATTCAGGTTTCAGAGAAGAGTTGATTAAATTATTAAGAGAATACAAAGACTGCTTTGCTTGGGATTATTCGGAGATGCCTGGTTTGGACCGTTCTATTGTTGAGCATCGGTTGCCAATCAAGCCTGGTTAATCAAGTTACCAGAGGGGCATTCCATGCTTCGGCCGGATGGAGTAAGAGACAAAAAATATTGTGGATTCCACGACAGAAACTTGGTCGGGAGTTCGTCGCCGATTCGGCAAGGAGCTGCTCTATGTGAAGCATTCGGGAACGCGTGATGACGTGGATCAAGTAAGGAAGATGCCGATCTGATGAAGAATACAAGATGAATACGGCATTTTAGACGTATTTCTTTGGAAACAAACATTTTGTAATCGTAATCGAGTAGGAATCGTGTCAAAACCAGGGTATAAATATGAACCCATGGTGATTGTAATAGGGATCGAACAATCATACAACAAACCGGCCTTGCGCCACCTTTTCGAGTCCTTTAGTCGTGTCGTCGAAATCTTCGAGAGGAACCATCGATCCGTCGACCTCCGTAAGTATCGACAACCTTGTATCATGCTTAGTATCATGCGGTGGATTTAAGCTTGAGTCAAGAAGGCTTTTCTTGCTAGATCATGAGTCATGCGGTAGGCTAAGGTTTAGCTTGAAGCAAGTTACCGGCTCTATTAGATTTTGGCAAAGATCTAATAGATTCATTAAGTTACCTTGTGTTATTTGGGTTTTACTTTATGTTTAATTCATATAACACTCTTTTTGCCCAGTCTAGATTGGTTAGGTTCGGTTTTGATTCATCGCAAGACATGACCATGTTACCTTACATAGCCGAATTCAAACCAATCTAGATTGCCACGTGTCGCGGGTTCAAACTCGTTGGTTTTGTATGGATCTTGACAGAGCCGGGTATCATGCGGTAGATGCAGGTTTTTGGGTCGTTTTAGAACTAATCATCCGGTGGATTAGAGCTCGAAATCGATCTGATAGGTCTATCAACATCGACGAAGCTTGTTCCTTCTTCATGGAACCCGAATCGGCTATCTAGCCGTATTCGGCAGTCCCTCAATGAGTGAAAACGTGTTCGTAACTTTGTTTTAAATAATGAATGCTTCTAGCCTTCCACGTTTAGAGTATATCATGCGGTAGATTGATCTATTCTTGGTTGGTGGTGTGATTTTAAACAAGTTGTATCATGCGGTGGATTAACTTGTTTGATTCTACGCCTGACGGGTTCGAGGGTATCTAGACATGCGGTAGACTAGTGCTTTTAGACCTATGCATTCTTGTTTATTAGAGATTTACGATCGTGCTTTCACATTTATCATGCTTTATGCCCGTTAATCGGTTGTATTTAAGTATTGTAACGATCATCTAATTAAATACCGATCTTTCATCATGATGACGTCATGCGTTCGGCAGTATGCGCTCTGCCGAATATGCATGTGAGCGCCTGCATTGCCGACAGATAGCTTGTTCATAGCTATATGCCGATCAAGATTGGCCTTGCAAGCCGTAGAGATGGAACTGTCTGGTATCATCCGGCATGTTCCAGGTTTTATATCTAAACATTTTTTCTTCCTTTGTCAGTTTCAGGGAAAATTGACTGGCACGCTTACAGGATTCAGACGATCGGGCACGTGTGAAGCCAGCTGATTCGGCTTGCTGTGTGCTTGGCGTGAGAAGCCGATTTTGCGTCAACACACTTTTTGGCACGCCCGGTGGGACACTCAAGCTTTGAAGATGCCTGAGATAAAAGAATTGCTGGATGTCACTCTTGAAGAACTGACTGAAGAGCATCAACAGATAGTGAAAGCTGCTGCAGAGCAGTTCATTAAAAAGTGCTTGCTATCTTTCGGCAAGAACAGGAGTGGTGCACCTTTTCTCAAAACAGAACTGCCAAGAGTCTTGCTGCCTGGACAGTCAGATATGAGTACAGATGAAGAAAGAGAGCGGTTTTCTGGCTTGTTATACAAGGCTCTGGGAGAAACAATGACCAATCACAATACTGCATTCTTGAATAGCTTTCGATTAATAATGATCAGTATTTTTGGTCAAGGCGTGGATAAAGCTTTTGAGCAAGAATATGGGCCACCTGGTGGACCAACGTACTTCAATACACACACGACAACTCAAAAGCCGCATGGAAAAGACAATATTGGGCAGTCTCGACCGCCACAACAACAACAACAGGCGTGATTTCAACCGCAATAAGCGCAAGCCAGACAACACAGTCGCGGCAGTAGAGCGCTCCACGCGAAAGAAATCCACTCCAGACCTGGATAAAGTCATGAACATACCATGCCCATATCACCCGCACGGCCATCAGAAAGATGATTTCACGATCTTGCTGAGCGATTCTCCAGATAACGTAGCACGCCTCACCTGCAGTGCGTATTTCAAGACCGACTTCAGCCTCGAGCAACCACTCGTTCGGTTGCCATCAGGACTTGTCGTCACCAACTCCCCAGGAGGGCTCCTTGTCCACTGGCCTGGAGCAGTCCCTGCTGATTTCCAACAGAACGACGAGTCGAGGCTAAGCGCTGTGATCCTGGAAGACTTGCCTTATCAAGACGGCAGGACGACCTCGATCACGTCCTCAACTGACTCAACAGGAGACAATTTCTCCAGTACACCGACCCTGCTGTTACCTGACCCCAGCAGGCAAGTATACATGGCAGGAGCATCAGGACAAGGCGGACAGTATGACCGTGAGCTTGTGGCCGATATTTCAGATGAAGAGAACTCGCAACCAGGAGAAACCGAGCAAGCGAAGGCTACAAGGCGATCAAGGAACGCGAAGCGCAAGGAACGACGGATCAACGCAGCCTTGCGAGCCTCGGCTACTCGCAATCTCCATCAAGCTTTCCAGCTGGTAGGGGACCAGACAGTGCTTCAAGGAACACCAGAAAACCTTGCTGTCGCTACTGAGATCATCAAGGCCCTGCCAAATACACCAGCATTAGGGCAGGCGATCGCCATGCTGGAGGCAGTGCGCCAAGATCTTAATGGTGGACTAGCAGCCAGTGGGAGCCGGCCACAAGGCAGCAGGCATACTGTCCACTCTCCACATTCAAGTCAAGACGCTCCCGCAAATTCAAGACAGATCGTCCTCCGCGATCCAGCTGGTGGCAATAGGGTTGAGAACCCTCCTGCTACAGACCTTCGCGCCACGATCAATGCAACTCGAGATGCTCGCTCTCAAATTGATGCACGACGAGCTGAGCGGATTGCGGCAGAGATTCGCAGACGTACCGAGTTTGAGCAGCAATATGGCCCGATCCAGGTCGATCAAGAGCAGCCTGAGGACAACCCACCTCGTGACGTTAATCGCACACGGGCTCAAGACCCACCCCGCGATACTTATCGCACACGGGCTCAAGAACCGCCTCGCGAAACTACCCGCACTCGACACCGCGATACACAGCCTCGCGGTAGGGACAACAACCCTGATAATGACCCTTCAGATGATGGTGATGATGGTGATCGTCCCCCCCGAGGCCGTGATCGCAATCATGGAGGCAACAGGGGACGCCGGGACCCTGAACCGAGTGGTTCTCCTAGCCACCACTCGGGCAATAGAGATGACGATCGCAGGGATGGCACAAGTCGAAGACGACGAACTCCATCTCCATCTGACAAATATGATGGATTCCCTGCTTTTTCAAGTCGCATCAAGAAAATCCAGCTACCCCAGAAGTTCAAGACTACTGGGATTGAGAAGTTCACTGGGAAACAAGATCCGGAGCAATGGTTGCGCGTCTACTCGACAGCAATCACGATGGCAGGTGGCAGCAATGACGTCAAAGTCATATATTTTCCAATCATGATGGATACAGCGCCACTAACATGGCTTGAAGGCCTCCGCCCCGGCTCCATTGACACCTGGGAACAACTCACACGCAAGTTTACCGCCAATTTTCAGGGAACCTGGGCCCGGCCCGGAACCCGCTTCGAGCTATCAGCTTGCAAGCAAGAAAAAGGCGAAACTTTGCGTAAATACATCAAGAGATTCTTTGAAAAGAGGGCCACAATCATAGACGTGTCAGACAGGGAGATCATCGACTGCTTTCATGATGGTCTGTGGGCACGTGAGCTTCATCGAGAGTTTGGAAGACGCCGTCCAGAAACCATTGCAGAACTCAGACGCATGGCAGCTGATTGGGCAGACCAAGACGATCGTGAACGCGAACGCTTTGACAGGCGCAAGGACAACAACAACTCCAATGGTGGCAACAACCAAGACAAGCGCAGTCCCGACCGCCGCAACAACAACAACAACAGGCGTGATTTCAACCGCAATAAGCGCAAGCCAGACAACACAGTCGCGGCAGTAGAGCGCTCCACGCGAAAGAAATCCACTCCAGACCTGGATAAAGTCATGAACATACCATGCCCATATCACCCGCACGGCAAACATACGATGGCTCAATGCATCCATATCAAGAAGGAGTTTGACAAGCGGGAGCTGCCTGAGAAAAGAACTCCAAAGAATAAAAAGAAAGATAGCGACGGTGATGGTACCGACAACGGCTTCCCTCAAGTTGACAACGTCGTTGCTGTGCTTTTCAGTGGAGATACCCTCACCCAATCCAAGCGAGCCAAGAAGCTATCCCTCAGAGAGATCATGGCAATCGAGCCAGCTACCCCCACATATCTCAAGTGGTCTGAGGTCCCCATCACCTTCTCCAGGGCGGACCAATGGACCAATTTTGCCAATCCAGGCAGATACCCACTAGTTTTGAATCCAGTCGTGGCGCAAGCCAGATTGACCAAAGTACTCATCGACGGTGGCAGTGGGCTCAATATTATCTTCGCCAAGACTTTTACTAAGATGGGACTTGATATCACAAAATATCTAAAGCCCATGGAATCTCCGTTCTATGGCATCGTTCCAGGCAAAGCTGCAATCTCCTTGGGACAGGTTACCTTACCAGTCACCTTCGGTACCGCGTCCAATTTCAGAACAGAGTACATCAAGTTTGAGGTGGCAGACTTTGAGACTTCGTACCATGCGATCCTTGGGCGTCCAGCCCTCGCCAAGTTCATGGCGATCCCGCACTACGTGTACCTCGTCCTAAAGATGCCAGCTCCCAAAGGAGTACTTTCCGTCAAAGGAGACCTCAAGATTTCACATGACTGTGACGCAGAAGCCGTTGAATTTGCCGCAGCCTCACAAGTACCCACCCAGATGATGGAGGTCCTCGCCCTCGCCAACAAGTCGAAGGAAGAAGGTTCTGAAGTCCCAGCCAAGAAGTCCACCAACATGAGTTTCAAGCCCTCCGAAGAAGTGCAGATCAAGACTGTTGATCTTCAGACAGGCGACTCGTCTCAAACGGCCCTTATTGGGGCCAGCTTAGATTGTAAATAGGAAGACGCGCTCGTCAAGTTCCTTCGTGCTAATAAAGATATATTTGCTTGGAAACCATCTGATATGCCTGGTGTTCCTAGTGAGCTTGCCGAGCACAAACTCAATGTCAAGAAAGACGCGAAACCCAAACGTCAACGGTTACGACGCTTCGACCAGGAACGGCGCAACGCCATCAAGGCGGAGATAGCAAAACTACTCGCGGCTGGCTTTATCAAAGAAGTCTTTCATCCCGAGTGGTTAGCCAATCCAGTCCTGGTTCGAAAGAAAAACAACAATGAGTGGCGTATGTGTGTTGATTATACAGATCTCAACAAACATTGCCCTCCAGACCCTATGGGCCTCCCACGAATTGATGAAGTCGTGGATTCTACTGCAGGGTGTGCATTGATATCCTTCCTTGATTGCTATTCAGGGTATCATCAGATAGCCCTAGCCATGGAGGACCAGATCAAAACATCGTTCATCACTCCTTTCGGTGCTTTTTGCTACACTACCATGTCGTTCGGTTTGAAGAACGCGGGAGCTACATATCAGCGTGCCATAAACAAATGTCTCTCTTCTCAGATTGATGTCAATGTGGAGGCTTACGTTGATGATGTGGTGGTCAAGACAAGAGACCCAGACAAGTTCATTGCTGACTTGCAGGAGACATTCGATAACCTCAGGAAATTTCGATGGAAGCTTAACCAGACTAAGTGTGTTTTTGGTGTACCTGCTGGCAAACTACTCGGGTTCATAGTCAGTCACAGGGGCATCGAAGCTAATCCTGACAAGATCACGGCTGTCCTTCAGATGGAAGCCCCGAAGAATATCAAAGAAGTCCAGAGACTCACAGGATGCCTCGCGGCATTGAATAGATTCATCTCAAGACTTGGAGAAAAGGGCCTCCCTTTCTTCAAACTTCTCAAGAAGCAGGACAAGTTTACTTGGACAGAGGAGGCTGATCAAGCTTTCCAACAACTCAAGAGCTACCTAACCTCTCCACCGATCCTCGTTGCTCCAACCAAAGGTGAACGATTATTGTTATATATTGCGGCTACTACACACGTGGTCAGTACTGTTATTGTGGTGGAGCGCAAGGAGGAAGGTCATGTATTTCCAGTCCAACGTCCGGTATATTTCATCAGTGAGGTACTCTCTGCGTCTAAAATTCGTTATCCTCAAGTTCAGAAACTCTTATATGCAGTATTTATAACTTCCAGAAAGTTACGGCATTATTTTCAATCTTTTCCAATTACTGTCGTGACTAAATTTCCTCTTGGAGAAATTTTCAATAACCCTGATGCGACTGGACGGATAAGCAAGTGGAAAGCTGAAATTGCAGCATATAGCCTAGAATTTGCTCCTCAAACTGCTATCAAGTCCCAAGCTTTGGCTGATTTCACAGTTGAATGGATGGAGCTCCAATATTTCAGATCAACTACTCGTCCAGAGCACTGGGTCTTGTATTTTGATGGGTCTTTAAAGCTAGAAGGTGGCGGCGCAGGAGTTCTATTGATTTCCCCCAAAGGAGAACAACTCAAGTATGTTTTGCAGATACTTTTTCAAGTCACAAACAATGAAGCTGAGTATGAAGCCATGCTACATGGCCTTCGTATTGCAGTATCGTTAGGCATCAAGCGCCTATGTGTTTATGGTGACTCTGCAGTGGCCATCAATCAAGTCAATAAAGATTGGGACACAACCAAGGAGACAATGGATGCATATGTCAAGGAAGTACGCAAGCTTGAACGTCATTTCCTTGGATTGGAATTTCATCATGTCGTTCGTGATTACAATGTTGCTGCGGACGCTCTATCCAAACTGGGATCGCAACGAGCAGACGTCCCCGCAGAAATATTTGTTCATGAGTTACATCATCCATCTATTCAAGAAACAACTCCTGAGCATATCACGAATGCTCATCCACGTCCTGATCTCCAATGGACCAATTTTGCCAATCCAGGCAGATACCCACTAGTTTTGAATCCAGTCGTGGCGCAAGCCAGATTGACCAAAGTACTCATCGACGGTGGCAGTGGGCTCAATATTATCTTCGCCAAGACTTTTACTAAGATGGGACTTGATATCACAAAATATCTAAAGCCCATGGAATCTCCGTTCTATGGCATCGTTCCAGGCAAAGCTGCAATCCCCTTGGGACAGGTTACCTTACCAGTCACCTTCGGTACCGCGTCCAATTTCAGAACAGAGTACATCAAGTTTGAGGTGGCAGACTTTGAGACTTCGTGAGCTTGTGGCCGATATTTCAGATGAAGAGAACTCGCAACCAGGAGAAACCGAGCAAGCGAAGGCTACAAGGCGATCAAGGAACGCGAAGCGCAAGGAACGACGGATCAACGCAGCCTTGCGAGCCTCGGCTACTCGCAATCTCCATCAAGCTTTCCAGCTGGTAGGGGACCAGACAGTGCTTCAAGGAACACCAGAAAACCTTGATGTTCATAGTAGCGATAGCAAGGTTTTCTGGTGTTGATTGGGCAGACCAAGACGATCGTGAACGCGAACGCTTTGACAGGCGCAAGGACAACAACAACTCCAATGGTGGCAACAACCAAGACAAGCGCAGTCCCGACCGCCGCAACAACAACAACAACAGGCGTGATTTCAACCGCAATAAGCGCAAGCCAGACAACACAGTCGCGGCAGTAGAGCGCTCCACGCGAAAGAAATCCACTCCAGACCTTGATAAAGTCATGAACATACCATGCCCATATCACCCGCACGGCAAACATACGATGGCTCAATGCATCCATATCAAGAAGGAGTTTGACAAGCGGGAGCTGCCTGAGAAAAGAACTCCAAAGAATAAAAAGAAAGATAGCGACGGTGATGGTACCGACAACGGCTTCCCTCAAGTTGACAACGCGTTGCTGTGCTTTTTCAGTGGAGATACCCTCACCCAATCCAAGCGAGCCAAGAAGCTATCCCTCAGAGAGATCATGGCAATCGAGCCAGCTACCCCCACATATCTCAAGTGGTCTTAGGACTGACTCAACAGGAGACAATTTCTCCAGTACACCGACCCTGCTGTTACCTGACCCCAGCAGGCAAGTATACATGGCAGGAGCATCAGGACAAGGCGGACAGTATGACCGTGAGCTTGTGGCCGATATTTCAGATGAAGAGAATTCGCAACCAGGAGAAACCGAGCAAGCGAAGGCTACAAGGCGATCAAGGAACGCGAAGCGCAAGGAACGACGGATCAACGCAGCCTTGCGAGCCTCGGCTACTCGCAATCTCCATCAAGCTTTCCAGCTGGTAGGGGACCAGACAGTGCTTCAAGGAACACCAGAAAACCTTGATGTTCATAGTAGCGATAGCAAGGTTTTCTGGTGTGTGGTTTCGAGTGGCTCATTGTGGCCATCGATAAGTTCACCAAGTGGATTGAAGCGCAACCGTTGGTCAACGCACGAGTTTGAGAATTTGATAAGTTTTTTGATGGGATCATTCACCGTTTTGGTATACCTCATGAGATCATTACTGATCTAGGATCAGTATTCACGAGTGATGGATTCCAAGATTATTGCTCAAAATATTCAATTGAAACTCATTATGCTTCAGTTGCACATCCAAAGGCAAACGGACAAGTCGAGAAAGCCAATGGCTTGTTACTGCAAGGTTTGAAACCACGACTATATGATCCACTCAAGAAATATGGCGGCAAGTGGGCTCAAGAATTACCAGCTGTACTCTGGGGCTTACACACGCAACCAAGTCGTGCAACTGGACAAACACCTTATTTTCTAGTCTATGGGTCTGAAGCAGTCTTGCCTGCTGATTTACTCTGGAAAGCTCCACGACTAGAAAATTATGATGAACAAGTCGCTCAACAAGAAAGATTCCAGGACATTGATGGTATTGAAGAAGCCCGGGTGGCAGCTCTCATTCAGAACACACGCTATCTTGAGGGACTACGGCGTTATCATCAACGTTCTGTTCAGCCTCGTTCCTTTGTAATAGGGGATTTAGTGCTACGGCGCATACAGAAGACAGATGGCCTGCACAAACTCATGTCACGATGGGAAGGCCCGTTTACTGTCAAGCAAGTCATTGGGGCTGGAACTTATCGCCTCCAGACTCCAGAAGGCGATGATTTACCTAATGTATGGAATATTGAGCACTTGAAGAAATTTTACCCGTAATTGGGTTTCAGGCGACAGCCGTGTACTTTCTTTGATTATCATGAGATCAATAAAACACATGTGGTCAGTACTGTTATTGTGGTGGAGCGCAAGGAGGAAGGTCATGTATTTCCAGTCCAACGTCCGGTATATTTCATCAGTGAGGTACTCTCTGCGTCTAAAATTCGTTATCCTCAAGTTCAGAAACTCTTATATGCAGTATTTATAACTTCCAGAAAGTTACGGCATTATTTTCAATCTTGTTCAATTACTGTCGTCACCAAGTTTCCTCTTGGA
>OAMR01000078.1:1303645-1320953 GCA_900205405.1 Echinochloa crus-galli
ACCAGCTTGTTGGCTGATATAGAAGCAAACAAATGCTTAGCTTCTTCTATTCTCCTAGCTTTAAACATTCCAGAAATCATGGTAGTGAGAGTTACAATATCAATCTTCACATTTGTCGAACGCAATTTCTTGAATAGAGTGACTGCTTCATCAAAGCAGCTATTTCCAAAGAGTCCATTAAGAACAGCGTTACATGTTTCAATGTTCACTGGTATTCCACTTTCAATCATTTCATGTAACTTTTCCTTTGCAGCAACTGTTCTCCCAGCCTGAAATAAACCATCTATAACTATGCTGTATGTAATAGTTGAGGGCCTGACTCCCTTAACCAACATTTCTCTGAAAATATTCAGTCCACTGTCAATCTATCTATTTTTACAATAGCCATTAATAAGTGTACCATAAGCTACAGCATCAGGTTCAACTCCAGCAGACACCATAGAATCGAATACTGTAAAGGCTTTCTTCATCTTACCAACCAAGCAATATCCATCCATTAGTGAACAAAACGTAAAGACATCAGGACACAACCCATTATGCCTAATGAAGTCAAATACATGTTCTGCTTCCAAGACCTTTCCTTCTTTGCAAAGGTTGTTTATTACTGAATTGAAGAACAAAATATCAAGATTCAGCATCTCAGAAACCAATTCCTTGACTTTCACCAAACAACCATGAGCACAGAAACCCTTAATCAGGCAGAAGTAAACACCTTCATCAGGTGCCACTCCCTGATCAATCATCTGAGTGAATATGTCCATAGCAGCATCCAACCAGCCCATTGTGCAAAATGCAGAAATTACAGTCGTGTAGGTGACTATATCCGGCATCACTCCTCGCTGCTTCATTTGTTGAAATATAAGTATGGCGTCACTCATCATTCCACGTGTAGCATAGGCATGAATCAGTATACTGAAAATATGGTTGCTAGGTACAATGCCATCGTCTACCATCAAATTGAATACTCGAAATGCCTCCTTCCACTGGCCCAAAATGGAATATCCATGGATTATGTGATCATAGATAACATTGTTCGGTTGAACCCCTTTATCAATCATCTGTCGGAAGAACATCTCTGCCTTGTCCATTGCTGTGGCCTTGCACAGTGCATGAATGATAGAGCTGTAAGTCACCACAGTAGGTTCAATCCCCTGCTGCACCATCTCATGGAACAGATCACATGCCTTAGCTACTTCACCCTGCTTAAAAAGACCATCGATGACCGTGTTGTATGATACCACATTGGGCGAGCAGGCACCTCCTTCTTTGGCCATCATTCGGAGCAGGTCAACCGCTCGCTGACTTGTCCTGTCATGGCAAAAGCTCTTCAGAAGAACACTGTAGGAGATAACATTAGGCAGGCACCCAAGCTCAGGCATCCTCCAGAGCAGCACGTCCAGCGCCTCACTCGTCCGCTTTGCATCGCATAGACACTTGAGGAGGACACTGAACGTGATGACGCCCATGCCCAGGCCCGTCCTGAAGAGGCGTCCAAAGAAGGCGAGCGCAAGGTCTGGGAGGCGCGTGCGGCCGCAGCAGTCGATGAGGATGGTGTAGGTGCACGCCGTGGGTAGCGCCACCCGCGTGCTGGCGGCGTGCCGGCGCCAGGGGGCAGCGGGAACGCGGCGAACGCCTCGTGGCGCAGGTCGAACCGGAGCAGCACGTTGTTAGCGACGTCGTCGTCGCCGGCAGGGTCCAGGGCGGCCCAGTAGACGGCGCCTCCCACGGACACCGGCGACACCGAGTCGTCGATGGCGAACGGCGCGTTCTCGGTGAGCCTCCACCCGCCGCCGCCGCCGCGCCGGAGCCGGAGCCGGAGCCGAGCCTGAGGACCTCGTGGCCGACGTCGTTGTACTCGACGACGAGCGACCGGGTGTGCTCGTCGCCGTACACGCCGTGGACACGGTAGAAGAACCTGCACAGCACGTAGCCGCCGCGTGTCGAGGGGTCGAAGCCGACGGCGGTGACCTCCGACGTGACCATGGTGAACCACCGCGCGGTGTTGGGGCTCCTGCTCGGCACGGCGACGGACTCCATGGTGGCCGGGTTGCACACGACGATATGAGCCCTATCCTTATGGGCCGTGATGGCCGTGATGGCGACAAGGCCATCGCAGTGCGTGGCGCGGATGCTGGTGGCGACGACCCTCTCTTCTTCTTCTTCTTCGTCGTCGTCGGGGTCGTGGTCGGCCATGGGGGAGGAGATGGCGAGGATGGTCGGCGGCGGCGGCGAGAACTCGAGGTGGCGGCGGGTGAAGGCGGGGTCCTTGACGGCGGCGCGCCAGGAGCGGCAGACGGAGCTGCAGCGCCCGAGGGATTGGAGGGGGAGGCGCGTCAGGATCTCCGAGACGAGCAGGTCGCCGGGGATGGTCGGAGGCGGCGGCGTTTCCCGGGAATCGTCGTCATGCTGGATGTTTCCAGCGTACGTACGTGTGAGGAAAAATTAATGATGCCCGTGGCGGGTTCCTATATATTTATCGAACCATGCCGTGCCGGATTTGATCAAGATCGAGTCACACAGGCAAGGGAACTATGAATCCGACTCCGGGATGGGAGATGATCCTGATCCATTACTGCGCCACTTCCTGATCGATGCTAGGAGTACAAAAATTCCTCCGGATCAATGGATAGGAAACATGGATCGAGGAACGAGTACGCGGTACACCGTATAGGAACCCTTAACACGGTCTAGAGAAATTGTACTCGTGTTTTCAGGTTGAGAAATATGGCATTGTACCACGAACCTAGTGACCACTTGCAAGAACTAGCTTTTGTTCCGAATACTTTCTTGCATTCAAGAAAAGCAGAGATGTTTCTCCTTAAAAAAACAATTTGTCAGGACTGAATACAGATTCGAATCCCCACAGGCTAGTCTGTGTTCACTGTCTGATGCAAGGCCAAGAATTACGGAAAATTTCTTACAATAATGCCTTTTGCTAATGTGTACTTGACACCGTGATTAGATGCAAAATAAGGGGTAGGAATTTAGGGGTTTGGGGTCTCTTCGTAATCATTACGATACTGTAGCATTTCATTTATATGCGTGAAAAATTATCCAAAAATTGATTAATTAGGCTCAAAATGTTCGTCTCATAGAGTAAAACAAAATTGTGCAATTAGTTTTTGATTTTATCTACATTTAGTACTCCATGCATGTGCCGACATTTTGATATGATGGAAATCTGCTTTTTGCATAGTGAACTTTGCGATGGGAATTTTTGATCTAAACAGGGCCTGAATTGCACAACCTGATACATTCCCCTTACATCAAAAGGCTAGGGGTACATAATTGTCATGGAGAAAATGACACTACTATACTGCACTAAACTTTTTTTACAACTTCAAAGCATAATAAGAAAACAGAGAAAAACAAAACATCAAGCATCTTTGGCTTATCGTTACACATAACTTGAAGAACAAAATATAATCTTGCCGCACTAGTTGCACACCTGTGAAGAACTACAGTTGGAGTACCACACGCTGCCCAAATGAACTACAGGTTGTTTTTCGACAGGTAGGTGCAATTTGCAGCGAGGCAATGATCTTTTTTCCACCAACCAATTTGAGCAAGCTGCTTATCGGCATTGATTACCTTTACAACCTCTATTGTCCAATGCTATCTGACACGCAAGATATCCCTTGTGGAAAAAAACTCAGCAGCATATTTTGGGGATTTAAGCACATATAATGTATCAACTCTGGCTGGCTCCCATAAGAAACTGATACTTTGCAGGGAGCAACTTTATATGTTCCAGGCATGTGCCATCCCTTGAGAAGAGAGAGATCAACAATGAAGTGGTTGAAGCTTCAAGTGAGAAATTTTTCTCATCAATTTTAGCAAGATATTTTGCAGCCCTTCTTATTTCACCTTTCTCCAGTAACAACCTGGCCGCTTGATTTAGGAGCATAGAGTTTGGGGCGCAACCAGTCTTCTCCATTGCAGAAAAGATATGTTCTGCCTCTTCCAGCAACCCCTCTTTTATGAAATTTGAAATCATTATGCTATAAGTCACAATAGAAGGCACCAGCTTGTTGGCTGATATAGAAGAAAACAATTAATTAGCTTCTACTATTCTCCTAGATTTGCCGTCCGCAGCCTGCGGTGACGGCCCGGCCTCGCCGTCGCCCTCTTCAACCGCATGTGCCGGGACGCGGCCAGCACGCGGGGCGCTACCCACGGCGTGCACCTACGCCATCCTCATCGACTGCTGCGGCCGCGTGCGCCTTCCAGACCTTGCGCTCGCCTTCTTTGGACGCCTCCTCAGGACGGGCCTGGCATGGATATCATCACATTCAATGTCCTCCTCAAGTGTCTGTGCGATGCAAAGCGGACGAGTGAGGCTTTGGACGTGCTGCTCTGCAGGATGCCTGAGCTTGGGTGCCTGCCTAATGTTATCTCCTACTCTATACTTCTGAAGGGCTTTTGCAAGGACAGGACAAGTCAGCGAGCGGTCTAGCTGCTCCGGATAATGGCCAAAGAAGGAGGTGTCTGCTCGCCCAATGGGGTATCATACAACACGGTCATCGATGGTCTTTTTAAGCAGGGTGAAGTAGCTAAGGCATGTGATCTGTTCCATGAGATGGTGCAGCAGGGGATTGAACCTACTGTGGTGACTTACAGCTCTATCATTCATGCACTATGCAAGGCCACAGCAATGGACAAGGCAGAGATGTTCTTCCGACAGATGATTGATAAAGGGGTTCAACCGAACAATGTTATCTATGATCACATAATTCATGGATATTCCACTTTGGGCCAGTGGAAGGAGGCATTTCGAGTATTCAATTTGATGGTAGACGATGGCATTGTACCTAGCAACCATATTTTCAGTATACTGATTCATGCATATGCTATATGTGGAATGATGGGTGACGCTATGCTTATATTTCAAGAAATGAAGCAGCTAGGAGTGATGCCGAATCTAGTCACCTACACGACTGTAATTTCTGCATTTTGCAGAATGGAGCGCGTGCGAGCGCGGCGAGGAAGCCGTTGAGCGCGCGCTCCGGGACGCGGGCGGGCTGACGCAACAATTCGTCGACCAGGTGGTGGGCGTCCGCCGGGCGGAGCGTCCCGGCGCGCGCGCGCTCGGTGGCGGCGGCCAGGGCGTCAAGGGGAGCCCGCGACGGCAGCGAAGACGCCGTCGAGGACGCGGTGGCGGTGAGTGCAGAGGAGAGGCGGGCCCGGGACGCCATTGGCTCGTCGGATATGGAGCCTCGCGCGCCCTGGCGAGGCCGGCCGCGCCACGGTGGCGTGCTCTAGCGGAGCTCAGCGTGCGCGAGCGCCACCGTCTTTGGTGGATCTGGTTCGCCCGATCCGGCGCCGATGAGTGCGGCCGCCACTATACAGAGGTGAAGGAGGCGCGGGAGGGTGAGTTGGGGTGTGATTGGATCGTTGCACGGGCCCAGCCTGCGAATCGTGGCGGCAAGCTCATGTGGCATAGCGCTGGAGCAGAGGCAGAGCCAATTGAGGTGCCGGCCGTGGTGGGCCTCCGCTATGCGAGTACAGCGTGGGAGGGACTCGACGGGCAGGACCTCGGAGAGGAGCAGGTTCTTCTGGAATTAATAGCTTGGAAAATCATCATGCCGGACGAGTTCGCGCAGTAAGCCCGTTAGATGTACGTGTTGTGTGACGGTAACCTAACAAAAAATCCACGAAAATCACGAACAAGAACAAGCTTCAGCAATAAGGGATAGACAATCAAGAAAGGACACCACAAATTTTTAAAATGCCGGGCTACAAGAATTAGATTATATTATTCAAATATTCATGGATACATTACTTGGGCATATTTAAAAACCTATCCACTCTAAGTAATACACTATTTTTTCGGAAGACCGGTGCAGACACATCTCACTGTTGATTGGCACACGAATGAAAGAATAGCGCCAGTTAAGTTAATTAGAATAAATCTAGAAAAATACAACAGCAGTGCTTACCAATTGATATCTATGATCAGTTCAATACCTAATACACCGTTGAAGTAAAAATATATAAATTTGAAACAAGTCATCTAATTAGTAGAACAGAACATGGCTCTGAAAGAACAAAAAAGTTTACATTTCAATAAATCATGCAAACTCGAAGAACAAATAATCATGTAAGCTCGCCCCATTTGAGTAGGATAAGTGTAATAATTTTTTTGTTCAAAATTAAATAAAATGCATATATTTGGAACCTATTACATGCTTATACAACACGGCCTAAAGCAGCTAACCATTTCACAAACTCCCTCTCACTCATGCCACATGTCAAGTTAGTCTCTTCTTGTATCAATGTCATTTTGTTCAATTCTTACAAAATTTATCCACCAAACCTACAACGAGAGGTACAAACAACAACTATACATTCCTTTGACTTTTGAGCCAGATCATCGTCAACCAGTTACTAGTAGTTGCTTGTACTGATCGAAACCAGACTCTCCACGTACGGGACAACGTGGTGCACCAGCACGCCCTGATCATACGTGCTTCCATCCACTCGCTCAAACTCCAGCTCCGCCTCCATGTCCACGACCTCCCTAATCACTTTCAACCCCTCCTCGCAGCTGTAAATCTTGTCATCGGCGAGCATGCACCAGCATCTCGTCCTTGGAGTCGGCGACCGGGAGGAAGACCTCCGAGCCGACGCCGGGCCCGTAGTCGTGGAAGTCGAGGCGGCACCGCAGCGTCCACTCCGGCGCCGGCCCCTCGTCCGCCACCACACCTCGAAGGCCGTCGCCGTCGCGGTGTGCGCGTAGCACAGCTTCCCGCCGAGCTCCGTCAGGTTGTCCATGGCGTGGTTGAAGTCCATGCCCGGCGGGCACGGCACCACCGTGAAGGCCCTCTCCCGCAGGCCGAACCGCAGCAGCGCGTTCGGCCGGAGCTCGCGCGTGCACGGCCAGTACGTAGAAGGCACCCCGCGTGCAGATCGGCCTCCCGCCGCCGATGGTCGCGCTCATGTCGTGGGCCGCCGGCCTCTGACGCACACTCGGGGACGCCCAGCTCGCGCGCCTCCGCACCGATGCCAACCGCCTCGAGTGCAAACGCCGCTTCGTCGCCGACGACGACGACGCGCTCCTCGCCCTCGCGCTCGCCGAGTACACCACCGCTCAAACAACTGCTTATCTTCTTCTATTCTCCTAGATTTAAACATTCCAGAAATCATGATAGTGAGAGTTATGATATTAATCTTCACATTTGTTGAATGTAATTTCTTGAATAGAGTGACTGCTTCATCAAAGCAGCTATTTCCAAAGAGTCCATTAAGAACAGCGTTACATGTTTCAATGTTCACTGGTATTCCACTTTCAATCATTTCATGTAACTTTTCCTTTGCAGCAACTGTTCTCCCAGCCTGAAATAAACCATCTATAACTATGCTGTATGTAATAGTTGAGGGCCTGACTCCCTTAACCAACATTTCTCTGAAAATATTCAGTCCACTGTCAATCTATCTATTTTTACAATAGCCATTAATAAGTGTACCATAAGCTACAGCATCAGGTTCAACTCCAGCAGACACCATAGAATCGAATACTGTAAAGGCTTTCTTCATCTTACCAACCAAGCAATATCCATCCATTGACAAAGACGGCCGGGATCCAGGAATAGAGCTGTCGGCAATAACAACTATTGAAATTTTTATTTCGCTTATCTACATTCTCCACTCTAACTAAATTAGTAAATGAGCTATAAACTTGGTTAAACCTGTTAGTACTGCACTATAGGACGTCAGTGTTCCATTTCAAATATATGCAATGCAAACTGACAGGCTCTTAGCATGTTCAGTTATGCAAATTCAAAGCAAGGTACAAATGATTTCAACATTTTCAGCAGTAACAACCTTCTTACTGCATTATTATCATCGACGCAGGCAACATATATACAGTTTACTCAGTTGCATTATTATCATCGACGACCTTATTATTAGCATCGTCCTGTACGATAAACCTCCTCCAGTACCAATGGCGTGCCCATACCTCTCGCATGGCTTCCAGCGGCACGCCTTTGGTCTCCGGCAGGAACACCCGCGATGAACACTGTAACGACCCGGGAAAAAAGAAAGGAAAAAGAAAATCCCACGAGTGAGCCCCGCCTGTCATTCTCTCGTTCCCCTCTCTCCCGCTCCCTGCTCGCACGCCATTGGGCGCCATGTCCGGCGTCGCCACGTCGCGGCCGTCCATCGGCCGACGCCCCGGCATCTCGCCGCGGCGCGCCTGGCCTCGCCCTCTCCCTCCTCTACTTAAACCGAGGTGCCGGCCCCGAAAACCCTAGCCCTCGCCTCCACCTTCCTCCATGGCCGCCGCCACTGAAGCTTGCCGCCGCCGCACCGATCTCCTCTTCCGGTAAGCCTCCGTCGTCGTTCTTCGCGTCCTCGAGTGTTCCCACACTACCTCCATCCCCGCCGGCCTTCACCCCTTCCTCTCCTCCACCGTGTAGGGCCGCCGCCGTTCGCCGCCCTCCGCCGCCGCCGGAGCTCGTGGAGCCTCGCCGTTGCCGCTCCTCCTCTTCGCCGGACGCCACTGGTGGGCTTGTTGCCCTCGGGAACATCCCACGCTCGCCGTCCGCCGCCGCCTTGGCCCTCGCTGTCGCCGGCGCAGCTTCTCCGCCGTCGCCCGTCGCGCCGCCGGCGCCGCGCGGTCGTGCCCCGCGTGTGGCCTTGGCCGTGGGCTGGCCTGGGCCTCTTCTGCACGCCGCTGGGCCATGGCCCATCGCCCATGGGCTGCTGTGGGCCGGATCTGGCCTTTGGGCCATTGCTGCTGCGCTGTGCATGTGTTGCCTTGTATATTATATTTATGCTAGTTCTTGTATGATTTTTAGTAAATTATGTAGAGCTCCGAAAATCCTGATTCTTGTTTTTTTAGGTTCCTGCGATGTTGCTCTGTGATCTAAAAATATGAAACTGCCATGCTACTATGTTACTTTTTGAGTTATAGATTTATTTTCTCTAGGGATGAAAAATGCATGTTAAATTGTATATTGCTCCAAAAATTGTAAATCCAACTTTGTTAGGTTCCTTGAATCATTCTCTACCCATAAAAGTAGATAAAGTTCACTGTTTGAACCTTTTCCCTACTGTTTTAGTTGAATCTATTGTTCTAGGGCTGGAACTTGTTGCATTTATCTTAAATTGCAGAAATATGATAAAATAGTGAATCCACATCTGTTAGTCTTATATCACTGTCTAGTTTATGATAAAAATTATTTTGGCATTTTTATGCTCTGTTTGTATGTGTTTCCTGATTTATATACTTTAGGGCTGCTAGTTTTAATTTAATTGCTGCTATTACATGAAAATAGATGTTAATATGAATCCAACTCCATCAAATGGTCAGGTTAATATTCTGTTGCAGTAAGTTTACCTTGGAATATTTCTGTCATATATAATTTTCGTTAAGCAATATCTTGCTAGCTAGTATTGCATGCTAGGGAATTGTTTTATGGTAATTCTTGCAAGTTATGGTGCTTATGTGTAAATTGTTGTGGTGCTTGTGTAATTCTCGTTAAAGTTCATGCCTTGCCATGATTATATTGTGCCCGTGCTTTATGCATTTCATGAGCATTTCATTTGCATCATCCTAATACATGCATGCATTCATACATTATAGAGAATGAAACGCCGGAGAGCGAAGCCGTTGAGCCCACGTTTGAGCCCGAAGTTGAAATGGTCGTCGAACCCGAGGATAACCAAGGCAAGCCGCTAAGCATCTTCCAAACCCTTGTTTTACAATAAATTGATTACTATATTGCTATGGGTTGCATTGGGTTATATTGTATACTATGCATTTGTAGGACATATGATCTTATTTACCTTCCTTGATTTTCAATACCTTTTTCCTTGTCGTTCTTAGTTGGGTTAATGCTTACTTAAGTTATTAAATGCTTAGTCATGCTTATAGAGAAAGGTCAATTGGGGTCAAGGGAAGGGAGTCTTGGGTCAACAACATCGGTACTAGAAAGATGGAACATGTTGGTTAATGTGAAAACATGTTGGTAAAGATGGTTGCTAGACTTGGGCGGATTGTAGGGTCACGAGAACGTAGTTGGTGACATAGAACCGCTTGAGTCGTTTAAGGCCCATCCGTGGATGACATTGTTTTGAGCACTTTCCGTGCTACCACATATCCAACATAATGGTAAGGATGAGCCCATTAACTTGGTTGTCTTGTTCGTTTGGGGCATGGTCCGAGATGTGTGGCCGTGGGCTATGTAGAGGGGCCTAGGGGTGTACCCGGTGGACCTAGTGTTGCCTCCGCACAAGCTAGGTATGTCCCAAAAGTTCGAGGCTCTTTGTGAAGGGTTGTCATGAGTACCCGCTTGTTCACCTTTGGCCGGGTGGGCGAGCCGCATGGTCCTCGTGTCGTGTGGGTAAAGTAAGTACACCCTTGCAAGGTTTAAATCAATTCGAATTGCCGCGCTCTCGGTTATGAGCAAGCTCAAAACATCGGATTCTTCGCTATGTTATCATTTTGTTATGTCATATGTTCCTATGTTCATGCTATATGGTTATATGATGTTGTTCATGTTAAATCACTAAAACTTGTGGTGGGTTTGGGCAAGCTCAATAAAACTTGCTAGCTGTCCATAGGGTGTTATTTCACTTGCTAATGGTCAAAAACTAAGGCTAGGGTGAGTTAGACTTTTGCAAACTTTACTTAACCTTAAAGCCTCATTTCTTGCTACATCCATATGCATAATCCTTGCTTATATATATTGCACAAGTCTTGCGAGTACCTTTTTGTACTCATGGTGTTGCGGTTACCTAAGTTGCAGGAGATCCAGAAGTGGCGTTACCCCAAAGTTAGTGATGAGTAGTTCGAGCGGCCAATGCTTGCATCAATGGTGTTCTTGGGCAACAACACCATTGTTTATCCTTCCTTCCGCTGCGAGTTAATGTTTCTTTTAAGAGTTTGGAGTTAGGGAATCAATCACTAAACTCATGACACTCTCTTTTATGTTGAACTTGTAAGCTTATTTGTTGAACTCTTGTAACGTCTAAAATTTATCCTCTATGGTTCATGTGGTGACGAGAAATTTGTAAACGGTGTGTGCTTGATCTTGGGCATGTTGAACACATGCCGGGACTACCGGGTTTGCTCTCGCTTTAAGTGAATTAGGCTTGACTATGTGTCCTCTAGATGTGGGCTAACACATGGCTCGTTGAAAGATGGGCACGTGTTAGCTCTCATCTTATTGGAACGTTCGGCGATTCATTTAAATCGAGTGCAAATTGGGCGGTTCTTACACGCTCCTCTGCCGGTTTCAATGCCCTCTTCACCGCCCTCGTCAAGGGCGCAGCGCCGACCACACGGCCTCGACTTACGCACGGCCGCCTCCCGCCCGTGCGTGTAGCCCACTAGCCCGTGTGGCGGCGGTGACTGCTCAGGCGAGAGGCGAGGCGGAGCGACGGCGCGCGGCGAGGTGGAGCCCGGAGCGACGGCGTGCGGCGGCCCAGAGCAGGACCGGGAGCGGCGAGGTGGAGCCCGGAGCGACGACGCGGGGCGGCCCGGAGCAGGAGCGGGAGCGGCGAGGCGGAGCAACGGCGCGCGGCGGCCCGGAGCCACGGACGGCCACGCGGTGGGGTGACGGCAACGGACAGCCGTCAAAGGTGCCCAGCTCCCTCTCTACCCCCATCGCTCTCTTTCTCTCTCCCTCCTCTCTGCCATGGTGCCGGCGGGTGGTTGTTAGGCTGCGTGGGGCCCATGCGCCTCGGTGGCTGCATAGCGCCGCGCCCTACCTCCTCCTGATTTGGGGGAGCTGAGGCTCTCCACTTGCGTAGGGAACGCCTGTAGGACTCTGGTGCAGCGATGTGTTCCCCTACACGCTCCTGCAGGCGTTGGTGGAGGAGACCAGTGCGGGCAACCTAGATCTTTTAGAAAAAAAATCAATTATAAGAACGTTATTAAGCTTCAAAGTCATATTGATTGGCTTCCGTTAACCACTGCACCCGTCGCTACCGGTTAGGAAGGGCTTTGAGTCCCAATTTCCCAACCAAGACATAAAAACAGTCGCACCTAGAGAGGCCATCACACGCGCACGTTGTCACAATTCTCAAGAGTTTTCGCGTGGAAATACGTAAGCGTGCAGTGTGTGAGACTCGAACTCGGGACCTCTTGTATTATGCGTAGCTTCCTTACATCTCACCAACAGAGCACGTGTGATATAGTTCTGAGTGTTTTCCTTTTATAAAAACGCGTGAAGGACTTTGTCACAGTAAAGGTACCTTAACTAGGACTAGAAATCCTCCAAGTCTCCTTTAGATTACAATGGGACTAAATGCCACATTAGTCTAGGGCTAAAAAAGTTACCCGAGACAAATATAGGGGATGGAAAATCCACTTCTCTACTAGTGTACATAGTGCCCCTTCGGAAGAGGTCTCCTAGAAACTCCTACAACACATGGATGTACCGTACCTTCATAGACAACAAACTAGATTAATTAGGAGATCTTAAATTTCCGATAAAGTCGTTGCTTCAAACTATTGATAAAGTCATGGAGTAGCCGCACAAATAAGACATAAGGGATATGAAACTTAGTAATAATTGCTTTGTTTTCTCATATTAGTATCTATATAAGAATAAACTAATATCACAATTTTTAAATAAACCTTAACATAAACTAAATGGTGTCATGGTACTCGGGAACGACGGCGGGTCGACAATGGGACTGCAAGAGACGTGAAAAGACAAAGGGGTACATGTGGTGGTGCGGGACAGCGAGAGGAGACAAGGTGTTGCCGGTTGATTAGATGAAACATCGTGTGGTTTTTTTTAAAAAAGTTAAAATGTACTAAAGTATTATGGTTTAATTTCTATAAATATTAAGGATTTTTTTTGTAAAACTATGATATACTGCTGAATCAATCTCTATTTTATAATTGCTAGACAATTTTTTATGTATGGATATAATAACTTAGCACGTGGGTATAGATAGGTTCACCAGGATAACACGTTGGCAAAAAAAGGCCATGTGGGCAGCTAATGTGGCCATAATCCAAAGTTTAACTTTGGTGCAAACAACCCTATACAGGGAGGGTATTAGACTTTGCACTACTACATAAAGGATTTTTAGGCACACCTTAATTTTTCTTTAGCAGCGGACATGAAGCTCAGGCGCATATGAAAATAAAGGTGGCTACTATAACAACCGTCCAGAGGGTGGGTTGTTGCATGACCCGCCCTTAGAAATTACCATTTCCAAGGTCGGGCTATAGAATCATCCACACCCCCACAAATATACACCATTTGTTGGAGCGGTGATATTATCACCCGTTGTCAAAAATGATTTCTAGGGTCAAGATATAGCGTGGTCCACCCCTAGAAATGGCTGCGTACAAATGAATTTATAACTTTTTTATATGATCTTCGGTGGAGACAAACTTTTTAAAAAATTGTAGAGTTTGACAAGACCTAAAACTTTATAGTTGACAAATTTTTTATTTGAGATCATTTAATAGTCCAATTCATTATAAGTTTTCATATTTACAAATCTAGAAATTTTGATTTTTTTCCAAATGACCTTGGATGCACACAAGCTCTATAATTTGAAAGTATCTATATATGGATACTCCTAGACCCATCATCAATAGGGGGAGGGGCTCCCATCTGACAAGGTTGTGGGTCAACTCTGAGGTGGCACACAAGTTTGGTGATAGCGTGGCCTCGAAGGATCACGGTCTACTTGTTGGATCGAGTCTAGATATCCCAGAATATTGGCAGAAACCTAGTTGTGTACGTTTCCTTACTGTAATCTAGCAGGATTAGATTGAAACTGACTTGTAAACCCTAAGCTGTCAGTATATATAACGTGGTCATGACACATACCCTTTGTAACGACAAAGTTAGCCATAGCTTCCCACAGCTCTATCGAATATCAACAATTCAAACAACACCGAACACAGAATGTAGCATATTATACCTCCGGGTAGCGTGAACCTGCCTAAACCCTGCGTCTGGTGTTACCATCAAGCTTACTAACTCGACGATCCCCTTCCTACAAATTTACCACTCGGGATGATGCCCCCCTGTGGATTGCTAGTCCTAAGGGCCGACACACCATAGATATAGACTTCTATCAATGACATGTAATATACTAATATATGTAGTGGATATCCCAAATTGAAGATGTGGGATGGCTGTTACTATTGTTCCATGTGCAACCAGTGATTTTTTACAAAACATTGATCCTTGTCCATGCGCTCTGTCTCGGCGAGGGCAGATGTAGATGTAAATGCATGATTGTTATGGAGACATATAATTAAATGATCTATTCTGTAGTGTAATGCTGTAAAAATATATAAGGACATATACAACAGTTATCTATTAAATGAGGAAAGAGTGTGTTGCTGCTAACTGCTTTGCCCCGTTCCTCCTTGCAAAACAACACTAACCAGAGTACATATTAAATATTACACAGACAACAAAATAGACAACCCATTATAAATCTGTCTATTTAGCTATGTGTGCATGTCAAATAGGTAGCAACTATCTAAATTGTTGTATATGCATGCTCTAATCTATTCAAACTGTTGCTCACCATGATTCCTTGCTAGCAGTGATCTAACTAAAAGAATTCGAGTGATGGCATTTACCAAGGAGGCACCGGAAGTCACTGGCATAGCTAGGATCACTAGCTTCACTAGCTAGGTTGGTCCAACCTAAAATAATTTTTGTGATACCTTAAACATAACTAGTAAGGCCGCACGTGCGATACACACATTTAATAGAAGATAAGATTATAACATATAGTTGGCCGGAGACCGTGTTGCTTATAAACTCGATGATTCCATACCACAGAGATGGACCAGGGAGGCGGAGGGTTTGACAAAAAAAGCCTGATACGGTATTGTTTCAATGACTGGTGAGTCAATCGGTTATGACTGGTCGGTCCGTCGGTTCTCAAAAGATTGACGAAAAGAAATTTGACAGATGGGGTTGCTAGGAGGGATAATGTTTCAATGACCGGTAGATCCGTCGGTCGTTGAAAGTTGGATCTTTATAGTATAGATATGTCAACATACTTGAAAAAAGTTTACGAACGAAGGCAAGGAAGACCTGTGAACGAACCAACGCAAACTGAAGAGATGCTGAAAATTTGCTGAGGGGTAATATACTTTGGCAAAAAGACCAGTGTGGTCCATGGCCCACGATTTTTTTTTTCAATTTTAACCAAATTTTTAATAATATTTTAAAAATAACCCAGCCGGATAAATATTTGCATCTCATGACCTTTTTGGTCACGCCGGCCCGCATGGCGCGACAAAATAACGTTGTCGTGCCATATGCACCGGCGTGACAAACCTACCACGCTGGAGTGGGAATGGTGACATGGAGCCTCCTGTCGCGCCAATGCATGTGGCGTGACAACTCTATTTTGTCGCGCCAACATACGTGGCGCAACAGGGAGGACCTCCCCTCCGTCCCCCTCCCTCCTCCTCCTTCCCTAATTCAACCATATATTTTGGTCAATCTAAATAAAATAGTTTTTGCAATCCAAATTTTATGAAACTCAATAGGTGTGTTGTAGATGATGTAAATATTCTATTTTATTTACATGCACAAGTCAAAATGTTTCGTATTACAAGATATATAATTTCAAAGTAGGATATATTTATCATATTGGGCATCTCGTAAGTACAAGAAACAAATAATTCGATCACCTATCTTGAACCTCCTAAATAAAATATTATATCATACACAAATTTTATGAAACTTGACAAGCATTGATGTATACTATGCAAATATTCTATTTTAGATACGTGCACAAGTCAAAATGTTTTGTATTACAAGATATATAATTTCAAAGTAGGATATATTTTTTCATATTGGATATCTCGTTAGTATAAGAAACAAATAATATATTGAACCTTCTAAATAAAAAATAGTATATACTACACAAAGTTTATGAAACTTGATAGGCATAATATACACTATGCAAATATTCTATTTTAGTAACTTGCATGATGACAGATGCTACATATTTAGAGAAACATAATTCTAAATTATACACCCATTCATCACTTCTCACTTGTGCACTTTGTTCATTCCACCCCATAACTAAATTTTGACTTAATTTACTTCCCTATCCTATTAGTACCGGCTTAATTTACCCCTTAAACGGGATTCCCTACAAGCGTTCGTTTACAGTCATCCGTGCAAGTCTCTTGTGCAGTACGTAGGCAAAGTATATTTTTACTTATTCATATCATATAGTCTTGCATAATGTTTCACACAACAAGCCAATGAAGAAAATACAAGTTCATGATTGTAACAGCATTACCACATGACACAATCATCCATAGTAACAAAACAGGGCTACAATATATTTAATTTTATTGATCTTCGCATTTAAGCAGTACGAGACTTTGAGACTTGCCTATGGCATTGTCTTTGCGTATGGCCTTGGCTCAGCTTAGACGGTAGAGACTAAACGGATGTGTTGCTAGTTGGATCTTGCAATGTTGTAGCATCGTAGCACGCTTTAATTTTGGCCCATCGATTCCACATCATGCACCAAATCCATAAGAATTGGTCAAACTAATGCTCTGTAACCACGAACCATTTGAAAATCTAGCTTAAGAGTGGTATTAATTGAATGAGTACGTAAATTTAGGCAATATTTTGGTTAGGGTGTATGATTGATAAATTAAATATGAGGAGAAAAAAGACTTTTTTCTAAAAAAGACTTAGGATTTTATGAGTATCAGGTTAGTTATATATTAATTGTCTTAATACAAAATCAAATAAGATAACTATATAATAGTTGATGATGTTAATATAATTATAACGGAACACGTATATATCATACTGCAACTTTATTATAATTTCAATTTATTAATAAAATTAAACAATCTACCAACTCAAAGGTATCAAATAGGGATAAAATGTATCATACTTTAGAATTATGTATCTCTAAATATATAGCATCTGATATGTTTTCAATCTGTTTTACGTGACTATCAATTTATATTGAATTCATAGTAGCAACATATATACAAATTCCGTGACAATGTGTTGTATTTCACAAATAATAACATGTATTGCATGTCTATATAACAACTTATTATCTTGTGGTGCCTTTAACCTATGTAGGGATTCTTATAAATTCTTTTACCATGGAGATTTTGCCCCTAAGTCTTTCATTCCATTGATAAAAGAAGAGTTATTGTTTGAGCCAAAAAAACAAGTTGATACAAAATAATACACAGACTGGTACTCGAATATATATATACTAGCAAATGTGCTCGTGCGTTGCTACGGAAATAGACTACATGGAGAGATTTAACCGGTCTTGATCCATGTAGATTTTTTTCTTTTCTCTCATGCTT
>OAMR01000078.1:1321530-1350161 GCA_900205405.1 Echinochloa crus-galli
AAGACTTAGGATTTTATGAGTATCAGGTTAGTTATATATTAATTGTCTTAATACAAAATCAAATAAGATAACTATATAATAGTTGATGATGTTAATGTAATTATAACGGAACACGTATATATTATACTACAACTTTATTATAATTTCAATTTATTAATAAAATTAAACAATCTACCCACTCAAAGGTACCAAATAGGGATAAAATGTAGCATACTTTAGAATTATATATCTCTAAATATGTAGCATCAATCATCGTTCAAGTTACTAACATAGAATATTTGTATAGTGTACATCAATACCTGTCAAGTTTCATAAAATTTGTGTATGATATACTATTTTATTTAGAAGGTTTAAGATAAATGATCGAATTATTTGTTTCTTGTACTTACGATATGCCCAATATGGATAAAATATATTGTATTTTGAAATTATATATCTTGTAATACGAAACATTTTGACTTGTACACGTAACTAAAATAGAATATTTATATCATCTACAACACGCCTATTGAGTTTCATGAAATTTGGATTGCAAATACTATTTTATTTAGATTGACCAAAATAGATGGTTGAATTAGGGAAGGAGGAGGAGGGAGAGGGATGGAGGGGAGCTCCTCCCTGTCGCGCCACATATGTTGACGCGATAAAATAGAGTTGTCACGCCACATGCATTGACGCGACAGGAGGCTCCATGTCACCATTCCCATTCCAGCGTGGCAGGTTTGTCGCGCCGGTGCATGTGACGCGACAACGTTATTTGTCGCGCCATACGGGCCGGTGTAACCAAAAGGGTCATGAGGTGCAAATATTTATCCGGCTGTGTTATTTTTAAAATATTATAAAAAATTTGGTTAAAATTGAAAAAAAAATCATGGCCCACAGGACCACCCTTTGGCTCCGACCGATAGTGCAAGGAAGGGACTATGGTCGTCAATGTATTTACGTGGAGATAGAGAGACCACACGATGATGATCATAGAAGATTATCAAAGAAACCCCACAGAATTCGTGGAGATACGCCTTGAATAGTGGTACTCGATCAATAATAAGATTTGGTGCATGACAAGAGAAAGCATACCTAACGCCCATGTGCCTGCCTCGTGGTAATGCATATACTTTTTTATTCGAAAAAGCAATATGCTCAAGTCTCGTTATATAACTGAATTAAAAGGGTGGAGCAAAATCCATATTACTCTTAATAACAAAATATCTTAGCTATATAGTCGCTCACCATTGATTGCCTAGTGGTAGTATAACTAGAAGATTTTGAGTGATCACGCTGAGCTGTACGTCTGGCGGGCGCACTAAAGCAATAATCCGACGTAGGAAATGTCCCTTAAGTTGTCTCTACTCTCTTGTTTTGCATGGAGACAAGAAACCACGTGATCGTAGATGATTAATTAATTATTGTTAAAAAAATCTTGCAGAACCCGTGGCGACAAACTATGATGGCCATTGTGATTTAAATAATTTATTTTTGGATCAAATGCATCTGTCTGGCTTTATTAAAAGCTTAACATGATACATGTCGATCACAGCTGGGGTTACCATCTAACGATATGTGTACATGTCGATCACAAATAAGCAAATGAGCGAAACAGCAAACTGAGCTAGGCCCTATCTCAACCACTGCTCGAGGCCAGCAACGTTCGACCTACTAACCCAGACATTTTTTACAAGTTTGAGGTATAGTGAACAAGTGAAAAATAATATTAAATAGACCATCCGTTCCAAATTATAGTTCAGTTTTGATTATTATATAGTTAAACTTTTCAAACTTTGATCAAGTTTTTTAAAAAAGACATATCTACATCAAAATAGTTTCATTGAATTCACCGTGGATACGATTTCATAATACATTTTTGGTATTGTATATGTTATTATATTTTCTATAAATTCAATCAAAGCTACACAATATTAACTTACGATAAAACTAAAGTGAACGATTTATAATTTGGAATTGTTTCTTCTAGACATGTTACACATCAACTTGTAGAAGATGTCTTCGACTCTTAGGCACGTCCTTCATTTTGAGGAGGGAATTGAATTATCCACTCAAACTGTAAAGTACTTCAACCAACCACTTCAACGCTAGCCCTCGCGTGCAGATAAATAAAAATGGCATTTCACTCAAACGATAGCCCTCACGTGCAGACTCCCTTAGGTACATCAAACATGCCTGGAAATAAAAGTCAGTAACAAATTCTTTTATTTAATTGCGCTTGTTGGGATTCGAACCGAGACTTTTGTCTCTGATACAATATAGAGCAGTATGCATCTCGACTAGTTTATCCCTAGAGTTTAAACTGATAACAAAAGGTGTGTACAATTCATTTGTCTCGAGATTTTTTGAGGCTCTACATTTCCATGTTTACCATATGCTGACTGGGGTCACTCCGTCGTAAGACATAAATCTAGTTAAGGATTTATTAGTTGCATTTTTTTCCTAAAGCCACAAGGAAACCACATCTCTACCATCACCTAGGTGGATTGAGCTCAACAAATATTGCAGACTCCAGCACTCAACTACTTCCATCAGGTCCCAGCTAGCAACAGACCCTTAAATGCTAGCCATGCATCATCTGTTTTAACTCCACAAACTGCAATAAGTACTAGGATCTTAGCAGTGTTGATAGAGTATGAAACTCATCAAGTTCATTTAAATCATATATAAGAACATAAGATTACATGCATGCACGATCAGGACCACTACTATTTTCTTAAGACAAAAGGAAATGATATACTCAGAGTCAGAGCAACTAGGGGTGCATATAGTTAAAGCGGGAACACAATAATCATGTCCACGTGCGCAATACAGCTAATCAATCACTCCAAGAAGATATCAGGAGGAGCGGGCACACCGCACACGAACTATATATAGGCACCCCGGCAGCTCGGAACCCCTGCACCTGCTACATCCAACCATCTTGGTTTCCTTCTGCTTGAACTGAAACAAAGCTGTGCTTGCTGTGTCGCTTCCAAGGAGATGGGCGCCGCCGCCGGAGAAGGAGGGGTCGCTGCCCGGGACATGGTGGACGCGCTGGAAGGGGTGCGCTCCATCCTGCTGAAGCCGTCGGAGCACCTCGACGACAAGCGGTTCACGAGGATCGCCGGCGCCGACTTCGACGACGCCGGCCTCAGCCTCGGGGGGCTCCTCGGCTCGCTCGCGTCCTCTGGGTTCCAGGCCTCCAACCTCGGCGACGCCATCGACGTCGTCAACCAGATGGTATATATACGTGAATTTCGTTATATTGATTGATGTTCTATATAGTTTATGCTGTTGATGGCATCCCGTTATATTGCTTACCCCACATCATCTCAATTATGCATTAATAATGGTGTGATCATAACTACAGAAATACTCATCGTCATCCGTCACAGGCTCACAGCACTACTGATGGCGTTCTAAAATAGCTAGGGTAGCGTGTATTTAACATTCTTCTGGTTGGACATAGTTTGATCACTATACGACGGACACTGTCCTAAATACAGAAAATAGTTTGGTATCAAAAGAAAAGAGCTCTTTTATGGAAAAACTGAAAATCATTGACCAGTTGATCTTATCAAAGAGGTACAAGCTCCACTGTCGGATCCCTGTAAAATGAATGGCATATTAATTCAAGGAAAAGGTCTAAATTCCTGCTCCTAAATATGAATAAAGTCCAGATAACCCTTTAAAGTATGCTTTGGTTTATTTTACTCTCGCAATCAGTCCAATATACCCCTTTATAAGATTTATTTTTTTATTTCTCCATGAACTAGTGATCTTTTGAGTTAAAATTTTGTGAGACCCACATATAATATTTTTAAAAAATCTAATACGAATTTTCATCATTATTTCTCATAATTTTTTGATATATTTAATTTATTATTACATATCATAGACTTTCAAACTAATGATAAAAAATCATAATATAAATTTATGATCTCCTCTATTTTACTAAAAAAATTCAACTCGAAATAACATGTGTGTATTGAGAAACAGAAAAGAGGAATGTTATGAAGGGGTAAACTAGACCGATTGAGATAATGGCTATGAAAGTATATTGCAATTTTTGAACAGTGAATTGGTAGAATTTTTCAGTTTTATAGGTGACCTAACCTTAAAGTAAATGATATATATGTATAATCTGTTTTACCATAACGTCTGCCTGATATCATTTTCAGTTCTGAAGAGGTCATATTTCTTCCGCTAGGTTCTTATATTTTGCTAACCCTTCATCTTGTGCTTGTTTGCGCTCAAGTTGGATTGGAGGTTGTCGCACGAGAAGCCAAACGAGGATTGTGCTGAAGCTGAACTTGACCCAGAATATAGAGAATCCGTGAAGTGCAAGATATTTCTGGGCTTCACTTCCAACCTCATATCTTCTGGTGTTCGGGATATTATCCGATTTCTAGCTCAACACGGCATGGTGAATTCTCCAACTTTTCTATGTCAAAGTGTGCAAACATTTAATTAGATAATTCAGTCTGAATTAATATCGCTTTTGTGACTAAATTTTCTTGAAATATGCCTGCATATATAAATGATATAATTTTCCAGTGTACTAAGATTTGTGAGATGCATTGGGGGTCTAGTTTCCTTACTTTTTCCTTCATAATGATGTTATTTAGGTTGATGTGATTGTTACAACTGCTGGGGGTATAGAGGAGGATCTCATCAAATGCCTTGCGCCAACTTACAAAGGTGATTTTTCATTACCTGGTGCACTGCTGCGGTCGAAAGGACTGAACCGGATAGGAAATCTGTTGGTGCCCAACGATAACTATTGCAAGTTTGAGAACTGGATCATGCCAATACTTGACAAGATTCTACAGGAACAATCCACTCAAGTAAGTATTCCTCAACAAGTACAGCCTAAAATTTCTACACTGAAGCATCATATTCAAACAAGTTCACATTTTCCTTTTTTCTGTAGAATGTTTGGACACCATCAAAGGTGATTGCTCGTCTTGGCAAAGAGATCAATGATGAAAGCTCCTACCTTTATTGGGCATACAAGGTAATTGACATGCTTATAGAATTTAGCTTTGTACTTCTTACAATGCGGCAAACACATGGGGACATCATCTCAACGACTAAATTCACTCTGAACTGACTCATCAAAATTTGACAGAACAACATCCCTGTGTTCTGCCCAGCATTGACTGATGGATCAATTGGAGACATGCTATTTTGTCATTCGGTCCGCAATCCTGGTCTTATTGTCGATATTGTCGAAGGTGCGTTCAACTGTACTAAATTTCCATTCTTCTACCTCTTTTCTTTTTTTCCTTTTCTTTTTGTATGTACATCATACTTGAAATCTTTGTAGATGTACGGCTCATGAATGCGGAAACCATCCATGCATCGCCAAGCAAGACAGGGATTATAATTCTTGGGGGAGGCCTCCCAAAGCATCATATATGCAATGCCAATATGTTGCGCAATGGTGCAGATTATGCAGTCTATGTCAACACAGCTCAAGAGTTTGATGGTAGTGATTCTGGAGCACGGCCTGATGAAGCGGTCTCATGGGGAAAGATCAAGAGTTCAGCAAAAACTGTAAAGGTATATATAACCATCACCAGCAAGCTGATTCGTTTTGGCAATGATATGCTCCTCGGTTTCTCAAAAAAAAATGTTCATGATGCATGGGACAAAAGCGCTTATATTATTAGTTGATTCTTCGAGCAACTAGGTCTGTTAAAAATGGAAAAAAACCACTAAATACATGATCTCTAACTGATGATCATTCTAATTTTTAACAGTGCAGATGCGAAAACACTACATTATCTCAAACGAAATTATAATTCTAAACCATCTTCTTTTGCGGGTTAATTCTAAACCATCTTTATCTTACCACAGTGCCATGCACGCAGCTTTTGCATTGAACAACATGACAAAACGAGATGTGTTTTAGGATTCAAACATATGTCCATTTACTTTATTATTAAAGACTAGTTGGATTGTGTAAGATTGTCTCACATGTGCAGTATTTTACTGCACTAAGGAATAGAAACTGTCATACACAGATAGAAAACTATATAATGTTTCACTACTTTGAAATGCAGGTGCACTGCGATGCAACAATTGCTTTCCCGCTTATTGTGGCTGCAACATTTGCACGCAAGGTTCATGGTTCTAAATCAACAAACTGAATATCTGGCACGGTGAATCTCTGGAACAGTCAGCTAATAAACTGCGTATTCTGAAATCATTTGGGAGCATATATAAACTTTATTTCCCTCAACCGGGGTAAAGGCCGGGCAGGACCGTCACATTATTATTTTTCAATACTATTTTATATTTTTTATGTTATTGATAATTTCAATATTATGGCACCATTTAATTTGAGCTGTGCCACGAAATAAAATTTGCGTGAATGATTTTTGCCTATCTCTTCTTCTTTTGGCTCTTTGAATATTTGTCAGCTTACTTTTCGTCCGGGTAGAGTAGTGGAATGGAGAATGCAGATGCGCTTTGGTGTATACAGAGATATATATATTTGTCAGCTTATTCTTTGAGGGCAATATGATCGATTTCCATAATTCCATATATAGGTAATGATTATTACAGAATGAACCAAACAGGCAAACACGGTGGATGTGCAAGGTCAATCAGCCGGATGAAATGATGCTTCTGCCTGGGCATACTACACATCTTATGTATGTATTTTTAATTTGCTGGGCACCCGGGATTGTGGTAAATGCACTTGTCCCCTCTCCTGTAAGTGTACGGGAGGCCTCTCGCGGGGCATGATGAACCAGTACACGCCGCTTGGTTCGGATTTAACGTGCTCGTACCAATGGACCCCAACCCCGACATGATGATCCTGCTGCTCCAGGCACCGTCCAGCTCCACCGCGTCCTCCACCGTCTTCCACGCCTCCGTCGCCGCGCCGCCCGTGCTCCACGCTGCCGCCGACCCGCCGTGCGCCACGCCCGCGGCTCCCACTCCTCCGCCTCCTCCTGCGGTGGCCGCGAGGAGGAGGAGGAGCCAGGCCGCCACCAAGGCTCCACTGCTGCTGATGATCTTGCCCTCCATGACGATGCTCACGGTGCAGCTACCGTGGGTTGCGATGCGCATGGGCTCCCGGCCCCCTGCCCGGTGCTTATATATATGCGAGGAGCAGCCGGGTGACCTGCTCGCGAGGGCATAGCCGGCGCATAGGTCCCCTATATTTTCAGGACCATAAGTCTCCAATCCAGCACCCACTGCTACCCGTGGAGTAGTGGATGTTGCTTTATTTTTCGACCTAGATTTGTTTTAGAACTTCGACATATAGAGATGTTTATTTGTGCGCGCGCGCTTCCTCTTTACTCCAGTTTTCCAGTGAAGCCTCAGTTCTCAGGACTTCAGGAGTGGATGTTGCCATGGCATGTTGAAAGCGTGCAGGTCAAAGTTTTTTTCTTTTTCTATTTTTTGTATACGATGAAGGATATTTCTTCAGACGCTTCCGCCGCTGTCGAGCTGATTCGCCGCGGCCATCGCTCGTTGGACCAATTCTTCACCACAGGGTGCTCTACGACGTCGAGCCGCACCTTTCCCCCAGCTCCTCGTCGTCGTTCCGCTGCAGGAGCACCGCCGCCCACGCGAGGACATTGCCGCCGGCCTCCTCTTCCGTCGCTGGACGGAATCCCGCCGTTGTCACCCCCTCCGTCGTCTTGGTGAGCAGCCACGACCTCCTCTCCACTTCCTCTCCCCCCTGTGCCGCCCAATCGTGAACGCTGAGAGCCTGGGCCTCGACGGCGGTCGCATCTCGGAGGCCATGGACCTCGAGTCGTGCATGGTGCGGCTCCACGGCGAGCTCACGCGGGGCGGGGACATGCGTCCTTATCTCCGCGCCGGCAGGAGAGGCCACGTTGGCGCGTGGGGCCCGCTTGTGTCTAGCGTACAAGCAACGAAAAACTTTCTTAGACCCTCATTCCATTTGACCATTTGTGACAAATATGGCCATATGTTTTGAACAAAGGAATCTCGTCGGAGTCCTCATGATGCTCAAAGGAACCATGTCATGCTTAAATCATCAATATGCAGTAATGGTGAAGGAGTTGTGCAAGAATCCCTAGGTGCCTAGATAGGAGCTGATCCAATCATACATGAGCGCACCGGTTGCAGCGTGCTCAATCAGTGATTTCTATTGCAACTTTGTGGTCATCAATCATTTCAATATAAATGTTCATATTGAGAGAACGCCCAGGAACAAGCGTTGCCCTACAGGCCTACAATAATTTGTTCTCAGAGCAATATTTAGGGCTCATATATATGGTGTTGCACACGCCGTCGTACGAGTTTTTTCACGGAAATACGTGCATTGCCTCGTGCATAGTTTCCTTACCATCTAACCTACGGAGCACGTAGTCACTCATATGGTGTTGTAAAATCGGCAAGCATTAAAAGCATGTGTGAGACGAATTAATGAATTGAAGTAGATTGTGGAATCTGATGTGTTTGTTTCAGCTTTGCATGCATATATAGAATCCGAATTAGTGTATTTGTTTCACTTCGCTAATCATGTGTACGTTGTGCTCAACCTTAACTAATCTGCGAGGTAATATAAAAGACTCGAAAGATGCCTAGTAGTGGATCCAATCTTGTCAGTGCACACCAATTGCCGTGCTCCACTACTAGTGCCCTCTTGCAATTTTGTGATCATCGGTTCATCAACTACTTGTATTAAGAGAGAGACCCCGGAACGAACATTGCCCTACAATCCGTGTGGTCAGAGCAATATAATGGACCATAGCAATAATGCACAAGTGCGCACCCTTTACTTAGGACCTCTAGGGCATCAGGGATAGTACCATAGTAAACACCCTAACTCTGTACTCCCTCCATTCTGAAAAACCTGACGTTTAGGACAGCGACACGATCTCCAAAACAGAACTTTGAGCTCTTATTATTCTAAAAATATTTATCAAAGAGTGATATATGTATACTTTTATAAAAGTCTTTTCAAGGCAAATCTATTTATATAGTTTTCACATTTGTAAACTCAATAATTTAAAAGCTATTGACGATTTAATGTTTGACCCAAATCTTGTTCTAAACGTCAGGTTTTTCAGAACGGAGGAAGTATAAAGAAGGATTAGGGATAGAGCCATAGTAAATACCCGAGCTATAACTCTATATAAAGCCAATGTTAAGTTGTTAACAGAACACGTCCTCTAGTTTAGCCCGAGTATCCCGATAGTCTCGCCACACGCGCGCCATGCTCGCCACGGCGTGCGCCTCGCTCGTACGCCTCGCGTTGTGGACCTGCACTAGGATAGGAATAAGATGGTAGTTACAGATCCATTGACCATTGTATCAGTATATATACACGAGATCAATACATGAATGTTGTTTTCGCGAAAAAAATACATGAATGGTGTCGGCCCTCAAGCTCTTTCAAGCAGGATCAGGGATCAGCCAAGAAGAGGAACTCTCTTTTTTTTTTGAAAGATCCGGTTGCCCGGCTTATATTAATAAGAAGAGAATAGAGTTGTAAGCGCAATTTGCGCTAGCACATTTGAAGGCAGACTGCCTACACAATGGAAAGAAACTGAAACTAAAGCTATTACTCGCGATATGGATCGTCTACGATAGTTCCTAAAGCTTTGGCTCCTGCTCTCGCCCAAAGTCGTGACTCCTCTTGAATCTCCACGAAAACACGCTGTGCTGATTTTTCTTGTCCTCTGAAAATTCTGTTGTTTCTTTCTTTCCATATGCTCCAGAGAATAAGTGTAGTCAACGAAGGTGTGCCCTTTGTCGTTCTGCCCAAGCCCTCTATCAGGTTCATGAGCCAATCTTCAAAACTTGCTCCCACTGTCCAGTTATCTTGGTGAATATGTTGATAATTTACCCATGAACTGGTCAAATTCCAGATCATTCGTGAGTAGGGACACTCACTGAACAAGTGCTGCACCGTTTCCAAGTTTCTTTCGCAGAGCATACAGAAGCAATTGTTTGGCCAGCCGCGTCGTTGTAATCTGTCTGCCGTCCATAGTCTGTTTTGCACCACAAGCCACACGAAGAATTTACATCTATTTAGTGCCCATTGTTTCCAAACTGCACCAACATATCTCTCACATGTTGATCCAATGAACTGCATCTCATATGCTGATCGTGCTGTGTATTCCCCATGGGCAGTACGCGTCCAAACAATTTGATCTACTCATCAGTGGCTAGATCATCTGTTCACTGTCCACCATCTCATATAGCCTGATAATGTCCACTATGAGCTCTGTCTTCATTTGATCCAGAGCAGAGATGTCATTGAAGGGTTACCGACAGATTTGGGAAAAATTGGCCACAAGCAACGAAAAACTTTCTTAGATCCTCATTCCATTTGACCATTTGTGACATATGTTTTGAACAAAGGAATCTCGCCAGAGTCCTCATGATGCTCAAAGGAACCATGTCATGCTTAAATCATCAATATGCAGTAAGGCCTTCTCCAACGGTTGAGTCAGCTGCTAACTTATACGTCTAAAAGTTCGTGTCAAGAGACATGGCCTCCATCAACTAAGAGTCAGATACTAGCTCTTATGTTTATGAGACCCCACGCTTCAGCCTCACACTATTTAGGGTTATGTGCATAAGACTATCTTTTGAATAAGAAATATCTAATATGTTTCTCCTCCATATAGACCAAAAACTAATAAAGTATGGCTATAAGCTAGCTGAGTTGGCATTGTTGGCCGAGGAGGCCTAATGGTGAAGGATGTTGTGCAAGAATCCCTACATGAGCGCACCGGTTGCAGCGTGCTCAACTAGTGCAGAATAGAGTTGTAAGCGCAATTTGCGCTAGCACATTTGAAGGCAGACTGCCTACACAATGGAAAGAAACTGAAACTAAAGCTATTACTCGCGATATGGATCGTCTACGATAGTTCCTAAAGCTTTGGCTCCTGCTCTCGCCCAAAGTCGTGACTCCTCTTGAATCTCCACGAAAACACGCTGTGCTGATTTTTCTTGTCCTCTGAAAATTCTGTTGTTTCTTTCTTTCCATATGCTCCAGAGAATAAGTGTAGTCAACGAAGGTGTGCCCTTTGTCGTTCTGCCCAAGCCCTCTATCAGGTTCATGAGCCAATCTTCAAAACTTGCTCCCACTGTCCAGTTATCTTGGTGAATATGTTGATAATTTACCCATGAACTGGTCAAATTCCAGATCATTCGTGAGTAGGGACACTCACTGAACAAGTGCTGCACCGTTTCCAAGTTTCTTTCGCAGAGCATACAGAAGCAATTGTTTGGCCAGCCGCGTCGTTGTAATCTGTCTGCCGTCCATAGTCTGTTTTGCACCACAAGCCACACGAAGAATTTACATCTATTTAGTGCCCATTGTTTCCAAACTGCACCAACATATCTCTCACATGTTGATCCAATGAACTGCATCTCATATGCTGATCGTGCTGTGTATTCCCCATGGGCAGTACGCGTCCAAACAATTTGATCTACTCATCAGTGGCTAGATCATCTGTTCACTGTCCACCATCTCATATAGCCTGATAATGTCCACTATGAGCTCTGTGGTTAGATTATGGGCCAGATCTTTAATCCATCGGTTAATTTCCTTGCAATGCAGATGCCACAGTCCTGTTTTTCCGGATGCTATGACTGTATAACTGTGGAAACAGGGACGCTGCTGCCAGACCATTTAACCATGAAGACCTCCAAAAACTTGCTGTTCGTCCATTCTTGACTGTTACCCTGGTGGCGGCCATGAAGAGTGCCACATCAATGTCATCGATGGGGAGCTTCATGCCTAGCCAAGGCTTGGTTGGATGCCTAGCCATGAAGAGGAACTCTCTTACTCGTACAAATTCGTGGAGACAGAAATGGGTGTCAAGACGACGTTGTTGGATACCCTCATACCCATGTCTCTTTACCCTACTGGACTCCTATCCCAACAGCTTTAGTTCTTTCCCTTGTACCTTTCCAATCTATGGGTATTATTACCGTATTACCCATCCGAATCAGTACCCCATGCACCAAAATTGTATGATTCATCCACCAACGGCTCTGTTTGTGGCAATAAGTGTGGTCACTAGAAGTCCCACAAAAAATTTGAGTGTTCTGATGGAGAACTTTGTAACACTTTCCTTCCATATCCAAAAAAGTAACTGTGTAGACTCCATGTTGAAAAGATTTGAGTAAAATGCGCCTGCGGCCCTTAAACTTGGCAGCGAATGTCATCTGGGTCCCTATACTTAGAAAATGCACATCTGGACCCTTAAAGTTGGCTCGAGCTTCACCACGAGTCCTAACGGGTCTCGCCCAGACCCGCGACGCCCCATGCTGGACATAGGCGGGCCCCACGCGCTGACGTGGCCATCTTTTTTTAAAAAAAAAACTCCTCGTCATCGGGGCGACGCTTCCCATCGGACACCACGGCGGCGGCTGGCTGCCGTCGCCCACCGGCGCAGGCCGCGGGGACGACCTCTCGCTGGGCTCCAATGCCGGCGCTGTCTCCGACTGCGGCATCGCGCCAGGGCATCGCCGCCGCGCTCGGCTACGGGGCGATAAGTGCCGCCGGGGACATGGGGATGCTCGTTGTCGCGCCCGCGGGCTCATACCACAACCAGCGGCCGGCCGCCGACGACCCCGTGTTCCCGCTCATCGCCGCGGCGCAGCGCACCCTTGTCGACGCCGATGCAGCCTCTGGAAAGCCGCCCGTGTGCCATTCTGGTACCCGGAGCCGCCGCCGCCGGCCGCGGAGGGATCCCCGTGCAAGAAGGCCCTCGCCATGCTGGACCAGGGCCGCGGTGGTGCCAGCTCCGGCTCCGGCACGGCGATGTGCCACGACTGCGGCAACCAGGCGAAGAAGGGGTGCGCGCACAGCCGCGGCTTCGAGTGCGACACCCACGTTAGGAACACCTGGGTGCCCGCTAATCGGCGCCGGGAGCGCCTGCAGCTCGCCGGCGGCGCATCCCTACTTCCCTCCGCCATGGCCGCGCTCGTGCCGGGTGACCTCCGCGCTGCCCTCAAGTCCAATCCCGAGTCTCAACGTCGCCGTGCGCCATCGTCTTCCACCTCCAGCCGTCGCCGACCACACCCGAGGTGAGCTCTCGTGGGGAACCCTCTTAGCGTCTCTTTGAGCTTGGCTCGACCCTGTAGTTAGCCTCCTTAGGTTCTTGTGATGCTCTAGAGACGGCTCACAACCCGGGCTCAAGCGCCGGCGAACCGGAACGCAAGCGCCGCCGCAGAGCGCGGCCACGCCATGGCAGGCCGCCGAGGGGAGCTGTGCTCCGGTCCTCTTCCTCGACTTGCTGCTAGTGGATCTTGTATAGGAGATCATGGCGAAGCTTTTGCGCCACTTGTGGTCACCGGGCTCGCCGCCGTTAAACCGGCCGACGAGGCCGAGCGGAGCGCCGTCGCCGCTGTTGTCGCGCGCCACCTTCCGGCCACTAATAGTAAGGTTTCACCCATGGGTGTGCTCGTCGTGATGAGGCGATGCCCCTGGGCTACTTCTCGTCGCCGGAGACCTCTCCGCCGGTGAGCCGGAACGCGAGCGCTGCCGCAGAGTGCGGCCGCGCCATGGCAAGCCGCCGAGGAGAGCTGTGCTCCGGTCCTCTTCCTCGACTTGCTGCTAGTGGATCTACCGCCGTTGCGGGCCGCCGTCTTTATTTCGCCGCCGATGTGATGGAAATCTTCTTTTTGCATAGTGAAATTTGAGGTGAAATTTGGGTGAGCGAATGCTACCACTGATTATTTCGGATTTCAAATCTTCACATTTTTTTTTACTTGATGACGTTGGGTTGCAGTCGATCACCTGACAGGCAGCTGTCGCGCCGAACCAACGGCAACGAGCACGCACGAGGAGGCCGGCGAAGCCCACACAGCCGTGCACCGGGCCAGTGGACATCGTGCAGGACCGTACGACCACGAGAAACCAGAGGGTTTCTGATGGGGCGCCACATCTTTTCTTGTGCCACTCTTTACCACAAGTGGCCTGTTTAGTTCCAAAAACTCTCTAAAATTCACTATTTATTCATCATGTCAAATCTCTCTCCTCATGCATGGAGTACTAAATGTAGGTAAATAAAAAAACAAATTGCATAGTTTTGATGTACACGACGAGACGAATCTTTTAAGCCTAGTTAGGTCATGATAGGACATTGTTTACCACAAACAAACGAAAAGTGCTACAATGATTTTTTCACCCCTTTTCACCCTTTTCCAAGGAACTAAACACACCCAGGGGTGTGTTCATTTAAAAAAAAGGAAGGAAAATTTTCGATGAAAATGTCACATCTGTAGTATTTTTCGTTTGTTTTGGTAAACATTGTTCTACCATGACCTAACTAGACTCAAAAGATTCGTCTCATCGTGTACATTAAAATCATGTAATTAGTTTTTTATTTACCCACGTTTAGTGTTCCATTCACGAGGAGAGAGATTTGATATGATAGATGAATAATGAAGTTTGAAGAGAGAATTTTGGAAAGCTTGGTGATTTGATGGGAACTAAACACAGCCAGAGGGTTTCTCATGGGGCGCCCTCTTTATCCACAACAGGTGCTAGTCTGGCGAAAAACGGATTCTACACCGACGAGTTGCAACACGGTTTATCGCGTCCGTTCAGATCCCGTTGGGATGCATGTGTTTTGTCCTTTTGTAGATGTATTTTCGGTGTACATAAATTATTTTGAGTTTTGTGTCAGGTACATGCAGCTTTTAGAGTAAAGCTGATCCATAAGACCCGTTAGGACGCGTGGCGAAGCTCGAGCCTACTTCTGCCCGTTTCTAGATGTGCATTTTCTAAGTATAGGGACCCAGATGACACTCGCTGCCAAGTTTAAGGGCCGCCGGTGCATTTTACTCAAAAGACTTCCTACTGCCTAGACTGTGGATGTCTCGTTTCAGTGTTTCTGAATGCACGTATAGGTGCTGATATTTTTTGTAGGAATGAATTAAGAAGCTTAACACGGAAGAAAGCTAGCTAGCCTACCATATATATCACATCCCTAAACATGGACTTCGGATCTCCTGGCAGAAACAATAATATGCTCAATTGATGATGATGCTGCTGCTTTCTTTTATCACGGGGATGTCGCGTTTTCGAAATACGTAAAGCGGGCATATATGTAGTGAAGCATGTGTCGGAAATTGCACAGGAAGTGTGAGTGTACGCAGAGCAGCATGCGTCGGGCATGCAGTTCGTTATTTAGATTTTAGAGGACAACAAAACTAGAGAATATGAGAAGGCGAAGGCGAAGGCGAAGAAGAAAGGTGAGTGAACACAATGATTATTGTTTAGTGCTTGTTGCCCAACTTTTTAGATCCGTTTTTCTTTAAAGTTAAATGTATTATTAGTATATAAATTTGGCGAATCGATGCGTTTAGATACACCATCTACACGAGGTCGATGAAATCCCCGCGTGGTAAGAGTGAAAGACACACGGGCGAAATTATTCTACCCCGCAGCCATATATTTCTCTCTCTGCACGAGAAGAGTGGCCATTAAGGTTGGGGTCGGGTGGTGCCAGGGCAGCGGTATTTGGGGCTGCAGCCTCTCCCGACGTAGGGCTCGCCTGGCGCGGCGCATGGCTTTGTGAGGCACATGAGCACACCTGCTTGTTCGGACTCAACCCACTCGCAGCAATGGAACCGGGCGACGACAGGATGATGAGCCTCCGGACCCGGTCCAGCTCCGCCGGCAGCGGCTCCGGCTCCACCGCGCCCTCCAGCGTCCGCCACGCCGACTCCTCCGACGCCGTCATCGTCCTGCCCGAGCTCCACGCCTCCGCGCCTCTTCCCGCGGCGAGGAAGAGGAGGAGGAGGCAGGCTGCCAGTGACGCCGCGCCGCTGATCTTGCTCTCCATGACGATATGATGCTCGGTGTCTCGATGGAGCGTGGCCGGGTTAGCGATGCGTAACAGTGGCGAAGCTAGAGCGAAATGAAGGGGGGTGCGGAGTACTACTACAAGTACAAACAGCATTGCCAACGAAACCCATATTTATTTTTTAATTTAGTTACTAAATATAACCACTATCCAATATCCATTTACAAAGAAAAAAGTAATGGGCTCATACCACAACCAGCGGCCGGCCGCCGACGACCCCGTGTTCCCGCTCATCGCCGCGGCGCAGCGCACCCTTGTCGACGCCGATGCAGCCTCTGGAAAGCCGCCCGTGTGCCATTCTGGTACCCGGAGCCGCCGCCGCCGGCCGCGGAGGGATCCCCGTGCAAGAAGGCCCTCGCCATGCTGGACCAGGGCCGCGGTGGTGCCAGCTCCGGCTCCGGCACGGCGATGTGCCACGACTGCGGCAACCAGGCGAAGAAGGGGTGCGCGCACAGCCGCGGCTTCGAGTGCGACACCCACGTTAGGAACACCTGGGTGCCCGCTAATCGGCGCCGGGAGCGCCTGCAGCTCGCCGGCGGCGCATCCCTACTTCCCTCCGCCATGGCCGCGCTCGTGCCGGGTGACCTCCGCGCTGCCCTCAAGTCCAATCCCGAGTCTCAACGTCGCCGTGCGCCATCGTCTTCCACCTCCAGCCGTCGCCGACCACACCCGAGGTGAGCTCTCGTGGGGAACCCTCTTAGCGTCTCTTTGAGCTTGGCTCGACCCTGTAGTTAGCCTCCTTAGGTTCTTGTGATGCTCTAGAGACGGCTCACGTATTGATAGACAAAGGGAAAACATCTATTTCTTAACATTGGATTGCACGAAGGCAAGGTTGTAGCTGGCTTGTCATGCTGTGGAGGCCGGTGAGAGCAGCGGTCTAAGCTGTGGCCAGCCATCCACCGAGCTTCCTCCATCTGTCGACGGCATCCACGCTACTTGGCATGCAGCGAGAGGAAAGTATGGCCGGGACTAGGCAGGGGCAGGGCGTGACGCAATAGAGATGAGAGAGATATTAATTTGTTTCTTGAGTGCTGTCTCATGTACTTATATTCAATCATGGCCAAATAACAATTTATTATTAGAATGAGAAGAACATACACATAAAAAAGCTATAAAATATTATTATTGATGACTTCTAGTTTTAACTTTTTTTAGTTTTGTGCGAGCTGCTCGGCCGTGGGGTGCATTGCATTACACTGAGGGGGGGTGCATACAGGTGTGGAACATGATAGCTATAACTAAAAAATATTTTTGAGGGGGGTGCAGCTGCACCCACGGTGCTCAACAGAGCTTCGCCCGAGATGCGTATATATACTGCCTGGTGTACGTGGTGGTGGTAGCGATGATGGCAGAGAGCAGACCCATATTGTGCGGTAGTGGCTATCGGCCTATCGCGCGCATTCATCCTGCGCGTGCGTCGATGGTTTCGAAAGTGCAGCTAGCACATTAAGCATATACTACCTCCGTATCGTTTTATTTGACGCTGCCTAGTTTAAAGTTGAACTAGCCAGCGACAAATATTATGGTATGGAGGTAGTATTTTATAGAAGCAGCTCACTCAGCTTTGGGCAATATGCATGTATATATATGGCTGCTGGTGTTCCGAGCATATGAATTAGGGATGTGCGTAGGAGGGCCATATAGAGTGTCTTTTCTTTAATTAAGACACCCGCCATTATCTTCGATCAGAGCACTAGAGGATTGGATGAGACTATGAGAGAATCGGAGTTAATGGAAGTCATCGGAGGACCTCCGGGCACAGATGAGATAACAAATCTCATCGCCAAATCCGAATGTTCGAAATTCGATAAATTTCCTCCAAAAAATTGTCGACATATATCTAGCATAGCTTGTTGTGCATGACTATCGGATAACGGTTATATTTAATAATTAATGTTAAAAAACACTGGTTACCACTACCGGAGAAAGGTGCATTTGCACCGGTTAGGAAGCCCCTTTAGCACCGGGTTTCCCAACCGGTGCAATGTTTCCGAGGCTAAAGGTGCCACCCTTTAGCACCGGGTCAAATAACCGGTGCTAAAGGTGCACCTTTGCCAAAAAATATATGCGTGTTGTTGCGGAGATTCAAACTCAGGACCTCTTGGCTCGCGCGTACCCAACTAACCATCTCAACTATGCAGCACATGTGATGGTGTAGAATATACTTTTCTTTTGAAGTAGCATGTGACCCCCCTTTAGCACCGGGTTCGTATTACGAACCGGTGCTAAAAGGCCTTTAGCACCGGATCGTAACATGACCCGGTGCTAAAGGGCGACCCTTTAGCACCGGATGGTGTTACGACCCGGTGCTAAAGGTCACCTTTTAGCACCGGTTGATGTTACCAACCGGTGCTAAAGTGTCTCCGAGGGTACCCAAATTTAACACCCGGTGCTAATGCACCTTTAGCACCGGGTTCAAATGGCGCCGCGGCCTATGAGGGGTGCGGATGTGAGTTTTTCTGGTAGTGTACATTGATAATGTTGCATGTGCTTATGGTAAAACCTCGGCACCTTACACCCCCTACATTTCGCTCTAGCTTCGCCACTGGATGAGAGACCAGTGTGCCCTCAGCTTAATGCATCCTAAACTTTTTTTTTGTATGTATATATTGCGTACTCATACAAAGAGAATATTTGCAGAATGATGCAATGCTAGCTATATTCTCTCCATGTGCATGTGTTTTTCAGTTCTTACACACACACCATCTACTTAGGCCCTGTTTGGTTACCCTGACTTTTTTTAGTCACCTAAACTTTAGTCCCTTTTAGTCCCAAAAATGCCAAACAGGGTGACTAAAAGGAACTAAACTCTAGTCCCTACCCCATAAGTCCATAAGTCCCATTTTGGTGACTTCTTGGGACTTTTACTGACTTTTTCCCCCACTACCCTTATTAAATGAACTACCGGGTCCGCACCCAACCAAGGCTACAAGGGTAGTATGGTCTTTGTTCAGTCACTTTAGTTACATTTAGTCATTTTAAGTCCGTACAACCAAACAGGATAACTGACTAAAGTTTAGTCCCTACAAGTCACCTAAAATAAGTCACCTTGAACCAAACAGGGCCTTAGTTTATAGCAAAAACTAAGAATTTCTAAAGGTATCCTAACGATAAAGGTGAAAGTTTTTATTAATATCCTACGGCGGACAAATTCTCACAGATTTCGTGCAGCAGATCGAGCTCATTGAAATATCGTCCCGTAGTAGGATTCCATTGTCGATCGAGGAAGGGGCCAAGTGTTGTACTCGATCATGTCGTCATGCTTAAATCATCACCACGCCAATATGACGTTGTACGTGCTCCCACTTAACTAAAACGTATGGTGCAAGACTCGATAGGTGATGATGCCGGGATCCAATCATGTGAGCACACACTGTACCAATTGCAGTGTGCGCCACTAGCCCACTACATACTCCACTCTTTTACACGCAATCATTTTCAGTTCAATTGCTCGATCATATTCCGAGAGAGGACCAGCAACGAACAGTGCTCTACACTGGCGGCTATGTCGATCAGCAGGTCAACGGACATGGCCAAAGGAACGCAGAGTATAACGGCCGGTGCTGCTTTTCAGCACCAACCTCCGCATTACCAGCCACATCTGTGCAACTTATATTACCAGCAACGCCTGCATATCCCACTGGCAAGGATGTGCTGCCTGCCAGAGTGCTGTCAAGAACGGAACGGCAAGGATTTAGACGATCTCAATCCGGCGTATTTGTGCTAACTGGCTATAAATTATTTATCGACACTATAAATATGAAACCAACACATATCTATATATCTATACTTATTATACTATAAGGATCGAGTTTTTTTGAAAACACTGTAAAATTCTCCAATAGTATCTACTTTGGTGTGTATTGGGCCTCCGTCTGAGAGGGAGAGTGGATTCTTTTGGGCCGTCGAGAACTTACATGGATTAGCTTGGCTACGGTAACATACCATAGTGCGAACCCCAGTTTTTTTGTGGTTTCACTAGAGCCCTGCACTTTCCCAACTTACAGCGACACATGAATGGACATTTACTACAGGACATCAAGATGATGGAACTCTCAAAGCATTTACAGCAAAGAAAGATATTAACAGAGAACCTTTATATATATGCTCCATCTTCTTGAACACTTCGATCAACCATCAAACAGCAATCCATATGACACATCACTTTTAAATATGTGTTCATTTCAATTTATCTTACAAGCCACAGTACTCCCTTTCAGCATTTTCTCTACCCTGTGACAAGATGAACCCTGACCCAGCCAGCATCTGCTCCCTTAGATTCTTGATTGCTTCATATCTCTCCTCATCATGCTCAAAGTTCAGCATCCCGTTGCTGCACCCTTCTGCCCAATCTCCCTCCAATTCTTCATCCAGGTCCCGAAAGCTTCGCTCTAAAAGACACGAATTGGCGCCATCCATCCCTCTATCCGAAAAGGATTCATGCCTCTGTCTGCTTTTTAAGGAAGGGGTGTAGCTCCAGGTGTAGGTCTTGCTCATGCCGTCGACGTTCAGCTCAATGGAGTGCATATCACTGCCTTCAGATGCATCATCTTCGCTGCCAGCACTGCAGTTTCCACCATTTCTGTTAGCACTTGCATCAGCCGCAGCTGCGCCATTTTCAGATGCATGGGATAATTGCATTGCATCACTTGCTGGTTCCTGGTCTTTCCTGGTATCCAGATATGCTTGGAGCTCATCACGCAGCTGATTAACGGCTGCATTCTTCTCCTCAAACTGTAACCGTGCTTCCAGCAGCTTCATTTGAACTCTCTGTTCACGCCACTCATCCGCAAGCTGAAGCATCTCACGCTCTTTCTGAAGCTCTTCTTGTGCCTTCTCAGTTTCTCTCTTCAGCGCCTCGACCTCGGCCTTGTCCTCATCAATGCCTCTGATGAGCTCGCTGCAGATCCTCTCAACTCTTCCTTTAGATTTCCTCTCCCTTTCAAGTTCTTTCGTTGCTGCCTGCAATGAGGCTTCAGAGCTGGCCAAGGCAATGCTTAGCTTCTTATTTGCCTTCTCTGCTCTTTTCCTTGACTTCTTCTCACTGTCCAGCTCTGAAACTATGAATTGGAGAGCATTTGCAGCCTTCACCTTTTGTTTGACCTTCCAAGATTCCATTTCATCTGTAAGTTGCTTTTTTAAGCCCTCGATGTCTTGAGCATCTGATTTTTGTTCTCTGATAAGCCTCCTCACATGAGCACGAGCAACATCAAGCTCAGAACATAGTGCGGAAATGAGTGAGACAGTTGAGGGATTCAGTTCTCCAGGTCCCCAGATGTGGGCTAGTACTTTGACAAGTTCTTTAGATGCAATCAAGCTGTTCTGCAGATTCTGCAGGTTGAATGTTTTCTCCTCAGGACTTGAAACATCGTCTTGGGAGCATGTAACTACCTGAAAAAGATTAAATCAACGTACTAATATGAAATGAACAAATTCAGCAGAACTTTTTCATAATCCACCAACTAGTGACTGTTATTTCACAATGTTTATATGGTGTTAAGCAAGAAAAGACTCGTCATATTCGAGTGAGTTTGTTAGAATTTTTAAGCCTCATAAACTCACTTATGGTAGATAAATAGAGTGATACTATACATTCAGTAAAACTAATATGCCAGTATTATGTCTTCAGCATATTCATAGTTTATAAAATAAAACATGAAGCACAAATCAGCAGCATACTAATATCCCTTATCAAAAGGAAAATAATCTAAAATGTTAACACATGTAAGCCACATAATCAAAGACCTCTGAGGCTTTCCTGCTCTAACCATCAATTTGAATTATTTTCTAATTGAATATTAGCTTCAACCAACCTTGCAACCATGCAATATTCCTTCTTAATGTTCCCAGATTGTTCGACTCTTAACCAGTGTATTTACACCCCATGTACCTAAAAGGCAACTACTGCTCAATAACTAATCCTCCCTAACAGTCTAGACTTGAACAAAGTATCGTTGAGACACTTCAGCAGTACAATAAACAAATAAGCTGGCAAAAGCTAGCTCGTAGCCAGTTACAGAAGTGGACAAGATGCATGTGCATATCAAAATGCTTCCTTGGAGATGTGCCTCACATTTCAACTGCTTTCATGTTTCAAGAATCAACTTGCACTTAAAGATGTCCTACGTTGAAAGAGGCATCAAAAGCTCTTCTCACTGTCCAGCTCTGAAACTATGAATTGGAGAGCATTTGCAACCTTCACCTTTTGTTTGACCTTCCAAGATTCCATTTCATCTGTAAGTTGCTTTTTTAAGCCCTCGATGTCTTGAGCATCTGATTTTTGTTCTCTGATAAGCCTCCTCACATGAGCACGAGCAACATCAAGCTCAGAACATAGTGCGGAAATGAGTGAGACAGTTGAGGGATTCAGTTCTCCAGGTCCCCAGATGTGGGCTAGTACTTTGACAAGTTCTTTAGATGCAATCAAGCTGTTCTGCAGATCCTGCAGGTTGAATGTTTTCTCCTCAGGACTTGAAACATCGTCTTGGGAGCATGTAACTACCTGAAAAAGATTAAATCAACGTACTAATATGAAATGAACAAATTCAGCAGAACTTTTTCATAATCCACCAACTAGTGACTGTTATTTCACAATGTTTATATGGTGTTAAGCAAGAAAAGACTCGTCATATTCGAGTGAGTTTGTTAGAATTTTTAAGCCTCATAAACTCACTTATGGTAGATAAATAGAGTGATACTATACATTCAGTAAAACTAATATACCAGTATTATGTCTTCAGCATATTCATAGTTTATAAAATAAAACATGAAGCACAAATCAGCAGCATACTAATATCCCTTATCAAAAGGAAAATAATCTAAAATGTTAACACATGTAAGCCACATAATCAAAGACCTCTGAGGCTTTCCTGCTCTAACCATCAATTTGAATTATTTTCTAATTGAATATTAGCTTCAACCAACCTTGCAACCATGCAATATTCCTTCTTAATGTTCCCAGATTGTTCGACTCTTAACCAGTGTATTTACACCCCATGTACCTAAAAGGCAACTACTGCTCAATAACTAATCCTCCCTAACAGTCTAGACTTGAACAAAGTATCGTTGAGACACTTCAGCAGTACAATAAACAAATAAGCTGGCACAAGCTAGCTCGTAGCCAGTTACAGAAGTGGACAAGATGCATGTGCATATCAAAATGCTTCCTTGGAGATGTGCCTCACATTTCAACTGCTTTCATGTTTCAAGAATCAACTTGCACTTAAAGATGTCCTATGTTGAAGGAGGCATCAAAAGCTTTCGCCTTTCTGAAGTGAAACATTCCTTTTTACACGCAACTAGGTCGGCATTTCCTAAATTTATAAATAGCTTCAGAACTCAACAGTTGGCACCTATGCAGTGCACTATCAACAGTTGGCGCGTTTCTGAAGGTGGTTGCTAACATGATTTCTTGGAGCCTTAGAATAGCATATTAGCATATTCAACTTATGGAAATTAACTTAGGTGTCAAAAGATATATTGCCTTTTCAAGTGGAAGATGACTTTATTCATACAACTAGCTAGATTTATATTAAATACAGTGGGTAGCTTGATAACTCAGACTCAGAACCTATTCACGCACATCATCTTTGTTGTTTTTGGTTAAGTTGCTTCAAATATGCAGTAATCACTTCAATACTGACTGTATCGAGAAACTATATAACTTTGGAAGTTGACAAAGCTTTCATGTTTACAGAATCAACTTGCCCTCGTGGAGTACGGAAATGAACGATGCGTGAAGAAGTTTTAGCCATTCTGAAGCAACAGATTACTGGAAGCCCCTTTTTTACAGACAACAAGACCGGCATTGTTCAAATTTACAAGCAGCTTCAGAACTCAATAATTACACCTTCCTATGCAGCCTACTATTCAGATTACTAACTATTCTCAGGTGGTCACAATAATGATTCCTTACAGCGTAGGAATAAAGCATAATAAAATTATCAAAACTAACTAGTGTACTACATTAGGGATATATGTTCAAAGCTATCGCCTTTCAAAAGCTAGTGATTTCTTTTCTTACAATAAGTTGATTTATTATGCATCATTGGAAGCTGGAGAACGTGGCTGGAGAACTCAGAGCCTATGCAGAGACTTCATCCTTTACCAAGAGTTACATTAGTTAAAAATTGCAGGTACTCACTTCAGTAATGACTGAATCGAGAAAGTAGCTTTGGAACTCAGCAGTATTGTTCATCCAAAGGCAATTATATCACAACATGACGCGAACTAGCATAATGCACAGAAGTTTTCATGAATTATATGGCAACCATTTTCAACTGAACTGTGCTTAATGTGATTTTGCAAATTGTAATACTAGCACTACAGTCAGAGCTTTGCCAGTTACAGTGAACTACAGTGCACAGACCCAATAGAATATCCACAAAAGAGAAAAAAAATTGTTTGTAATGGTAAAAAAGCACAACAACAAAAAAAAAACTTACAGATTGTAATCCAACACTACAATTTCTGTTTTTCTTACCTCCATCGTACTGCTGTTGCTCATCATGTCTCCCGAAAACCACCGGCCACTGCCGTTGCGCCGGCTTCCCTTGCCATCCGCCTCCAAAATCTTGCTCCGGCTTCTTGACCTCTTGGACATCTGAAATCACAAGACAGTCAATGCCAACTAGTCACCCACAAACTCCCCAAATAACGCAACGAAATCGCCAATTTTGATGTAATAACTGCGCCACCGCTCACCTCTGTGGACGCTGCGCTCCAGGGAACCAAGCTCCGGCGCGCCGGCGCGGAGTCCCCTTCGAGCAGCATACCCCTGTCCACGTCCTGCCAGAACGCGTCGACGAGCCTCCGCGCCGATGCCGACGGCCTCGCCCCGCCGTCGGCAACGCGGCAATGCCGGCTCCGGGACGACTCCGACATGTCCCCGGCCGCGCCGGCCCGGCTCCGCCGCGGCAGCAGCACAGCCGGCCGCCTGGACCGCAGCCTCCTCCCTGGCCCCGCCGCTGGGTCCGACGCCCCCGACGACGACACCGCGCGGCGCTTCCGGATCTTGCTGGCCAGCCTCACCGCAGCCCCGTCGCCGGCAGCGGCTCCCTCCTCCGAGTCCCACCTCGGCATTGCAACCTCCCAAGCTCCTTCACCCGGCTCCTGCTCTTCCTGCTCGGCAAACCAAGAACAAGCAGAGGGGAACGCGGCTGGCGTCAGTGCTCAGTCTCGCCGACCACTGATTATGCGGTCAAGAAGAAGAGGGGGGAGATGCCCATGATGACAAGACTGTCACATCAGTCAGGCCGATCAAAGCGAAAGCAAAAGAGGAAGATGGAATCGATGCAGCTTTAAAAGAAGGAATAAGAAGCAGCAGGAAGGGGAGCAAGAACTGGCGAGCCAAAGCGGTGTCGACGTGAACTGAACTGAACACACCCCCACAGGGAAGGCACACACCTTTGTTAAGCACAGGGGGCCAAGATTGGCGTCCCCTCTCGGCTTTGAACAGCGCAACGAACCGGCTGGCGACCGAAGACGCAGCTGAATCGTCTCGAAAATGCGCGAAAAAGGAGGGGGGAATCGCAGTATGGAGTAAAGAAAATGTGCTCGATTAGCAGGCCGAAAATGGCAATTGGCAAAGGGATAAAGAAAAGGGGAAGGATCGAGGGAACAGCTTTCGCGGAGGCCGAGGAACACACAGTTCCACGGGCCCAAGAACCAAACCCAAGCGGTAGCGGTGGATACGGCGGCACGACTGGGCAAGAGCCTCGAGATCGCAGGGGAAAAGCAGGGGAACCGAACGCCAAGGAAAAGGCAGAGGAAGAAGAAGAAGATGATGAGCTGGCATGGAAGAGCTAGGAGACAGGGAGAGGCGTACCCATTGATGAGTTGCCTGGGCGGCGTGCCGGCCTGTCCGTCCGAGCTCGGCCGCTCAGCAGCCGCTGCCGCTGCTGCTGCTGCCTCCTGCTGGTGCCGCCGCCATCATGAGGGGCTTTGAAGCTTCCGAGCGATTCACAGGAGTGGGGATGGAACTACGGGGGGACAGAGATGATGGGTCCGTCAGTGCGTAGTGGTGTGTATGGGGTATGGCGTACGCGCGCGCGTATGTGTCTGTCGACCTGCTCCGGTCCAGGCCAGGCCAGGGGCGGGCGGGCAGCGCGCGTGAGCTGTCGCGGGTGCCTCGTATGATTGGGGCTTGTCGGAACGGAGCGGCCGGCCGGTGGTGGTGGTGGAGCATGGTCATGGACGTACGCGACGCCGCGGCGGCCGTGAGTGAGGGTGAGGTGCGGGGCACGGCACGGGTAGGAGTGGGGGTAGGACGGCGGCGTGCGGCGGGGATGGGAATGGGATCCTGGGGCGCTGGAAACGGGGACCCGCGCTGGCCGGTGGGCCGGTGGCTGTGGATGGCAGGCCCAGCACATGCTCCGCGCCGTTGCGGTGCGGTCCTTTCTTGTTTTCTTTCTTTTCTTTTTGGGGGGCGGTACTATACACGTGCAAACATTATGCTTTTACGTGTATTATACGGATATGTGTATTTCGTTTTTAGCTTAATGTGTGTAGGACAGTAGGCGTGTGGATTTGTACGATTGTCAAATGGCGTCTCTCTCTCTCCGTTGAGATTGCATAGATTGCTAATGTTCTCCACGTCAATGGCCGGAGAGGCCATGTTGAGGTTGCCTAAAAAACTAATTAATCTCAGCCGACAACCTTATACAATGTTCATCTAACGGTCCTCTTCAATTCAGTTAGGTTGATCTTTCGGCCCACGGTCCAAAGGTCGTGGGCCTTGATGCATGCCCTGATCGGGGTGGCCAATCCAATCCATGATTGGCGGGGTCCTATCACCCTATGCTATAAAAGAGAGGTGGGGGCCACCGGCTCAACTCATGAGGTTAAACTTGAGCTGCCACACCGACCGGCATACCAATCCGATCTAGCGTTAGCGTAGGTAGTGACTGGAAGACCCGCCGTCGCTGCCATGACGTCCACACCGTCCTCCACCGCCATTCCGGGCCAGAGCCGATGGCGACCAGAGGGCCGACGGGATCTACGACCGCGACCTTCATCCCCTACACTGCGCGTCGCTTCCTTGCGCAGATCTACACCGTCAGAACCTAAGATGGCCACTGGAAGATATAACCCACTTGTTGTTTGTCATGTTCTCGTTATTGTTTGTCATGTTTATTGTCAAGATTTTTATTTACCCATCCAGATCTGTGACTAGTGATCCTTTATTACTAACAGATTCATCTCTCACCGGATCCTTATTTAAATTAAAGACAGGAATACTGTTATATTATTTAGGAAGAAAAAACAATTGTACATCACGCGCTCGGATCCTTAATGATGTATATCGGCTTCTTTAGGCCTTGTCCAACAGAGAGGGGATTTCGCCGGACCACTTAGAGGAGAGAGAAAATAGATACACAAGCTGGCATGTGCTATGGGAAATGTGCATAGAGAGAGCTGTGTTGGAAAACGTTGGAGACTAGCACTTCCTTTCTCGCCAATGGCTGTGTTTAGTTTTCCATCCCATCACCAAAATTTCCAAAATTCTTCTCCAAACATCACTATCCACCTATCACATCAAATCTCTCTCCTCATGCATGGAACAATAAACGTGGGTAAATAAAAAACTAATTGCATGATTTTGATGTACACGACGAGACGAATCTTTTGAGCTTAGTTAGGTCATGATAGGATAATCTTTACCACCAACAAATGAAAGGTGCTACAGTACGCTACAGTGTCCGATGTGATATTTTTTCCAAACTTTCTCCTACACTTTTTGGAACTAAACACAGCCAATGTGTTGCTTTTGGCACTGTTTGCTGATTAAAATAATATTTAAACTAGCGAGGTCGCTGCCCTTCCGAAGTGGTCTTAGGGCATGGTTAATAATTCCGCCCACAGCCGGCTGTAACCGGGGCTGCCACTTACTTTTTTATTCTCCACCGCAGATTTGTTTATTCCTTGAGGACTCTGAAGTAGCAGCGCTAGTCAATCAAAGCCAAGGAAGCAGCGCTGGTAGGGTTTACGCCGGCTATTGATCGGCGTCTCACAGCTCGCCGGTTTCTTTCTCTTTTCTATTTTCTCTCTCCAGCCGATTGGATTTCGCCGGCTTATTATACTTGCTCTTAGAGGAAGGCTAGTGGATTCGGCGGCAGCCGGCCGCAACAAGCGCCACATCATCGTGCAGTGGTAGCGGGCCGCGCAAGATTTAATGCCCAGCAGCAAGGTCGGCCAATACAAGCTCCCGTCGCGTGCATGCGCCCTCTTCAGCCGGTGTTTCGTAAGTGCTCGCTCTATTCATTTTTCTACTTTCTCTTTCTTCTACATGAGATCTCACCAGCATTTCGTCCGCCATAATACTTGCTCTTGTACTCGGTTGTCGGCGCTCCGCCACCCAAACGATATAGGATCCATAAAAGGTTATATGATACGGTGAACATTATATTAGATGCACGCCCAACCTGAAACCACTACCCACACCATGTTCGGCCGGCTAATCCATGCACATGAATGAATCCGTAGTACCCATACTAGCACCAATGCACCATCTATCTAGCCGCAGATGATCTCTAGCTACCATCCCCCTATGTCTCCTGATCCAGTCCATACTGTTCATTTCCAGAGGAACATCTCCATAGCCCTGTTTAGTTCCCACTCACATCACCAAACTTTCAAAAATTCTCTCTAAACTTCACTATCCACCCATCACATCAAATCTCTCTCCTCATGAGTAGTAAATGTAGATAAATAAAAAAACTAATTACATAGTTTTGATGTACACGATGAGACGAATCTTTTAAACCTAGTTAGGTCATAATAGGACAATGTTTACCACAAACAAACAAAAAATGCTACAGT
>OAMR01000078.1:1354545-1364939 GCA_900205405.1 Echinochloa crus-galli
CCTCCACACCGTGGTGAAGGAGGGCCTTACTGTGGCGCACGTGCTGGCGCACTGCCACCGCCTCCGGGTGGTGCCTCTCATGGAGAGGCGACTTCCCCTGTTCCGGCTGACCGCAGATGCCAATCCCGCGGAGGTGGCGGCGTCACAGATGCGGCCAGACCTGCCCGTCGAGGGGAACATCACCACGAAGGTGCGGGTTGCCGTGCACCCTGACACCATGCCGAGCAACCAGAGCGACATCTGGTCCTTCCGGCTGCGCCCCACCTAGGGTTTACGCCGGCTATTGATCGGCGTCTCACAGCTCGCCGGTTTCTTTCTCTTTTCTATTTTCTCTCTCCAGCCGATTGGATTTCGCCGGCTTATTATACTTGCTCTTAGAGGAAGGCTAGTGGATTCGGCGGCAGCCGGCCGCAACAAGCGCCACATCATCGTGCAGTGGTAGCGGGCCGCGCAAGATTTAATGCCCAGCAGCAAGGTCGGCCAATACAAGCTCCCGTCGCGTGCATGCGCCCTCTTCAGCCGGTGTTTCGTAAGTGCTCGCTCTATTCATTTTTCTACTTTCTCTTTCTTCTACATGAGATCTCACCAGCATTTCGTCCGCCATAATACTTGCTCTTGTACTCGGTTGTCGGCGCTCCGCCACCCAAACGATATAGGATCCATAAAAGGTTATATGATACGGTGAACATTATATTAGATGCACGCCCAACCTGAAACCACTACCCACACCATGTTCGGCCGGCTAATCCATGCACATGAATGAATCCGTAGTACCCATACTAGCACCAATGCACCATCTATCTAGCCGCAGATGATCTCTAGCTACCATCCCCCTATGTCTCCTGATCCAGTCCATACTGTTCATTTCCAGAGGAACATCTCCATAGCCCTGTTTAGTTCCCACTCACATCACCAAACTTTCAAAAATTCTCTCTAAACTTCACTATCCACCCATCACATCAAATCTCTCTCCTCATGAGTAGTAAATGTAGATAAATAAAAAAACTAATTACATAGTTTTGATGTACACGATGAGACGAATCTTTTAAACCTAGTTAGGTCATAATAGGACAATGTTTACCACAAACAAACAAAAAATGCTACAGTGCGCTACAGTGTCCGATGTGACATTTTCTCTCCACTTTTCCCCCACTTTTGAGGACCTAAACACCCCCATGTTCTCATGGGGCCGGCAGTAGTTGAGGCTTCGATCGCGGTGTTCAGACTGACGAATCATGCAAACGCAAGAATGTAGCGCGTTACGGACCAAGGGAACACCCAAACGTGTGACCCTGTGACAGGCGTACTTCCGGCACATGCGCTACTCTGTATTCTGTAGCAGGGGCAATCAAAAGCTGCAGCTGTAAATAGTAACTCAGGAATGTTCAGCGCAAGCATGGCAGTAAGGCCACGTGTGGAATGAATCCAGGGAGAGTGAATACCATGGCCCTGTTTAGTTCCCAAATTTGGGGTGCAACTTTGGGTGCAGATGTCTCTTCGTAATCATTGCGTTATTGTAGCATTTTCGTTTGTATGTGAAAAAAATTGTCTAAAAATTGATTAATTAGGCTCAAAATGTTGGTCTCGCGGAGTACAACAAAATTGTGCAATTAGTTTTTGATTTCATCTACATTTAGTACTCCATATATGTTATGACATTTTGATGTGATGAAGAATCTTCTTTTTCATAGTGTATTTGGGAGTAACTTTTTGAGAACTTTTAGGAACTAAACATGGCCTAACCTCAAGAGGCAAAATTTGTAAGGTAGCATAGAAAACAAACATGTTCCAAATATTTGGTACAGATATAATCTCACAAAAATGCAAAAACCAAATAGACACGATATATTTGGTGAAACATACAAAACAAATGATCCGTATGGTGCTTCTGTTAAACAATGAGGCCACATGTACGTGGAATGACTCCAGGGAGAGTGACTGAATACTATGGCTAAGCTAAGGGGCAAGACAGTACGTTGTAACTTGTAAGGTAGCATTGCAAGCAAACATGCATGTTACATAAATTTGGTACAGATTACATCACAAAATGCATACTGCAAGGGAGTATCTATGAGTAACTCTGGCACGGACACATAAGGTTGCAAAAACCAAATAGATAGGATATTTGCTAAAGCATACAAAAACATGATCCGTGTGATACTTATGGTGTCAGCCAATTAGTGCATAAACCAAACATCGAAACTAAATGCTGGAAGGTGCAGCACAGTCAACAAAAACTCACAGCATGGATGAAATAGGCCAGAGAGGATAGCCTGGTACACAAGGCCACAAGGGAAACTTGCTATCTGTACCTCAACCTGCTATAGTTGACGGATGCAGGAGCGCACTACCATATCATCAATCGCAGAAGAAAGGGAAACACCACCATATAAATGCTGTACAAGGCGAAGTAGTGCCAGTGGTCCTTCCCTATCGACCGTTCGGTGCGGTTGTCTTGCTCACTATGCCCTTGCTAAAATAGTCTGCGATGACAGAAAACCTGTCCTTCGAACCCCTCAACTGCCTGAAAAATACGTCGTAGTCCCTGGCGTTATGTTCTAGCTTCTGCATTACCTCCATAACAGATCTATATTCAGATGCACATTGGGGGCATTCTTTTTCATTGTCTCCAAGGCAGCGGATGTGGAATGAATGCATGCACATGAAATGGACACAGCTGGAAGATTAAGGGTGAAAGTGCAAGCCGTACACTTGCTTAGTTGGAAAACCTTCGCGTTTGTCTTGAGATCTTCAATCTCCCTTTCATCAACTCCGTCTCCTACTGTAAAAATGTATTGTTCAAAAGTTCGATTTGAATCCGTAAAGACTAATTCTTGCTACCAAGATCCAAATATCTTCGCACACATTGTGCTACATCTGTAGGCTCAATTTGCATTATCATTAGGACATTTTTCTATTCAAGTGAAATTCAGGTAGGGTTCATTGTCAATTTCAAAAAATTCATTGCTCCTATGGAAGCGAATTTTAATCAGATATTCTGATTTTAATGTCATAATCCCAAAATTAAAAGAAAAAGGAAAACTCACCACTTGCACCACCTAAGATCGTGTCACACCCGGTTTTAGAAAACAACCCAAGTGTACACCGTATGTATGTCAGGATTAGTTTTCATATATATAGTAAACCAATAGTGAATAAGTAAATAAATTATATAAACGACTTACGAGTCTATCATAATATACATCGTATCCTGGAAACGAAGGCTCCAAACTTCACAGGCAATCGACTGTGAGTTGCGTACGCCTAGAACTCAATATTATCTTCATCAGCTTCACACACCTTCTTTAGAGGGGTAGTTAGTAAGGATGAGTACACTTATAGTTGGTATTCAGCAAGGCCACAAGAAATAACCAGAGATTAAATTAATGTCAACTTTAAGTAAATTAATCACATGAGGGTCCATGCCCCTCTTGACCATGGGCGGAGCGGAGCCTGCATGATGCATGGGTATTCCCAGGAATACCCAACTATTTTATCAAAAAATTAACCATACACCAACTTTAAACATGTATACATGTCATTGTGGACCAAAATCTTGTTTCTTGCACTGTAACTGACTTTAAGTCAGTAATCCGCGATCCAACTGTATGCAAGCCATCCGTCGACCCCCAACCAGACTGGCTCACACATACCCCAAGTCCTCAACCCATGAATTCCCACAAGAACCACATCACTCATCTAGCTCTGCACTCACATTTGATCGATTCAGCAATAGCGTCACCAGCTCACCGTGATTATGTGGCTCACCGACTTGGCAGACTTCCCTCCTGTGTTCTCCCCAAATAAGCTGACGCTTCATTGCTACTTGTTGTGATGCATTAGATGGCTTGAATATAGTGTGGAATTAGGAGCAAGCTTGTGGAGATGCTTTTGTCAAAGGGGATTTAGTAATGGATATGTCCCCTTTAGAAATGTTTTCCCGGATAGCCACTCTATTATTAGGATGGTTAGGGACACTTGTCTTTCTCCAAAATAGCTGCTCAGATTATCTTCAATTCTTGCTCTTACTCATGAATGACGTTCCATCTACTCGAAGCAATCATCGAGCACAAACATACAAGAATACAACTATACAAGCAAACAAACAAGTACAACAACTAAGAATAGTACACCAATTAAAAGAAAAGCTTTAAAAGATTGCACTAAAGGATAGTGCTTGATGCTATAGTCACGCAAGCGTAAAAATCACTGAAAATGGAGCTAGGGTTGACAAGATACAACTATCGGAAGAATTTGGGTTATAAAACAACACAACTATATGCTTGATTGATTCTAGTTAAACAAAATCATATGTAAAGATTATTTCAAAGATTTACATTTGAATTTGTAAAACTGAGGTAAACTTAATCACATTTTATTTATAATTGTTTATGTATAAATTATACAAAAAAATTTGAAACAAAACATGTGAGAGCATCTAGTCGAATAATTTTGAAATGTGTTGAACTAATCAATATTACAATTGAAACGCACTTAATTTAATATTAGTTAATATTCATAATTATTTATGAAAACTCAAAGTTTAACTCTAATTTACTTTTAATTAGAAAATATAGTTTCAAAATAAACCTTAATCAAATTAAAATTCATTTATAGAAAAACGAGATCTAACTTAAGTAACTTTCATTTGTAAAACTAATTGAATAATTAATTAATCAAATTAACATTATTATGAAAAACCAAAGTATAACCCTTAATTAGCTTTAACTAGAGAAACATGTTTAAATAATCTTTAATCAAATTAATGCTAAAAAAATTCAGAAATACTTTATATGTTTAATAACAGTTCTAAATGTAGTTCATGTCAATATAAATCTGTCGCAATGAGAACGGATTGAAACAGATCTAAAACATGGAAATTATGGACTAAACAAGATTTTCGACATCTAAAACTAGCAGGGATCTTTTACAAAAGAGTATAGTCTAAAAAAATATGATAGAAAAATATAAAATTCGCTGAGGATCTTTGGGTGTGTTTGGTTGCTCGGCTTATTCTAGCTTGGTTAGAATCTAAAGCCAGGCCAGCTCAAGTCTGTCTAATTCTATGCAATACACTTTGTTTGATTGCTTGGTTAGTTCTAGCCTGACTAGCACAAGTCTGTGTTTGGTTCGCTTGTACAGCAGATATGATAACCTTGCATTGGCTACAGCCCCACAGGTGAAGTACCAATCCAGCTCCTTTCTTCGGTGGCTGCTGAACCGGCGACAAGGCAGTTGCGCGACATCCTCCGAGCTGCAAATGCGGCCGTGCCCCCATCCACCTAGAAAGCTAGGAGCCCCCATCGCTCAAGAAAGCTAGGAGCCCCCATCTACTGCTGCCCTCGTCCCCTTTGCTCTCGTCTCCAATCTGCAAATCAAACAGCTGCAGTAGCATCTCTCTCATCTGAATTTCGTCCTATACAAGCATCTTGAACTCATCTCTTTCTCTGTTCCTCTCAAGTCTCAATTCAGCGCTGCTCTCCCTCTCCAAGGCAATAATGAGAGCACCAGCAGCTTGCTTCTGCTTCCTCCGTTCATGCTCTGTTAGAAAGAAGACCAAAGACCACACCAAATCGAAGAAAGCTGTAGCGAATCGAGTTCCACCGCTGCCGAATCGATGTTCGGCACGACCTAATTGAGGGGAGCTTCTGTGAATTGAGCTCAGTTGCGGTGGAATCGAGGCCCGAGACGGATGCTGCGGACTATGTTGCACGGTATGGGGATACGGATACGGAGATACATTGATACGGTATTTTTGAAAAACAACAATACGGGGATACGGCTGTCGGTGCTGAGATTGGCCGACCAACCTTCCCGTTCCTCACCGGTTGATGCAAGAGCTAACACAATGACACAAGGGGTTTATCCTGGTTCCGGCCTCGGGGCCGTACGTCCAGCAAGGTGTGCTCTTGGCACTATACTATCTTGCACCGGGGTGCTCGTAGTGGGGGGCTACAAGCTTAGCGGGAGAGGAGATGAGGTCTCCAAGTCCCTGAGCAAACGGATGATTGAGGTGAAGTGCCAATATCGCGGCGTGTGTGTGTTCTATCTGTGGTTGTCGTTGTGGCCCATGCAGGTCCGTGCTTCTTCCTCCTTTTATAGTCCAAGGAGGGAGGGTGGGTACAAGGATGAGTACAAGTATAAGCACAGTACATGCTACAGGGGCGTGTACTAGGGGAGTATGGCACCGGGCGTGCGTTGTCCTCGGTTCTGAACGGTGATTACGGCGGACTCCGGCTTCTTCGGGCGTCGTGGCCGTCCTTGGCCTTGTTCTGGAGCGGCTTCGAGGGGTAGCAGGCCCTCCAGCTGGGCTTTGGTCGTCGTCCGTACACCGGGTCGAGGGTCTCCATGCTTGTTTGGTTATGGGAGGACGAGAGTTGGCAGCACAGGGGCGGATGATGGTCTCCATAGGCCACAGTGTACGGCGGTGCTTGCCCCGTCGGGGGAACGGTCAGAGAGTTGGTGGATGTGAGGGGCTCTGCCACTACTACGGCGTGGAGCTCCACAACTTCTCCCCCAACGTCATCTCCCAGGCGGCGGCCTTCGTCGGCGTTTGTGAGGCTGTGCTGGGGATCTAGGCGCACTTCGACCTGTGGGTCCATCTGTCCCGTGCCGAGCTCAGCACGTTCGGCGCGGGGAAGGGGGTGCGTCGGGCTCTGTGCGCCGGCGGCCTCACCTTCTCCACCGTCGACCACCGGAGGCGCTCGTATCCGCCCTGCAAGATGACCACCAACAACAGCGGCTGGGCTAAGGGGTGGTTTTACCTGCGCAATGACGAGCCGGGGCTGCCGCCGTACACCAGGAAGGCTCTGTCGGAGAAGACCGACGACTGGGGCCGCGGCGTCGGCGACGAAGGCCGGCGCAAGAAGATTCGCCCCATCTGATAGCAATGGCACACTAGGCCAACCAAATGCAAGTAACATAATAGAATGGTACTTGCAGTTCTTGGAAGCTTTCTTGAAGATCTGAACAAATTTGTCACGGATGATTATTATTGGAATCACCCAGTATCACCATGTGTATGAGTTCTTTCTTGAAAAACCTAATAGTTGTATGATACGTTAACCTTGATCAGTTATATTTTCCATTTTGGTTCTTTAGCTGATTGCCCACCAGGTAATTCTTGGAAAATACATCCATTGATAAAAATCAATCATCTCACATATTTATAAACTTTTAAGATGTTTCTTCTTTAGAGTGTTTGATATTCAGTTCACCAGGCTTTGCTCAGGATGAACACATATACAGTTTTTGTGAGATCTTTTTTAAGTTTTATAAATGGTTTCATATATATAGGATGGCTACTTGTACTTTGTGGCTACTTGTACTTTTTGGCCACATTCTAAAAAAATCTTTTTTGTTTATATAAAGCGCCACTGTTGGTGCTGAGATTGGCCGACCAACCTCAGCGCCTAACAGAATGCGCTGTGTCCCGTTCCTCACCGGTTGATGCAAGAGCTAGCACAATGGCACAAGGGGTTTATCCTGGTTCCGGCCTCGGGGCCGTACGTCCAGCAAGGTGTGCTCTTGGCACTATACTATCTTGCACCGGGGTGCTCGTAGTGGGGGGCTACAAGCTTAGCGGGAGAGGAGATGAGGTCTCCAAGTCCCTGAGCAAACGGATGATTGAGGTGAAGTGCCAATATCGCGGCGTGTGTGTGTTCTATCTGTGGTTGTCGTTGTGGCCCATGCAGGTCCGTGCCTTCTTCCTCCTTTTATAGTCCAAGGAGGGAGGGTGGCGTACAAGGATGAGTACAAGTATAAGCACAGTACATGCTACAGGGGTGTGTATGGCACCGGGCGGCACAGGGGCGGGATGATGGTCTCCACAGGCCACAGTGTACGGCGTGCTTGCCCCGTCGGGGGAACGGTCAGAGAGTTGGTGGATGTGACCCGGCACACGTCGTCGCAGGGCCGCGCTGGACTGGAGTCAGCGCTCCCTTACTGGCTCGTACTCCCGTTCGAGGGTCTCCCCTGCCCGCTCGAGGGCTGGGCCGTACGGGGGAGTAGGAGGAATAGTGACAGTGATTTGACAGCCGTACGTCAGCATAGGACTCGCCACGCCTGCTGGGCGATGGGGACGGGCGACCCTGTGGCCGGAGTCACTGGGATTGACGGGGCGTGGCGGACCTGACCGGAGTCCGCCTCTGGTCGTCGTCCGTACGCCACTCGAGGGCACCCCCATGCCCCTTCGAGGGTCTTGCGGCAGGGGGAGGACGGGAGTAGGTGTAATAGTGGCGCCGAGTGACGCCTGCCAGCCCGCTCAGGGCTCCGCGCAGTACCGCGTGCGTCAGCGTGGCAGTGATGTGGTCGCACAGTGACCGGAGCAGGTGAAACAGTAAACTCCTGTGGTGTCAGCGGCGTGGCGTGGGGAGAGGCTGCTCTTTGACTTTGGCGCCGGATTGATGGGGCGGACATTAAATGCGGCCGCCGGGCGGAGTGGTTGAACGTCTCAGTGGTTGCACTGAGGCGGTCTCGAGCGAGGCGGAGTTTTGGAGTCGAGTTCGCTCGAGGGGTCCGTAGACCCTCGTGCGAGGCGGTGTTCGTGGCCGAGCCTGCTCGAGGGGACCGCAGCCCTCGAGCGAGGCGGGGATTGGGTTGTTTGCTTCGGATCCTTCGGCAGCCGGGTTGTAGCGGTACTTGGGCCGTAATGAGCAGTGACGGGCCGTGTTGCCCAGGTTTCATTTGGGCCGTTGTTATCCTAACCTCTTTGGGTTTGGCGTTTTTGAGGGTGTTTACCTCGGTGGTTAGGGGACCCCATTGTTGTGATCCCCGACAGTAGCCCCCGAGCGTCTGCCTGACCAGAGGTCGGTTGGGCAGATGCTGACGGTTCGTGGGGTCGGTCCCGGGCTTTCTGCGGGGATTAGTCCCTTTTTTGGCTTCGTAGGTTCTTCCGTGGGGGCGCGCGAGCACACCCGCGGGTGTATCCCCCGAGCCTTAGCAGGAGTTTTCACACTCGTGCAAAGGCTTTTGATCCTTGTGGGTTGAATTTTAGGCTTCGAGGTTGCACCATACCCAGGCTCGAGCTCCGCGCTCGAGGGGTGTTGTGCTACCTGTGCGGGGAGCCCCCGAGCCCTTTGGCCTGGAAGGGTCGACCGGGTCATGCTTCCCGTCTTCATACGACCCTCGCGTCCCTTTCAGAGGGATGAGGGGTGAGATGCCCTGCGCCACCCTCGACCGGGTTCGTGGATGCGGCTGTCTCGTTTGAGCTTTTAACGGGTGGTTCGAGTGGGCGTCCGTGCCCCGTTTGTTGGGGGTCGGCTCGTGGTCTGGAGACACGTCCATCAGCGAGCACTCGCAAAGGTTTGTTAGGCAGGGCTTGGTCCCGTTCGACCGGGGCCAAGGGCGCGAATGCTCTCCCTCGGTGGGATCCCCCTACTAACTGCCTTTGTCTGGCCTCGAACACAACAGGGGCGCCCCCAGACGTCGCGTCCAGGGTAAAGTCCGTTGAGCACGCCCGAATTGTCCCTGACTCTGTCAATCTGGAGTGCCTGTCGAACCCTTTCGAGGGCCAGGCTTCGTACTCCTGATCAGTAAGGCCTCGCAAAAAAGATTGAGGCGGGTGTAGGTTTTTTGTTAGTAAGAAGTGTTTTCAAATCTAATTCTCTTTATAGTATAGATTTAGGTATAGTAATCCATATAGCAATGGTGCTGGAGCAAGTTTTTATGTCTTGGTCCCCTTGCCCGTCCGCCCGTTGCTCAGGACCGTGGGCCCATGCGCAACCGCCTGCAGGACCGTCTGCGGGCGTGGTCGTGGCTGACGTGGCGTGGAGCGGGCGACGTGGGCATAGCGGGCGCGCCTTTTTAGGAGGAGTTGGCGTGCGCGGGGAGAAGCTGAGGTGACGTGCGGTCAGGCGCGGCCTGCCCCGCTGTTTCGTTTTACTGTGCCGCAGTTAATGCCGCCACGCACGCGCGCTGCCCCGGGAAACGGAGAGAGAAGGGGAGGGCCCAGCTGTCATCGGCTCGTCGCACGCCGGGTGTGCCGTTGGTGGGACCGATGGCAGCTGCGAGGATAAGCTCGCCGCGGCCTCCTATAAAATGGAAAGCGGGGGGCGGGGATTTTTTACCTTGGCCATTTCTCGCTCGCGCCTTCGTCTTCCTCTTGCCCTCGCGCTTCGCTTGCCGCTCCGTGCTCTCGTCGCGCTCGTTCCCGCACCATCGCTTGCCATGGCGATTGTTGAGGGCGTCACCGAGTGGACCCCGTCCAACGCCAACCTGCACCTTCTGGAGGGCTTGGTGGACGGCGGGCAGCTGTCGCCTCGCGGCAATCTGGCGAGGCCGGCGTGGATCGTCCCGCCACTGGCGGCCAAGGTGCTGCACCCGCCGGAGGGTACGTGGTGAGCTTCATCCGCTTCCACGAGCGAGGCTTCAACGCGCCGGCGAGCCAGTTCATG
>OAMR01000078.1:1366986-1379193 GCA_900205405.1 Echinochloa crus-galli
CCGCCCGCCGAGGTCGAGCCGAGGCCGACGCCCCCGCAGGCAACCCCAAGGCCGGGGCAGGAGGACCGCGACATGGCCATGCCCTCCCCTGCGAGAGGGCGTGAGGAGGCCGCGTCAGCCGGAGATGTGGCGGCTCAGTCGACCCTGGACTGCGCACGGGGCGTCTCCTCGGACGGCGGTGATGGGCGCGCTCCCCTAGAGGGGGTGATTGTGACCGCGGTGCCGTGTTCCTTCCCTGAGGTCCAGGCGTTGCCTCCGGGGTCGTCGACCGGGGGAGCACTTGAGTGGGACAGGGCGGCGGTGGTGATGATGCGCGGGGGCTGCCCAGGGCCGGACGCGTGGCTGGAAGAGTCCGGCGTGCCTGACCAGATTTGGCGGGACATCGCGGAGGAGAGGGACCTGTGGGCTCGCGCGGCGCAGGTCGGGCAGGACTTGGAGCGGTCCATTGCCACCGCCGCCGACCTTCACTCCCGGCACGCGCGGGAGCTGTTCGAGGTAACTTCGCACAGCTTCTCATCTTTGTTCGCCGTTTCTCCGTCTTTCTTGCTCGCCCCTCATCTTTGGTGGTTCCTTGTGTAGCAACTGCGAGCGGACGCGGCGGGCAAGACCTCATGCGTTACGGAGCTGTACGCCGCCCTTCGTCGGTATCGCCAGGCGAATCTGCACCTGGACACCGAGGTGGCCCGGCTCGGCGCGCAAGCGAGGGAGGCGGAGACGGCCGGGGCCCGCGCGGAGCGGGAGCGCGACGTCGAGAGGAAGGCGCGCGAGGAGGCGGAGGCCGGGCTGCGGGACGCTCGGGAGCAGCTCCAGCAAGGGCGTGAGGCCCTTGCCGCAGAGCGGACGCTGCTCGAGTAGGAGCGCAAGGCGCATGAGGCCGCACGTTCCCGGCTCACGGAGTCGGCGGCCTAGGTGGAGGTGAAGACTCAGGAGGCCGAGCAGGCGGGCCGCTCGCTCCGGCAGAAGGAGGACGCCTGGTCAGCGCGGAAGGCCTGCTTCAGCAGGAGCGCGCGGCGCTCGCCGAGGCGAAGACCTTGGTGGAGGGTATGGTTCCTCATCTTCCGAATTTCTTTCGTCGCTTTCCTTTGCTGGAGCTCGTGCTGATGTGCTCGGTTCCTCGTTCAGGGCCGCGGAAGGCCGTGAACGATAAGGCGGACGAGGTGGCCGCCGTTCAAGCTGCCTACTCCGGGGCCCAAGGGGAGCTCGAGGCCCTGATTGACGCCGTCGACGCCGCGTGCCGCGACATCCTGGACGTCGACGTCCCGTCGGGGTCGCAGTCGGGGTCAGCGCTGTCCAGCCGCCTGAGGTCCCTGAAGGGCTGCGTTTGTCGCACGCCGGGTGTGCCATTGGTGGGGCCAATGGAAGCTGCGAGGATAAGCTCGCCGCGGCCTCCTATAAAATGGAAAGCGGGGGGCGGGGATTTTTTACCTTGGCCATTTCTTGCTCGCGCCTTCGTCTTCCTCTTGCCCTCGCGCTTCGCTTGCCGCTCCGTGCTCTCGTCGCGCTCGTTCCCGCACCTGCTCTGCACCTTGGCCTGAAGAAGGCGCTCGCCGTGGTGTCGACCTACTACGCCATCGACCTCGCGGTGGTGGCACGCGGTTACTTCCTCGACGGGGATTTGGACGACGAGGCCGCCCTTGCAGTCCTCGAAGACGCCGACGACAGCGCCGAGGACGCCGCCAACGCGCTCACGGCCAAGGTCAAGCGTCACCTCTTCCCCGACGAGGACGAGGACGACGACAAGCCCGCTGACGTGGAGCCCGAGGCCATGCCCACTCCCGATGCTGAGGCCGACCCTGAGGCCGATGCCATGAGGTCGCTGGAGGAGGACATCGCCGCGGCGCGCCAGGACGATGACGGCTTGGGGGCCCTTGCGTCGGTCCCCTCGACCGCTGCCGCCGAGGCCGTCACTCCAGGAAATGCTGACGCCAGCACCGTGAGGCCGCCCGCAGGCGACGCTTGATGAAGTGACCCTGCTTGTATCTTAGCTTTTAGGGCTTGTTTTGTACATAAAGTACTTTTGAACTTCGATCACGCTTTTTCCATTTGCGATGTTGTTTTGTTGCGCGTCTTTTGGCTCAAGACGGTTCCAGCCTGGTGTTTTCGATTTTTCGGGTGTCCTGAGCGAGAGGGGGGAGGGAGATGCTATATCCCTTCGAGGGCGTAAGCTTTTTCGCGGATCATCCCATCTTGCTCCGGTCAGCCCTCGTCCGGCGTTTTTTCAAGATTTAAGCGCAATTTTTGCGGAAAAAGTTTGGGACGATTAGGGGGTAAACCCCCTCTAGCCCCCGAGGAGGACTTGGCTTCTATTGAGACTGAGTCAAAGATAGAACCAAGCCCTCCTTGTTCTGTCCGCTTCCGCTGGGACCCACACGCCAGCGGCTCATTTTGCCGTTCTATTCGGCGCGCGGATTCTCTGCTCAGGGTCACGTCCGGCGGGCACGCCTTTCCCGGCCACAGCGAAGCGTGCAGGTGGGAGCCGACGCGACGCGAGCGCGTCTCCCCCTGGCCATGGCGAAGCGTGCAGGCGAGAGCCGATGCGACGCGACGGCCAGAGTACCAGACGGGCCGAACCGCCCGGTCACATCCGGGTAGTCAGGCACGCCTGACTGCGTCAGGTCGGCTTTTCGCGTGGCCGCGCCTGGTTGCCCGCGTCAGTTTCGCCCGTGAGCTGGGTGGAGTAAATGGGCGCGGGGATCGGGGGTCAGCTGGACCGAGTCGCGGGGGAGCGTTTAAGGCTGCCCGCTCGGTACGGGCGACGATTCGCATCCGCGCTCAGATCCGCCCTTATCCCCTCACGGGGGTAACAGCCACACCCCCTGGGTGCCTATAAAAGCAGGCCTCCCGGTGAAGGGGAAAGCCATTGCCAGGACCCTTGGTAGTTTTCGCAAACCCTCATCGGAGAGGTGGCAGCCTCGGCTCCGGCCACCGGTGAGGCGGCGGCTGTGCCACCGGTGAGGGGGTGCAGGGATGCCGCGGTGTGCGCCTCATTCGCTAGGGGACTAGCTAATGATGGCCATCAGCCTCGCCGCCCTGCGAGCTCCCTTGTGGGGATGCGATGCCCTCGCCGGTGGTTTGGCCTTGCCTCGTCGGAGAGGCGGCGGCCGCTTCGCCGATGAGAGCGTGCAAGGATGCCGCGACGCGCATACAGTTCGCTTAGGAAGCTAGCGAATGATGAACGGCAGCCGCCGTCCCCGCGGAGGGCGCTCATCGATGGAAGGGCGCCAAACCTGGTCCCGTTGGACCGCGAAGTGGTTCAACGTCCGCCGTCCCCAACCGCTCGACCACCGGGCGCTTCAACCAGCCGGATGTTAAAGGAAAACCGGCGAGAGAGCTGTGGAAAGTGCTTCCCATGATAGTGTGCCGGCCGGCTGGTCGAAGTTGCCCAAGAGCCCCGTCATGGCGGCTCATGTCTTTGTATCTCTGAACGGCCTATGGCCGAGTGTGATTTGTTTTTGTAAAACCGTCATTCGTGGCGTGTGAGGAATAGATCTGATTGCGTCCAATCTCTTTCGTCGATTGGCGTGGTTCCTTCGTGATACCGTGTCCTTTCTCCTGATCTTGGAGTGATTTTCGCGGAGGGATTCGTTTTCTCACGAGTGATCTGGGCATTCAGGGGTGAGGGAGATGCCATAGCCCTTTTGAGGGCGTAGGCAGTCCCGCGGCCCATCCACCTTTCTGCTGCAGCGTACTCGCGCCTCGCTTCCATCTTTCCCAGATGATAGGGGAGGGGTCGACGGCGTGTCCCGGGCTCCGGTCGAGGGATGCCCGGGTTCCTCGTAACTTTCGAGGCTAGTTCGGAAGGCTCGATCGTCGATATCGAGGTCGTCGCAATAGATACCTGCAGATGTTTCGGGCGCCTTATCCCCATTTTCTCATAAGCAGTCGTTCGGTAAATAAAGACGCATTAACCTAGCCTAACCGAAGCATTTTATTTTGCGGCGCGCCATACCCTTCTTCTAGGCACCAGATCGATTTGGCAAAGGAACGCGAGCCTCCTGGGCATCGAGTGGTGAGGGGGATGCCGTAGCCTTTCGAAGGCGTAGGCGGTCCCATGGATGCATTGTGCACCCAGAACGCGGTAGGCCCGCGCCTTGCGCTAATCTTTCCGCGCGGTCGAAGTGGGACATGGCGACGCATTTTTAAGAAAAACGCATGGAAAAAGGGTTGGGACTGTCGAGGGGCTTAGCCCTCGAGCAGCCCCCGAAGGGACTCGACCTCATCCTAGGTTCGACTCGAGGGTAAAGGGGAGTCACTTTTTCCCTATGTTGTTCGTAATAATGTTTCCATGCAATTGCGAATCTTTTTATTATCATCAAACAGCAAATCAAAACTGCGGGGAAGTATAAAAAGATTCATGGGTAGAAGCGACGTAGCTGTTGGATGTTCCAAGCGTTGGGGAAGACCTCGCCTTTCTCGTTCGCAAGCTTGTAGGTCCTGGCTTGAGGACTTTGGCGACGATGTAAGGTCCTTCCCACGGCGGCGTGAGCTTGTGGCGTTCCCTGTTGTCCTGGCGCAGCCTCAACACCAGGTCCCCCTCGCGGAGGTCTCGACGTCGCACCTTCCGGGCTTGGTACCGTCGAAGCGATTGCTGGTAGCGTGCCGAATGGAGTAGCGGGGTTGTCGACCACAAGCGCCTTTCCGTCGCTCGTCTGACGATGAGGAACCCACGCGCCCCTGGGTGGGGTGCGGATGGACTGCTCCTTGTCCTGCCTGCCTCCCTCGGCCCTCGAGCTGGCCTGGTGGCGTATGCGCGACGCGGAGCTCTCCACTTGCTGTACGGCTGCCTCTTCGACGAGGGCCTGTACCTTGCGCCGCATATCGCGTACTTCGGGTGTCGATGGTTCGGGCATGGCCCGCATCAGCGTTACTGCGGCGACGAGCTTTTGGCTTGCCCGTGGTGGCATGACCTGACCAGCATCGCGGGCGTTGTTCAGGATGCGCGCCCTGGCCACACGTCCGGCGGCCCGCGCTCGGGCTGCCGGCCTTCCAGGGTTGCGCGTAGCTCCTGAACTTGCTGGCGCTCCTGCTGGAGCTTTGCCTCCAGCTCTCGCACCTGCGCGAGTTGCACTTGCGCGAGCGCAGGATCATCCCGTGGTTCGGCAGGTACCGATGGTCGCTCGTCGCGCGCGGCAGGCGCCTGTGGTTGCTGACTGCGCGCGGCGAGTGCCGGCGGCTGCTCGCAGCGTGCGGTGCCGTCCGTCGTCTCGTCATCCTCATCCGCGGACTCTACCTCACCTTCCAGGACGAAGCATTCCCGCGTGGGGTCGTACTCCCCTTCGCTGGAATCGTCGGAGCAGGTGAGGCAAAAGTCCGCGGCGGCCTGAAAGGAAGCGAAACCTTCGCGGTCGCGCAGCCCGGAGTAGTCCAGGTCCGGGCGTTCCAGGTCATACGCGCTCTCCTCTCCATCGAAGTCGACCTAGGCTGGCGCTGATCGCTGCAGAATATCTCGCGGCCGTATTGGTCAGCCCGTAGGGTAATTGAGTCGCCCCGGCCGCATCCCCCCGGCGTGCTCCCTCTGCTGGAGCTACCGGTGGGGGTGCGTCCCGCTTCGTCATGACAGCGGGCCGGAGCAACAAGTGCGCGTCCCAGTCAGGGATCACAACGCGCGGGATGACACGTCGCTCCACGAGAATCTGGAGCTCATGCAGCGACCGCCGGCCCCTGACCGGGGATGGCGTAGGCGATGCCGGGGGCCCGGTTACCAGGCCGGGTACGATGGAGGCGAGCCACATGAGGAAGCCCTCACCGGTCGCTTCGAACTCCAGGCCAACATGATCTGGTATCCGCGCGGAAGCGGACCGGGAGACCCCGCGGCAGATTGTGTCGGCATGGCGAAAACGCGGCTTGCCGATGAGGAAATTGCTTGGGAAAGTGGTCGCTCACAGCGCCCCCCTACCTGGCGCGCCACTGTCGGTGCTGAGATTGACCGACCAACCTCAGCGCCTAACAGAATGCGCTGTGTCCCGTTCCTCACCGGTTGATGCAAGAGCTAGCACAATGACTCAAGGGGTTTATCCTGGTTCCGGCCTCGGGGCCGTACGTCCAGCAAGGTGTGCTCTTGGCACTATACTATCTTGCACCGGGGTGCTCGTAGTGGGGGGCTACAAGCTTAGCGGGAGAGGAGATGAGGTCTCCAAGTCCCTGAGCAAGCGGATGATTGAGGTGAAGTGCCAATATCGCGGCGTGTGTGTGTTTTCTATCTGTGGTTGTCGTTGTGGCCCATGCAGGTCGGTGCCTTCTTCCTCCTTTTATAGTCCAAGGAGGGAGGGTGGCGTACAAGGATGAGTACAAGTATAAGCACAGTACATGCTACAGGGGCGTGTACTAGGGGAGTATGGCACCGAGCGTGCCGTTGTCCTCGGTTCTGAGCGGCGATTCATGGCGAGCCCCGGCTTCTTCGGATGTCGTGGCCGTCCTTGATCTTGTCCTGGAGCGGCTTCGAGGGGCAACCGTCCCTCCAGCCAGGACCTGTCCGTCGCCCGTACGCCCGATCGATTGTCTCCCATGCTCACCCAGTCAGGGGAGGACGGGAGTTGGCGGCATAGTGACGGAATGATGACCTCTGCTGGTCGCAGTGCAAGGTGAAACAGTAAACTCCTGTGGTGTCAGCGGCGTGGCGTGGGGAGAGGCTGCTCTTTGACTTTGGCGCCGGATTGATGGGGCGGACATTAAATGCGGCCGCCGGGCGGAGTGGTTGAACGTCTCAGTGGTTGCACTGAGGCGGCCTCGAGCGAGGCGGAGTTTTGGAGTCGAGTTCGCTCGAGGGGGCCGTAGACCCTCGTGCAAGGCGGTGTTCGTGGCCGAGCCTGCTCGAGGGGACCGCAGCCCTCGAGCGAGGCGGGGATCGGGTTGTTTGCTTCGGATCCTTCGGCAGCCGGGTTGTGCGGTACTTGGGCCGTAATGAGCAGTGACGGGCCGTGTTGCCCAGGTTTCATTTGGGCCGTTGTTATCCTAACCTCTTTGGGTTTGGCGTTTTTGAGGGTGTTACCCCGGTGGTTAGGGGACCCCCTTGGGATGTCCCCGACAACGGCAAACCAATGTGTAATCACTAATCACTAAAGAAGTAAAGAATCATCTTTCCTTAATCTTTCCTTAATTAAAAAACTGAGCTAATACACACGCAGGCCGCCGTCGTGCTCCCGGGGAACTTGCCCTGCCCGTGGTACAGCACGGCGCACCCGACGCTGCAGCAATCCATGGTGGTGTCGTCGTGATCGGTTTGCAAACGGTGGCAGCATGCAGCGAGTGAAACTGAACTGAGAGAGATTTGCTTGGCTCTTCAGTAGTAGCTATGAAGCTACATTGTTGTTCTTTGGGACGGAAGATCCCAAATCCTTGTACTCTGGTTTGCGTTTCTTAATATAATCGAGTCTTAAGTATAAAAAAAAGAGCATAGCACCAGAATTGGGGAATAGGATAGACGAAACAGCTTCAAAAGGAAGAGAAGCCGCCATTGATCTCGCGACGAGGGAGGGGCTATGGTCAGCAGCGACAGTGTCAGAATAAAGCTGCTCATCGACTGCCAAATCCCCTGCTGCAGCGGGACCTTGAGGCCTCCTCCTTCGCAACTGTCCACGGCAATGCCATGGCCCCGATCCTGGTGTCGGGTCCATGACCCGCTGGAGCCACCCACGGAGGACACTAGCGAGGGACTCGTGGGCAACAAGCGGAGCAGATGGAGGAGCAGCATTCGCTGCAGGGGCCATGCGGGCTCCTTGCCTGCCGGTGGTGGTGGCGGCAGCAGAGACGGGACGAACGTGGTAGGGATAAGTCAAGCGGTGAGCAGAGCCTTGAATGGACCTGCACAGACCAAGCCTGGCTTAGCTACTACGGAGAAATTTCGCGTGCTAGCTAGGCCAGGCCAGCGGGCCTTATTTGCATAGCTAGAGTCTGGCTAACTTGTTGTGCAGTCATCCAAATGGACCAAGCCTGCATTACTGAAGCTTGGCTAGACCTTATGCAGACAACCCAAAATGACCTTACTGAAAAGCTTGAGGCCAAAAACAATGAAAGGCTCGGTGCGATGACGAGACGAAGAATGGACACTAGCATAAGGAATCTCAAACGAAGGAGCCTCCCTCTAAATGAGTATACGATGTGTCATTTCCAGAGAAGAGGTGGTTCATATATATATAGCACTAATGGGCTTCGAAATTTGGCCCAATAAAGTGGTGGATAGATTTAGACTAAGATCGGGTCAAATTTGGGCCAAGGCTGGTCTAGTAAGCTTTAGGATGATTTTTATTCTCGGAATAATAAATTTTTCGGTTATAAAATAAATCCATATAAGTCCGAAATTTATATTAAAAACATTCCAAAAATTCTATAAATCTGAACAAAAATCTCAGAGATAGAGTTGGAAATGAGAAACCCAAATAATTTATTTGGAGCTCATGAAAAGGACTTTAGCATGCTCCCAAAATTGGAACTTTCTCTTGGGAAAACAGGAATAAATCCTAGGAATTTTCTTTAGCATGCTGCCGTGTAGAGACGCCCTCCTCTCCCCGCCCCGTCTCGACGCCGCCTCCACCCCCTCTTCTCCTCGCTCCCACCTCGCCGCCGCCAGAGCTGGCCGTGTGGCAGCTATGAGGGCGGCGGCGGGGAGGAATCGTCGCCGGCCTAGATTTGGTCAGCGGCGGGTCGCGGGGCCAGCGATGCCCGAGAGCGTGGTGCGTCCGGCGTCCGGCACCCCTACGCCGCCACAGCCTTCCTCTCCTCCCTCTCGTTGCCACCCCTGCGCCGCCTCCGAATCGTCGCCGGCCTAGATCTGTCGGCGGCAGGGTGCGGGGCCGGCAACGGCTGGGAGAGCAGTGCGCCCGGTGGCCATGCGGGAGGTCACGTGCGGGGCAGCTGATGGGCCGGTGGTTCCCGTGCTCAGCGGTCGGGCGCGGATGCGGGTGTCCGGTGCCGGCTGTGCGAAGCCTCCCACGGGTGGATTTCGACAGTTGGATTTGGTGGGGAACAGCGGTGATGCACAAAGGTGTGTGCGGATGCCGGCTTCCGCATGCTAGAATTGCTTGCTTGTAGTTATGGCCGAGGGAATGGCATCTGGACTGAAGTTTCCCCTAGGCTCGTGGTCGGTGGCCATCTTCATCTCCGATGGCTCCTACGGCGTTGACTCTGCTATGTAGGGCTGCCAGACAGGGCTAGGGATAAGGAGTTTTGGTCCCTTGATCCCAATGCGGTGGTGATCGATGGATTTCTTCCTATGTTGGTGATGTTGTTATGCAGGAGCTTCGAGCGAAAGCTCTGCCCAATTGGCGCGTCAGTGTCAGCAACGGCGGCATGACATAGGCATCGTTTCCCTCAGTGGAGGCATTGTTTCTGGTGCTCTGTATAGTGGTTAGTGGTTCTCTGGGTGAAAATCTAATTCCGGTGTCCCGGGATGGGCGACAGCGGCATCTTCGATGTCATATCCTTCTTGAACGTGTTGGCTTTTGAGTTCCTCTGATCAGACATCCCTACAAAGACAATGTGTAATTTGGCAAGCAACAACATCATGTTTCTAAGGAGATGAGAGATGTGATTGTTGCGTAAACATTTTGCTAGATTGAGGCTAGGACAAGAAGAAAATTGAAGCTTAGTTCTTTAGTTGTTCTTTTCAGGTCTTAGAAGCCTTTTTCTTGTGCTTTTGAGTTTTTCTAAGGTGGATTAGAGTCTAAGAACTCTTGTAATTGGCCGTAGGTATCCACTATGTGGATATAGTAGGTTGTTGAGTTATTTTGGTTGTATATATCCATTCGTGGATATAGTGATCGGATTATATCCATTAGCTAAAAAAGGAATAAATCCTAGGAGAAACCTGGAAAAATTCAATTAGGCTTCTAAACACATTTTGATAATTTTTCATGCACCTAATGCAACTGGCATGAATGCAAAACACACAAAATTTAAATCTATGTTTATTTAATTAATTAAACATACTTATTTTCCTATGCTAAATTATCTGTTAATTGTACAAAGCTTGGAAAATTTTAAAAATTTGAGAAAATCGTTGTATTTATTATGCTTCAATTCACATCCTAAAAATTGAAAATTTTAGGGTGTGACAGATCGACTATTACGAGCAAGAAGCCTGTTCGCTTGACTTATGCTTATCAGCTAACAATATTTTTCTCTCACACGAATCAGCATAAGGCATCAGCCAATAATATTTTTCTCTCATAACGAATCAGCAAGATATCAGCATAAGTCAAGCGAACATGACAAAGGCAAGGAGTATGGTTAACACCAATATTCTAGCTAGTGAAGACGCATTCGTTGCCTCGGCAACGGCCCCAGCCCATGGGTACATTCTAAATCTGTTCTGGTTTTTCTTGCCATTCATGTTATAGGAGAACTGACATGAACATTTGCACATGTTTTGATATTACAAGATCACTGAATTTTACTGCTAATTGTGGAATTAAAATGTACCAAAAAATACCTAAATTTCTAACAACTGAAATGCCTAGAATGCATAATAATACGCGTATCTTAATTCATATGTTATGTACACATTCATCCACAACCTCACGTGGTGTCTAAGTAATAACGAGAACTACGTATAATGATATAGGCCATGTTTGAGCAGAGTTTTTGAATGGTTTCCTTATGTCTTGTTTTTAGTTACTATGCTTTTATAGTACATATATATGTGTAGGTCAATGAATTTTGTCCATGATAAACACGAACTCAAAGTAGAGGCATTGTCACATGAGCGCTGCACCACTTAAGAGGATGCCAAACTCGGTAAATTAATTCCTTATTTATATATATGAGAATATTTTTCTCACAAGTCCTGAAAAATACACTCGTTATTAAAACTCCTTGGACAAGGGCAAAACTACACCTATCATATTTGGTGGTGTATATATATCATGTGAAAATTAGATAAACATGTTTGTGACTCTTTCAATTGAATAGCAATTGAAATGTTCTCTTCAACTGAAAAGAAGATAAAATTCACCCCAAGTATATGGTCGGAATGCTTATCTATAGGCATTACAAAAATTCAAAAGCAACAGGTGAATGTTACATGCAAGATAGAAAAGGTAAAATAGCGAATGAATATACAACCGAGGGCCAAGGTCTATATATATATTTATTGGATCTGAGAACTGGCTCATAATTTTTAAGCGAGAGAAAATAGGTGTTTATTTTACAAACGTAATACAGATGCACGCACACTTATTTTTTCTTCCGAAAGCTATTTTCTTCTTCTTTCTTTTATCCTTGGAAAAGATCAAAGTCTCTGGAAGCTAGTCAAGGACAGCAAAGAGCCAAGACGAGTGCGTTTACTTGTTCAGCAACCAATTGACGGTAATTTCGCACTTGTCTTGCACGTGTAATAACTCGTCAATGATGCCGTTACATCAACATGACTGCCTTGTGTCCAATCAAAAGGAACTTCGATCTCGTGCAGCGTCGAACCTTTGCCGCAAAAGTATGACAGGAAGAAGAAATTCCTTATCGAGTGCAGCAGAAGAATACAAAAAAATGATCTGTACTTGTACATTTCGTTAAGAGGGTAAAAATCAGTGGAATTTATCTCTTACCAATTTATATCATCTGCTCGGTAAAAAAAAGAAAAACTAGAAAAAACACCGGTCCAACGGACTCGGTATCTTCCTCCGTTCGGCATCTGGCTCGCAATCCGCACCTCTCCGCTCGGCAAACATGCCGAACGGCAGCGACTCGCAATCCCCCTCCCGCAGTCCCGCCCGCTCGCCCTCCCGCGCACCCACGCCACCGCCACCTCCGCGCCGCCGAGGTCGGGGACGCGTAGCTCCTCGCCGTCGACACAGGCCCGTTCCGCTCGAGGAGCTCCCACGGCGGCGCGCTCAACAAGTCGTCGTCGAGGATGAGGCCGTCCAGTGGGAGAGGCTGCCCGCCTGCCCCAGGACGCGAGGGAGGAGGTGTGCGCGCCGGCGTCACCGTCGCCCGGGGCGAAGAGGAAGCCCGGCGGGAGGTCGAGCGTGCGCGGCACCTCCATGGCGCCGCTCTGCTTCCGCCCGTAGCTGCTGAGCCCAGCTACGCGAGCACGAACATCGCCTCCCCACGGCTGCCGTCGTGCGCGTCGCCGTCCGCCGCGGCCGCCGTCCCCTTCTCCATCCCCGCCACCGCGGCCGACGTCCCCTTCTCCATCCACGCTGCAGCGGCCGCCGTCCCTTCTCCATCCACGCTGCAGCGGCCGCCGTCCCCTTCTCCATCCCCGCCGCCGCGGCC
>OAMR01000078.1:1379778-1414514 GCA_900205405.1 Echinochloa crus-galli
GCCGTCCCTTCTCCATCCCGCCGCGCGGCCGCCGTCCCTTCTCCATCCGCCCCCCGCCTTTCATCCCGCCGCGGCCGACGTCCCCTTCTCCATCCCCGCCGCCGCGGCCACCGTTGTTGTCGTCGTCGTTGTGGCCGTGGTCGTCGCCACTGCCGCCGATGCAGGAGAGCGCGTGAGGGAGTTGGGGAAGGTGCGGAGGAGGAGATGGGGAGGGAGGAGGCCATGGCGGGGTGAGCGAGGTGGCTCGACGCGGCGGCGGCGCGGCGCGCGGCGATGGGGAGCCGGGCAGGAAGGCGCGCGGTGGTCGGCGGTGGGGGCAAAGCTCTGGCGGGCGGTGCCGCGAGGCAGGGGCAGGCGGCGAGGGGGAGAAGAAGAGCGGTGGAAGAAGAAGATAAGGTTAAGGTGGGGTCCACTTAAGATAGAGAGTCCGGTTTAGAGAATCTGTTGGTTTCCATCTCAAAAAAGATACTTTTCTATATTATACAAAGGAGAAAAACCTCTATATTTAGAGAATATTTTGGAGAACCTGTTGGAGTTGCTCTAAGACTGCTTCTTAACTAAACCTGGTGTGTAAAAGTATCCCCAAAAGAAGAAATCGTTGTTACACAAAGCATGAAAAGAAAATAAATGTCCCCATAATTTAGTTGTTAAAAGGAAAGTATAAAACAAATTAATAGATTGACATTTTTAACCAATATGTGCCTTCTTTTCCCTCTTCCACATTTTTTCCACCACGTGATAGCGATATATGTACGGGTAGCTTGCTCTTCAATTCCTTGATGAAGTCCTCATCACTCAGATGTACAGCACCAACATGTGTGCTTGGCCTGTCAAATCAGTGGTTGATCGAGTTTGAATCAGCAAACTTGACGACTTGTTGACTACTCAGTCAGCATGTTTTTTTTTTGAGAAAATTCACTCTTAACTAAATGTCCAGATTATAAGAATTACAAACGCGCCTTAACGCGGAGCAGGTAGAGCCAGGTCCGCCAGGTACTTTTCCGTCACGTTCGTGAGGGTGTTCGGCCAACATGTATCCGGCCACACAGGAAAGTTTCCTGGGATTTGGGTTGAAGAACGTTGAGTACGTAGATGGAGGGGAGCCCGGCCGGACTCCGATCGGGCGGGTCCAACGCAAAAGTAACTATATTATACAAAGGAGAAAAACCTCTATATTTAGAGAATATTTTGGAGAACCTGTTGGAGTTGCTCTAAGACTGCTTCTTAACTAAACCTGGTGTGTAAAAGTATCCCCAAAAGAAGAAATCGTTGTTACACAAAGCATGAAAAGAAAATAAATGTCCCCATAATTTAGTTGTTAAAAGGAAAGTATAAAACAAATTAATAGATTGACATTTTTAACCAATATGTGCCTTCTTTTCCCCTCTTCCACATTTTTTCCACCACGTGATAGCGATATATGTACGGGTAGCTTGCTCTTCAATTCCTTGATGAAGTCCTCATCACTCAGATGTACAGCACCAACATGTGTGCTTGGCCTGTCAAATCAGTGGTTGATCGAGTTTGAATCAGCAAACTTGACGACTTGTTGACTACTCAGTCAGCAGATCTACAGGTTGATATGAAGGAATCAACTACCAGACATGAGCTCAATTACACTCTCCTTCGAGCCTTCCTCGACACTCGTCCGCTTGCTCGAATCTATACCCCTATAATCCATTCCAAATATGCTGTTTCCTATGTTGTTGCAGATTTGATGCGTCTAGGGCACTGCCGTTCTATAGACTAATAACCGCATGCTGTGACCAAAATGACTCACCAAAACACGCTTTGATTGCCTAGTCGTTGCATATCCCAGCAACAATGACTTGGCTTTCGTGGCGATTCCAGTTTTCACCCTCAGCTGTTTACCTTTACGACCATATCTTGATGATTCGATTGCTTCCAAAATCGAGACCGTACCTCGTTTACGTGATACCTCTTGCGAGTCGCGATCATCGCGCTCATCGCAGCTGATGCTCGTTTCAACAATTCAACTACCGTGCTTATTCTAAGCATTGACCGTATCCGTCACCTTTGTAATAAGCTTCCCTCGCCTATAAAAAGAGGGCAGAGATAGCTGGTGATCATCCAACATCTTCTAGTGCATGTGTATGTGGCCAACAATACCTAGCACACTACACTAGCAGCTCTGATCCTGTACGTGACTGCGTTCAAGAACCTGCAAACATCTGGAATCAATGGCCACTGCCACAAATGCCAGCAACAACAATAATACTGATCCTTCTCCATCGCCGTCTGCAAGTGTCAAGACAGGCTTCCTCAAGACCTGCTTCAATGGAGTCAATGCTCTCTCAGGTAGTCTCATTAGCCCTAATTAATAATTTGCCATGCATGAACCATGCAACAACTCATAAATCAGCATATCACGCATGATGCATGCTAATCGATATGAATATATGATATCGATCCACTGATCACGAAAAACCTCAGCTAATCACTTGCGTTTCTGTCCATGCAGGGATAGGGCTGCTGTCCATCCCCTACGCGCTGTCCCAGGGCGGCTGGTCCAGCCTGGCCATCTTCTTCTCCATCGCCGTCATCTGCTGCTACACGGGGATCCTCCTGCAGCGCTGCATGGATGCCACCCCGCTCGTGACCACCTACCCCGACATCGGCGCCCTCGCCTTCGGCCGGAGGGGCCGCATCGTCGTCGCCACCTTCATGTGCCTCGAGCTCTACCTCGTCGCCGTCGACTTCCTCATCCTCGAGGGCGACAACCTGCACAAGCTCTTCCCCGACGCCGGCTTCCGGCTCGGCGGCCTCAGGGTCAGCGCCAAGCAGGGGTTCGTGCTCGCCGCGACGCTCGCCGTGCTGCCGACCACATGGTTCAGCAGCCTCAGCTTGCTGGCCTACGTCGCCGCCGGCGGCGCTCTCGCCTCCGTCGTCCTCGTCGCCGCCGTCGTGTGGGTTGGAGCGTTCGATGGCGTGGGGTTCCATGAGAGGGGAAGGCTCGTGAACTGGGCTGGCATGCCCAGCGCCGTGAGCCTCTACTCGTTCTGCTTCAGTGGCCATGCCGTCTTCCCCATGATATACAACGGGATGAAAAACAGGAAAAGATTCCCAATGGTATGTAAATCCAACTTCTTCGTTCTAACGAGCTTCCTATCTAGAATAGTGAAATTACAGTATAATTCCTAGAGGATCTATCTTTTTCTGATAAATGAATGTGCACGTGTGCATATGCAGGTGCTGTTCATCTGCTTCGCCGTGAGCACGCTGAGCTACGGCTTGATGGGCATCGTCGGGTACCTGATGTACGGCGACGCGCTCATGTCGCAGGTCACCCTCAACCTCCCGTCGGGGAAGGTGAGCTCCAAGATCGCCATCTACACGACGCTGGTGAACCCTCTGACCAAGTACGCGCTGGTCGTGACCCCGATCGCCGAGGCGCTCGAGGCGGCGCTCGGCGTCGGCAAGAGCCGTCTCCTCCGCGTGCTTGTCAGGACGGCGCTCGTCGTCGGCACCGCCGTCGTCGCGCTGGCCGTGCCATTCTTCGCCGACGTGGTGGCGCTCACCGGCGCGCTCCTCAGCTGCACGGCCACCATGCTGCTGCCCAGCCTGTGCTACCTCAGGGTGCGCGCCAAGGTCAGGTCCAAGAAGGTGTGGTTGGAGACGGCGGTGTGCGTGGCCATTGTTGTGGTTGGCGCGGCCATTGTTGTGCTGGGTACTTACACTTCTGTAAAACAGATTGTCCAGAAGTTTAAGTAATTGAACCATATTTGTTTTTTTTTTGAGAAAATTCACTCTTAACTAAATGTCCAGATTATAAGAATTACAAACGCGCCTTAACGCGGAGCAGGTAGAGCCAGGTCCGCCAGGTACTTTTCCGTCACGTTCGTGAGGGTGTTCGGCCAACATGTATCCGGCCACACAGGAAAGTTTCCTGGGATTTGGGTTGAAGAACGTTGAGTACGTAGATGGAGGGGAGCCCGGCCGGACTCCGATCGGGCGGGTCCAACGCAAAAGTAACGAATCGGGTGCTACTTGGGTTTTTACTTCCTGTATGTATGTACATGAGCTAAACTTTATGTATATACTTTGGACCCGGCTAAATTGGACCAGGATAACGCGCGACCCATCGCGCTACAAACTTAACGCGCGACCCTCTCCTCCGACCAATCCCGCGTTCTCCTCTTCCCCTCCAACCAATCAGAGAGACCGCATGTTGCCTCCACCAGTTCAAGTTACCAGAACCATTCGGACACTCAGGTCAACCAAGAATCATTGCTGATGTCATCATCAAAGATAGATGTACCTTTTTTTTAAAAAAAGCATAACTCGCCAACGAAGTATCCATTTCAAAATCCGTTTGCGCCTTTGAATTCCTTGCAGCAAGATCTACAAAACTAGATCCATGTTTGATATGTTTTCAAACTATTTTATGTGACTATCAATTTATATTGAATTAGTAATAGCAATATATATACAAATTACGTGACAATGTGTTGTATTTCACAAACAATAACATGTAGTGCATGTCTACTATAACAATTTATTATCTTATGGTGTCTTTAACCTATGTAGAGATTCTTATACATCCTTTTACTAAGGAGATGTGGACCCCCCCTCCCCCGCCCCGCCCCACCCAGCCTCTCAATCTATTGGGAGAAAAGAGAGATGAATTATTTGAGCCAAAAAACAAGTTGATCTAGAATAATACATAGGTTGATACTCAAATATTGATAGTTAGAATACATAGTTTGATGTAGCAAACATGTAGGTAGATAGTTAGAATACATAAGTTGATGTAGCAAACATGTAGGTTGATACTTAAAATATACTTAGATTGATAGTCATATATATATATATGTAGGTTGATAGTCAAAATATGCAGGTTGATATAGCGAATACGTAGGTTGTACTCGAAACATATATAGATTGATAGTCATAATATACGTGGGTTGATAGTCAGAATATAAAGATTGATGTAGCGTATACACAGGTTGTACTCATAATATATATAGATTGATAGTTATAATATATGGATTGATACATAAGTTTGGAGGAATATATAACTATAAATGCGTGTATAAAATATATAAAAAATTCATATTGCTTCTACGCACTATGGTTCGCATCAATCAAGCTAAAAAATCTCTCAAAAACCTCCACTGATGTAGGCCAATATTGCACGTGGGCTCTTCCTCGCTCTATATACACCATGCATGACATACGTCTTGACAGAGCTAGGCCTACCTACATAGTTGTAGCCGTACGGAAAAGGAGAGAGCTCGCCTGCTCCCGCCGTCTTCCCGCTGGGCCGCAGCAGGTCGCGCGCTCCGCGGCCAGAGCGACTCGTCGCGCAGAAGCTTTAACGGGCTAAATTACGGCCGGCCGTATTATTAGCTTACCGTACGGCCGCTTTCTTTTCGGAAAGGAGACAACGTGGATTACCAGCTTACTTTTTCTGGAACGTGAGGTTCCTTGTTCCCCGTATACACGAAAAAGAGCATTAAGACGTTCACACATAAAAATGCTAATCAGTAGGCCTTTTTCGTATGAGCTACCATGCAATCCAATTATCATCATTTTATACACTGATAATCCAGCTCAACAAATACAATAAGCAACTTTGTGTTAACTCATAAGCAAATATTTGAAACAATTATGAGCAAATTAGAACATAGACAATAGCATTTACAACCAGGGAATGCCATCTAAACATACATAAAACAATCTTCACGCTTAATCCTCTAGAACCAAGGCCATGAAACGTGTGGCATTGGTAGGGATGAAAACCGTAACCGTTTTCGTTATTCTCGAGTTTTATCGTATTATATCGCTTTTTATCGTATTATTCTATTTTGCTCTATTCATTTGATGAAACAAATAAATTTATCAAATTTATGATACATTTATATAGATTGCGAAATTTGTGATACCGTTTACCGAAAATTTCCGACCGTTCCCGACCGTTTTCATCCCCGCATTGGCTTTCAAACAACAAGCAGAAAAAATATACAGATCTTCAAGAACAAATGAATTGCTAAAATCAGAACCCAAAAAAGGTTGTATGTGAGCAAGAATTGCACAACATATCAGTAGTTTCTGCAACGTGGTATTCATTTTTCAAACTGCAAAAAAAGAGCAACAATTAGATAACATGTAGCAGACTAAAATATGTCAAGAATCACATTACTAGTTAACAATCAGATAACAAGAAAAGAGAGGTTTGCATTGATCAGAATCGAAAAGCTGCCACTAATCAAGACTAGTTCTGGCACCCCCAGAACCACATTATTATTACTAGATCACAGGATCCTACTGCAAGGTGTGCCTATAGCTGCACCATCTCATCCTAATCTACAAGAAAATGCTTTAGTTGGTACTTCGACGGGAAAGATGAATCTACCAAAGAACAGTAGTTAGAGAACACAAGAAAAAGTGAAGAACACACACCAATGGAATGAATGCAGAATAAAAAAAAGATAAATCTATCCAATATACAACTATGTATTGCTAGCAATTGTCAAACCTATGCTGAAATAAAATAAAGTAAAAATACTAACCTAAAATGAATAATTTTCTTGCTGATTTTGCATTACTTGCCTACAAATGAATTTCACAAGTTGATCAGTAGACCAAAAATGGTTGATCAACAAAGAAAATGCAATGATTGGCCTAATAAATATTATTGCTTAATCAAAACCATATTATTGCCTAACACGGTATATTGTTTTGCCTATTTCAGAATTATATTGTTGCCTATTCAGTAAACCATATTTTTGCCTAATCAAAACCATATTATTGCCTAATGCCATATATTGTTTTGCCTATTTCAGATCATATTATTGCCTATCCATTAAACTATATTTTTGTCTAATCAAAACCATATTCTTGCCTAATGCAATACATTGTTTTGCCTATTTCTGAATCATATTATTGCCTATTCAGTAAACCATATTTTTGCCTAATGAGATACACTGCAAAGAAAGTTTTGTACTGTTGCAGCATGTTAGAGGCACTATATTTGCGCATTGACCAGTATAACAATACGTTTTTCTGGTAGTGCTACATGACCTACTGTTGAAGACATGCAGCCAAAGAAACAAGAAAATGGTCACTAGAATTTTAAAATGCGCAAATTACATTGCATAATGAAGTACAATATTTTATCTAATTTATACTAGATATATGCTAGTTAGGGAACTACAGATTGCTTGTGTGAATCTGTGTTGGAAACTACATATTGCATACTACATGGCTTTCGGATTCAATGCCACTCAGTTCACCATCGACCTAACATAAAAAATAGACTATATTATTGCCTACCAGGGATAGCACTCATCATCTATTAAAAAATTTAGAAAGTGAAGCACAAAGGGAAACAAACCAACATTAAATAGTACTCCGTAAGCATCTTACAGACTGCATTGGCACACAAAGGTACAAAAAAAAAGAAGCAAACACTAAAATTAGCTTATGCAGTTTGATACAAGCGCTAGTGTATTTAGATAGAAAACAAAGAACCATACCATAGTTTTGTCTATTTCAGAACAATATCATTGCCTAATCAGAACCATATTGTTGTCTAATGGAGAACCATATTTTGCCTAATTTGTGTCCATACATACAGTAGACAAAGTGAAGAATGAGAGAAATGACGAGCTATCGCAGCAAGGATGTATATTTTTGTCTATAGGTAAAAAAACAGCAAGGGCATCAGCAGCAACAATAAAAAAGGAAATGGACACGAACAACTATTAATGAGAGAAAGCAGGGTTAAGCTAACAGAATACACCAAATAACGGATCTCATGGTGATGCTATATGATCAATAAAAATGATATAGTTCTGTATCCTAGTAGCAATGATGGTGTCTTTGCATAGAAAACTGAGAAACATAGATTTGCCTATATCACAACTATATTATTGCCTAATCAGATCTATAATATTGCCTAATAGAAACCATAGTATTGCCTACTTGAGAATCATAATACCCAGACAACAAGTAGTGGTAGTAGTAATACATATTATTGCCTAATCAGATCTATGATATTGCCTAATAGAAACCATAGTATTGCCTACTTGAGAATCATAATACCCAGACAACAAGTAGTGGTAGTAGTAATACATATTATTGCCTAATCAGATCTATGATATTGCCTAATAGAAACCATAGTATTGCCTACTTGAGAATCATAATACCCAGACAACAAGTAGTGGTAGTAGTAATACATATTATTGCCTAATCAGATCTATGATATTGCCTAATAGAAACCATAGTATTGCCTACTTGAGAATCATAATACCCAGACAACAAGTAGTGGTAGTAGTAATACATATTATTGCCTAATCAGATCTATGATATTGCCTAATAGAAACCATAGTATTGCCTACTTGAGAATCATAATACCCAGACAACAAGTAGTGGTAGTAGTAATACATATTATTGCCTAATCAGATCTATGATATTGCCTAATAGAAACCATAGTATTGCCTACTTGAGAATCATAATACCCAGACAACAAGTAGTGGTAGTAGTAATACATATTATTGCCTAATCAGATCTATGATATTGCCTAATAGAAACCATAGTATTGTTACAACACCTATAACAAAATGAGTCTGGTGTTCTATTACAAATGTTGTAACTATTATAGATTTGCTTACTACATAGCGCTCTACTATAGTTGTGCTTACAACTGCATCTTTGCATTTTTTTTGAAAGACCCATCTTCGCATCCTAATCTACAAGGTACTTCAATGAAAAAAAGGAATCTACCAAAAGATCAGTAATTAGGGAACACAAGTGAAGACACACACTATTGGAATGAACATAGAACCAAAAATAAAATAGAAACACGTGTGGAATCCAAATCTATCCCATATACAATTATGTACTGCATTCAATTCACAAACCTATGCTGAAAAAAATACTAACCTAAAATGAATACTTGTGTTGTCAATTTTACTTAACTTGCCTACAAATGAATTACACAAGTTGATCAGTAGAACCAAAATGGTTGATTAATAAAGAAAATGCACTAATTGGCCTATTCCATAATAAATATTATGCCTAATCAAACCCATATTATTGCCTAATGTAGGATACTATTTCAACTATTTCAGAATGATGTTATTGCCTATTCAGAATGGTTGGCTTCAGATATAGACTTCAGTGGCAGAAAATAAAAGGTTTGGAAGAAACGCTACAAATATTAATATTTGTTAACTACTAGACAAACTAGAGTAGCAACAACATGCTAGCCTCATGTTGCTGGAAGAGCAAAAAAACGCAGAAAGGTACCCTGCTCTCTACATTTTCTTATGCAGAATACAACATAATATAAAATTAGCAAGCAGAAATGTGAAATAGGTAACCTGGAGCCTGTGTTGGGGAGGGTTCCAGAAGCAATGTTCAGCTCCCTCGCCAAATGGCCTACCAACCAATGCGCTAGAGGAATATTTTCTTTAATTATCTGACCAATAAACCCAATGGCCTATGCAACAATCCTGCTAACCCTGCCACAGACAGCACGACAGCAGCAGGAACCCAGTCAATATATAGACAACTCTAAACCCAACTCAGTTTGTCAGACACATTCTCCTCCTGTTGAAAACTAAAAAGAAAAAAACTCATGCACAAGTGCGCAGGGCCAGGGTGTTCCGTGTTTTCTAGATTAAAACTAGCAAAGTCTACTATCATTCTATTAGTAAGTCTTTTAACGAAAAATGCATAGCACCTGTAGGTTCCTAAAAAAATTCTAACAGTAACCTGAACCAAACAAAAGTCCCTGCTCCAAATTGTAGCTCTTAAACACCTATGGCACCATGCAATTCAACAACATAGGATACATACATGTTGATTCACCATATGATTTGCAACATAATCGGAAGCGAGGTGGAGGGAAATCGACAAATTGTTGAGCAAACATGCATGAGTCAACGAGAGGGATCCAGCATCGGTACTGCAGCATGTCGCACCACGAGATGTGCGGCGCCCTCGCCGAGAGCATGGAGCCACTTGGCGCCGGTCTCCCCTGTCCATCCACACCCTGTGAACATGAGCATCGATTAGCCGATTGATTGAGAAAACCAATCAATTGAGAAACCCACCGCTTTTATTAGGCTAGCGTCTTGCGGATCGTACAGTTAGGCTGTCGGCAAGCAGGACGGGGTTGTGGGAGAGGCGGAGGAACAACCCCTTATCGATGCCTGAGCGGGGCATGAAGCAGGCCTAGACAGCGTCGGAATCTGCGACGGCGCGGAAGTCCTGTGAGATCACGGCGATGCGGTAGGCGTCCAACGGCGTGGTGAAGGAGAGCGCCGCCGATATGAGCTCCTCCGGCAGCCAGACGATCTCGCAGGCATCCGCCGCCTCCATCGATTACACCGTCAGGCAGAGCTAGGGGGACTCCCGAGCCCTCCACCAGATCTGAGAGATAGCAGGGGTGGAGATGCCCTGGTCGCCCTCGGCCACCGCACGCGGCGCTACGCGTCAGTGGGAAGTCCTCCACTCGTGGCAGGTGCGCTGGGGCTTCTTCGCCATCGGCACCGCACGCTGGGGGCTCCCGCTGCCGCCCCCCTCGAACGGGGAAGCTCCGCCGTCGCACGGCCATGGGGACTCCGCTGCAGCCCCGTGCACCGAGAGGGTCTCCTTCGCCGCCGCCGGGAAGAAGCTCCTGGCCGTGCGCGGGTTGAGCGAGTTCTACCGCCGGGGCATCTGAGATCTGACGCTCGTCGGGGGAGACATCGGGAGAGGTGAGGAGTAGAGCTCACGGGTGAATGCTAAACTGAAAAAAAAAGAGAATGTGAAATGGAAAGAAAATGGAGGAGGTGGGGGCCACGCACGTGGGAGTGGAAGGAGCGTCCGGAACAGCCTGGAATATTGACCACTGGCATACGAATCCTGTGGTGACTGAAGCGGCCGTTCCGGTGGATAAGCGTACGGCCGGCCGTAAACAAGTCTTTACCATATACTTTTGGAGTAGGACGAGTAGGACTCGTCCACAACGCCTGGATGTTCGGACCCTTTCTGGACTCGTCTCGTCCTTCGTCTTGCTCCTGGCCGCCAGCAAAACAGTAAAGCTTATAAATGGACACCATACCGCGTCACGTCTCTGATCCAGTACGTACTTGTTCGCTTGCCTTCCAGTGCTACAACAACCTCCGTCTCCGTCTCCGCGTCCTGTCGCCGGTCGGCACATCGGCGTGCCGTCGGAGGATCCACGTATGCAGGGCCACGCGGCTGCCCATGACGACGACCACGCCGCCGCCTTTGCCCATGGCCACGACTTGCCGCCGCCGGTGAACGTCGGCCACGGCAAGGAACGGAAGAAGGCGAATCACGCGTCGTACGCTAATGGATCGGAGTTGCAGTCGCGGATGATGCAGCCGCCGCGGCGTGGAATGATGTCGATGTCGTCGTCGTCGCCGCCGCTGCTCCCGCCACGGACGGTGAGGACGCACCAGCAAGTATGAGTACGAGCACGACTACGCGTTGGTGCGGCAGGAACGAGGCTTCGGCGGTGTAGGCGGCGTCCACTAGCTACTCCGAGCGCCCGTCACGGCGAGATCCAACGGCATCGTCACCGGCGGCAAGCAGAAACATCGGGATGCTTCCGGAAGCTACGACAACTCGTTGGGAGGCGGCGGTTCCTACTACGCCAACGGCCACGCGCTGCCTGTTACGGCGAAACCCAACGGCGTCACCACCGGCGGCAAGCACGCACGCCAGGATGCTGCTGGAAGTTACGGCGACTCGTCGGGAGGCGGCGATTCCTACTACGGCAACGGCCACGCGCCGCTGTCACGCCGAGACCCAACGGCGTCGCCAATGGCAGCAAGCATAGACATAAACGCCAGGCTGCTGCCAACGGCTACTCGTCTGGAGTCGGCGGTTTCCACTATGCCAGAAGCCACGCGGCTGCCACGTTGAGCAATCCCAATCCCAAGGCGCCCAATCAAGGCCGACAGGCCGCCCTCGTCCTCCGCCTCGGCGCCGCCACCGCCGGATGAGCACCCGAGAAGCGCCGCATGGGCCTCCAGGCTGTCATGTTGATGGACAGCGCCGAACGACTAGCGGCGGTGCACTCGTACGGCGTCGGCGTGCAGCAGCCGGCGCCGGAGAAGGAATTCTCTTTCTGGCTCAGCGAAGCCGAGATAGACTCCCAGTTTGCCGCGTTGAGGGCGGAGCTGGCGGCGGAGGCGGAGGCCTCATCCTCCAACGGGAAACGCCGCCGGCAGTGACACGGTTCGCTGCATGCTCTTTGTGTTAAATAACACTGTATATATTCTGAATCATGAATTGCTTTGATATAATTTTGACATCTTGACATCTTATATTGCTTCGTCGAAAACTCAAAATGGGCTGGGTGTATGTATTTATTAAACTACACGTTCATTGCCTCTACCAATTCGTACATGGCTTGTGTTTAATTCCGCTTCACCATTGCGTTGCTTCCTCCATTTTGGGGACTCTACTGAACCTTGCACCATTTTCAATTCTTTTTTTTTTTCATTTCCACTCGTTGTGAAGCTGCGCCGAATGGACAGGATATCAAAGTGTCGGATTATGACCATGTCAAGTGTAATCCCAGAACCCTGCTCTCCTAGAGGTACCTTACTAGAATCTGAGACTTTGTGAAGCTATCATAGTCAAACATCATAAAAACATGTTAGTGAAAGAGAATGATTTTCTCCACAAACTGTTTAGCTTGATGATCTTCGACGAATCTTGATCCTTAGAGATACATGCATGAATTTGTGAGCAAAAATTATATCCAATGAATTATTTTCCTGTTGACGATCAAAATTGGTAGGGCTGGCTGTAATTCGAGTAGGTTTAGGATTTCAGGTTTTATCCCATATTGTAATTACTCAGAAGGGGTATGACTTCCCCGGCCTATATAATAAAGGCTAAAAGGCCGATTGAGATATCCCCAATCGAATCTATCAAATCTACTTTTTATCGTTTTGTCTTTACTTTTATCTCTTTACCCTTCTCTTCCAACCCTACGATGCTGTTCTTCTTTCATCTCCGTGATGTCTGAGGACGGCCTAGCTAGCCTGCCGAGCCTAGGGCAAACCAAGGTGCGCCTGCCCCGACGGGGTCCCTCCCGGGCGGGCGTTCGTTGGTCTCTCACCGGGCACCGCCAACGAGACCGGTACGAGACCAGTCTGACCGGCTATCAATACCGGTTTGACCGAACTACGTGGAGGAGCAGCAAGGAGCCCCTCCGTGCACCGCACATCCAAGTGCGATTCGTGTGTTGGCCCGAAATTGACGTCAACACATTTTGGCGACTCCGCTGGGGAACGAAAATCAGGTTATCATGACTGATCCGTCAAACCCTAGCATTGATCTATCAAGACTTAGTTATGGGCTGTTTATGGAGTACACACGAGAGAGTGGATTGGCGGACGAAAGATTGTTTCGATCCTGTTACTGCAAGACAGAAAAGGGTATTGTTCGAGTAAAGAAGTGGATGAAGCCGTCCACCATCGACACAATGAAAGAGATGCAATTTTCAAGTACTTTATCTAATGATCTATCCGATTTTGTGAATTATTATCTGAATAAAAAGGATAGTTCAGATTTAGTTCCTATCGTTCAAAAGTCTGCTGTTGAAAAGTCGACTAATGCTATTGTTGATCCTTGCAACTTGCCAAATTGTGATGTTGTTGGTCAAAAAACAAATCGGTCGTTTCTAGCCGACATTGTTGATCCAAAATTCCCTAGCATGGGCATAGAAAGTGTCTCTAGTACTTCAACGCTCGGGGGGCAACAAAACAAAGGCAACGGTGCCGGTTGCATTGTGACCGGTCTGACCGGTTTCAAACCGGTCTAACTGCCTCATATAGGGTTTCGCAAAATAAATTCAAACCAAAGATGGTTAAACCCAAAAAGCCCGAGATTGGTGTTTGGAAAACCATTGAATCCAAAGGCCGTCATAAGCATCAAAGAGAAAAGCCGAAGTATAACAAGAAACTTCCGGCTAAGTCTCAAAGACAAAAGATTGTCAATGATGCTAGTCGGTCTAAAAATTCCAAACAATCAAAATCTTCTCCTACAGAGAAGTTCCATAATCGGAATCAGCAATGGAATAATTCTCACAAATCAATGCCGTTTCCACCATATGGATCACCTACACCGATGCCATGGGAGTTTTGTTTTAATATGGCCATGGGAATTTTGTTTTAATATGCCTTATTCTTATTCTCCTTGGTATTATAATTCATATATGCCGTCTCTTCCTAGACATTTGTGTTCAGATTATATTACTTATAGGGAGCCGTAATTAATAAGCCATCACCTATGCATAATGACGTTTTGATCAAACGAATCGGTCCACACAGAAAAATAAGCGCAAGGTGATCAAGCAAGTTTATCGTGTCAAAAAAGATGGACGATTGAATAAAAATTCAGATTTGACACAAGATAAAGAAAAGCCGACCGTTGAAGAAACATCGGCTAGTTCTGTTGCTCAGATTGTCCCCAATAAAGACCTGACCGGTCTGAACCTGGGAAGTCTGGTGGTGCAAAGAATAGGATTAAGCCAACCTTTGAGGAGCTTCTGGATAAATACAAGAAAATATCTGCGACAAAGCAATCAATTGGAAGGCAAACGAAGCAGGAGTTCTTTACCACCAAGATCAAGAAAGCATCAACGGTCGCCTTATTGGTTTTCGTCATTCATCCCGTCGATGCATGTACCATGGACTGCATATTCAGGTGTGTTTAATTCATGGTTTGGTCATAATCCTTGGCTGCCTATTATATTATCAATATGATGCACCAAGGAATACGGTTGGCCTCCATGGCCATATCAAAGATTTCAATTATTAGATATATTGATGACCTGACCATTGAAGATTATTTTCTGGCACGCAAGCTTTGCCAAAAAACAGGGGGGCATATGTTGACGACCAAAATTGGCAGGGCTGGCTGTAATTCGAGTAGGTTTAGGATTTCAGGTTTTATCCCATATTGTAATTACTCAGAAGGGGTACGACTTCCCCGGCCTATATAATAAAGGCTAAAAGGCCGATTGAGATATCCCCAATCGAATCTATCAAATCTACTTTTTATCGTTTTGTCTTTACTTTAATCTCTTTACCCTTCTCTTCCAACCCTACAATGTTGTTCTTCTTTCATCTCCGCGATGTCTGAGGACGCCCTAGCTAGCGTGCCGAGCCTAGGGCAAACCAAGGTGCGCCTGCCCCGACAGGGTCCCTCCTGGGCGGGCGTTCGTTGGTCTCTCGCCGGGCGCCGCCGACGAGACCAGTCTGACCGGCTATCAATACCGGTTTGACCGACCTGCGTGGAGGAGCAGCAAGGAGCCCCTCCGTGCGCCGCACGTTCAAGTGCGATTCGTGTGTTGGCCCGAAATTGACGTCAACATTTCCTTAATTAAAAAAATAGTTAACACAGCATTTTATGAAACGCATACATATGGGTCGAAATTTCATACAGTTTGGTGTTAGCTATATATAGGCATAAGCATATGGCAACCACTTGACGATTTGGTTAATCGTTGATTAAAACCTACTTGTGCACACAAAAGTGACATACAGTCCGTCCTAAAAGGGTAGTAGCATTATTCTTGCACAAAGGGGTTCATAAACGCCACCTGCAGCCTTTATAGCCTTTAGAACTTGCATAGGTAGCTAATCACACTGGAACTGACCAATAAAGGAATATATAATATATCATGCAAAAAAGAGTATGTGGAATATCCATTGATATTGAAAAAAAAACATGCTCAGATGAATATCCGGACAAAACGTGATTCTTGCAAACCATTGTGACATAGCCTAGCCAAATCAACTCAGCCTCAATGTCCTCTATATATATTAGCCCATCTGATTACCTTGGATATACCAAGAGAGACCTACGGTCTAACGAACTACTATGAAATATGAAATATCCATGCATGGTTGGCTCAAGTTCTTCGTTGCTCCCGATATGGTTTATGGTTTTTCTTGGCTATAAGTTTCATTTTGGAGATCGGGTTTCATGAAATTGCATGCGTAGGTCAAGGTTTCTAGTTCTATTTTTTCTCATGGGTTTGGTTCCTAGTGGTGTCAGTAAGGTGGTGGGGACGATGGTCCATCGGAATAAGATCTCTCTGCCTTCTCCAGTTCTCCTTTACATCGACGGTGTCTGAGCCGGCATCGATAGAAGGACAATGATGGTAGGTTCTGTCAGATACAGTATATAGGTTCTCTTTGGTTGCCTTTCTGAAAAAAAAACAAAAAGGAAAAAAAGAAACTTCATCAGGAAATTGTGTAGTGATTATACAAGAGAGGGAGAACTCATCCCCGAACCACCTGGGCAAGCAAAATGGGCCAGTGTGTACAAAAGTTTCTTGGTGCCCGTCAGCCCGTGTGCAAAACGGACCAGGGGAGCACCGATGAATCATGCATGGGCCAGAGTCCACAGCAGCCTTGGAGCTGACTTGTACAAGAACACACGTCACGTGTGGTACCCCAGCACCATCGCGTGCATGTGCATGCGTTCTTATGATACTACGTGACTCGTCAAAGATTTGCTTGCCACGCATGAACCTGCGATTGAACGCTTAGAAATAATCTATCGATGCGTATACTTCTATATACATTAGCACTTATATATGTTTCTCCGATTCGTCTGCTCGTCTTTGATTACTCCGCGACATGCTTTTGTTGTGGCGATGAGGTGCCGCGGCGGGAGAAGAACGTGTCGGTGGATCCGTCGGCTCCAAAATAGTGGAATATATATGAGCTGTGTACGTGTGGCGCGATGCACGATCGACCCATAGGCCGGCGTACAGCTATATATGGAGGCGCTTGGAGTGTACCAAAAAAGCAGGGGAGAAAGAAACAGAGCACCTTTTTAGTTCCTCTGATGTGCAGCAGCTGTCATGCAGCCTTCCATTCCATGATTGCTTTGCTTTGGTTCAATCCACGTACTGGAACAAATTACAGCACAATCCTTGATATATTACCCTATTTCAAGTAAATCAAAGATGTTTATCATTATTTCTGGCATCTTATCTATTATCTTAGTACAATAGTGTTAAAAGGAGCCACCACGTTCGCCGAGAGGGCCAAGAAATTCCCACGTTAATCTAAAAAAGAGAAGAATATATGCCGTCGGATTTTATGAAGATCCAATGGTCCATATTATTCGTTAATTCAAATAAAAGGAAAAATATAAGCCATCGAATTTTACGAAGATCTAACGGTCTGTATTATTCTGTTAATAAAAAGTAGAAAAATATATATCATCAAATTTTATGAAGACAAACGGCCTAGATTAATTCAAAAAATCCATATCAAGATACAACTCTATATTTATTTAATTTTATAATCTAAAACGTCCATGTCAAGATACAATTTTCTTGCACGCAAGAGCTACAAGTTGTACGAATTACTTTCCCTAAAAGATGATATTTTGCGCTCTTCTTCTCGCTATGAGGCTGGTGGCTAGAAGGCGTCTTCGCTGCCAGCAGACCGAGGCATGCTGTTGCCGCCTCTAGGCATTACATCGCTCCATGTACCCGCACGACACTTTGATAACCACACAGCGCCGATTCCGCAAATGGCGAGTAATTGCTAGGCATCAATGCACGTTCGGCGCTTTAATTCGTATGCCACTATAAATAAAAATCCTAGAACGATGCACTATAATAGTGTTAGAAGGAGCCACCACGTTTACCGAGAGGGGCTAGAAATTCTCACCTTAATCCAAAAAAGAGAAGAATATGCACCATCAAATTTTATGGAGATCTAACGGTTCAAACTAACCCAAGAAATCTATATCTAATTTGATTAGTAAATATGTAAACTTGGAATTATAAAATTATAATTGATCATTGGATTTAATGATGATCTAACAATCTATAATATTACACAAAGTCCATATTGAATCTATTTATATCTATCCATATACATTGATACGTGTAAAACATATCCATGTCCATCCATACGTGCAGAAAAATATTGGTGTTTGGACTCCATGTTTCTGTAGGTCATGATTGATCGACTTCTGTAATGGGAAAAAGGGCAAGATCTGTAGAACAAATCTATCTTTTAAAGAAAAATAAGGTTGCTTCCAACTTCCATGACCAGCCGATTCTGACACAACTTCCTCATGCCCGATAAGAAAATGGACCCGCTAACGCGCGACGGGTCGCGCAGAAGATAAACGCGTGACCCGCCGACGCGCCGATCGTCTTCCTCCTCCATCGTTCCCCTACCACCTCCTCCACCGTCCGGCTTTGGTGGCGCCCCGCCGCCTCCGCCGCCGCCCACCAACACGGCCCACGCAAACCCATCGTCGAGCACCGCCCACCGGGGTCCCCCGCTGCCCCGGCAGGCGGCGCCCTCGCTGCCCGGCCCTCCACCTAGCGACCATCACCGCCGTCAGACCAGCCGCCACTCCTATAGCCCCGGGACCTGCAACCCAGGGCCCTGACTCCGGGACCTAACCTGGACGGCGGCGCTCGACAGCGGTGCACGGCTGCGCAAGGGCGTGACGAGTCGCAAGTTACACTTAATGTAAGCAAATACTTCGTGCAAGCCAATGCTTGGTCTCCCATGAATTCTTTCGAACAGAGGAGTTTTTCCATCCTTTTTTTGTCGTGATTTCTCAAACAACTCGACCAGAATACTGAGCTAAACCTCAAGCGTGACGAATTGCATTAAGACCATTCAACAGCATGGCAGTTGTCCTCGGAGGAGACTTCGACAACTTTTGCCAATGGTGCATCAAGGAATAAGAGATTATAAACGCAACAATAAAAATGTAACATTTGTGGAAGCACCTCGAAGAGGTCATGAAAAACATGACGCTGAGTTATGACAAACAAAAAAAGAACGGCTAATGCAAATAAATTTAATGAATGCCATATAATTAATTTGGATGAGAGAAATAAATTAAAATGGTAATTCAACACATAATTAGCCGCCCAAAAAAACTATTGGGTACCCATTTCATCCTTAGCTTCCGATGCAATCCCGCTTAATAATACTCTGCTCCGGCAAAGCGTTGGCGTGCAACAGCAACTAGCACCCCGTGAGGCATTAACGCATGCATCCTCCATGACAAATCACAATTGTTAGCCTTCGACTTCAATAATAAAGGAAGAGGAGGTGGCGCGGAAGAGTTGCGTTGCTTGGTAACTAAGAATGGCTGGGTCATAGTAGAGAAATTAGAGCATAGAAAATTAGGGCAAACCCACACCCACCAATGATCCTTGATGATACCAAGTTGTTAACATAAAAAAGCTAGCTACCCGCGTTGTTTACGCGGGCCACCTTGCTAGTTTGGTTATATTGTAAATTAGTATTGCACAAGAACAGGAAGCAGAGACCTCTACATTCGACTGTGGCTGACGCAATTTTAGGGGTAAAGAAAATTATCCCATAATTCCAATAAAACCCAAGGAATATCTTATTAAATCTACTACTCCATCCGTCCTAGAAAGAATACAAATCGATGTATGAATCTAGATGCGTGTGCACCCAGATTCATGTCCAAAACTGAATTCTTTCTGGGATACAGGGAGTAGAGATCACATTAAGGATAGTATCATTAATATTCTGATCTCAGCAAAATATGAGTAGTAATAAAAAGAATCACATAATTCAAGTAAAATATAAGGAAAAAGATTAAGGAGTACCATAAATTTTGTGATCTCGTATTTGCAAAGTTATTACATGCTTCCTTCACTGATATGCTATATTAAGAATGCCTTGACTGATTTGTTGGCAGAGAATCAAAACATATCCTTGTATGGCCTGGCCGCCATCAAAATGTGTCAGGGATTAGGCTGGCAAGGATGTTTTCCTCCCAAGAACATTAAATGTTTCCAAGATCCTGGTTTATGATAGCCAAAATTCTTTGCTTCATGACTCTATATATGCGCTCAAATCCATAGCTCTATGACACCAAGGTTCCGGCATTCCTCTATAATTTCTTGCCATGGCCATGTCAATCATGTCGATTGTTGTGGTGATGGCAATGCTGCTGGTGCTCGGGTCCTCCACTGCGCATGAAGACCATCATGCGCCCGCCCATGCTCCGGCCCCTTACCACCACCACCACCACCACCATGCCGTTGCGCCGAGCCCTCATCACCACCATGACCATCACGCCCCGGCACCTGCACCGGTGTCAGAGCGTTTGACAAGCTCTCCTAGGCATACGCCGGTACCAGGTCACCACGACCATCATGCGCCAGCCTATGCTCCCGCTGCTCACCACAACCACCACCATGCTGCAGCACCAAGCCCTCATCACCACCATAGACATCACGCCTCGGCGCCAGCACCAGTGTCAGCGCCATTACCGAGGTCTCCTGAGCATCATGCTCCCGCGCCAAGCCCTCATCACGACCATGGCCATCACGCCCCGGCTCCAGTGCCTGTGTCATCGGAGTTGTCGAAGTCTACAAGGCATCATGCTTCCGCGCCGAGCCCTCAACACCACAACACCCATCATGCCCCGGCGCCAAGTCATCATGGCCATCCTGCATCATCACCAGTGTCGATACACACTGAGCAACCAGCACATGGCCCAAGGCCACATCATCATCATCATCATCATCATCATGCTCCAGCTCCCGCTCCTGTAGGTGCCACCACCAAATGAACTAAATTGTTGTAGTGTGTTGTTGTAATGTAATAATAATATAATGCATTGAACAATTTTAAAGAAATGTAATCCGTTTTTCATAAATTTCAATACATTCTTGGATATCAGAGGATAATTGTCTTTATCTGTTGATTTCTATCACTACTCCAGGAATAGCCATCACAAACGGTTGGGAAAGCCCATCACAAACAGTTGTTCCGTTTGTGATGCTCGGCGCATCACAAACGGTTCAAGCCAACAACCGTTTGTGATTTCCTGCGTCCGAAATAAATCCAAAAAATACGAAAACATTAGGAAAAAAATTTATTTTCATTTGGGGAAGCCACCAGCCCTCCAAGTCACAAGACGCGCCATTTTTCGCGCATAAATCGCGCGCTCCGTAGCCGGCGGGATTCGAACTAAGACCTCTCCCTCGCGCGAGACTTCCCCTACCACTGCACCTCATTGTCACTTGTGACTAGATATGGTTTCGGTTCCTATCATATTATACCAAATCAAGTTTAAATTGCTTGTTTGAGGCCCTAACTGACTTCAAATCAAAAAGTGTTGAACTACAAAGTTTCCTAACTTTTCGAAACCTACAACTTTCATGTTGACCATTTTTTTCATCCGAGGCCGTTTACAAAAATTGAATTTCAAATTTGAGAATATTCAAACTTAGATCTAGCTAACTAGATGACTTCAAATTACAAAGTTGTCAACTACAAAGTTTCATGACTTGTCGAGATCTACAACTTTCATGTTGACCGTTTTTTCATCCGAAGTCGTTTGGAAAAACTCAAATTTTGAATTTTGAATACAAACTTACTTTTCGTTAGTAAAACAATAAAAAAAGAGGTAGCACCAATTTGTCGAGATCTACAACTTTCATGTTGACCGTTTTTTCATACGATGTAGTGAGAGTAACATTGTTCACAAATCTTATAGGTCTCTCTTATAGTTTTAGAAACTATAACTCTATGAGAGAGATGGATTTTATGAACAATATTCATATGAATTTGTCAAATGAAGAAATGTCCAAAGTTTAAGTTGTGCATCTTGAGAAGCCATACAACTTTGTAGTTCAACATTTTTTTATTTGAAGTCATTTACTATTTTAAAATGTGGTTTGAATGTACCATACCTTACGAACCGTTTGTGATGGCCTCACATCACAAACGGTTTTTTAAGAACCGTTTGTGATGGTCCCTATCACAAACGGTTCTCCAAAAACCGTTTGTGATGGGGTATCACAAACGGTTTTTCAAAACCGTTTGTGATGAGGCCGTTTGTGATGGCACTTTCTGTAGTAGTGTATGATTATTGTGGTAACTCACGATTCTTAGGGCAATCCAAAGCCAGATTGAGAGTGGTAACTTTTGTGTATGGTTGCCTAACCTGTCTTGCATGGTCCAATCTAAACAAAAAGAATAGTGGATGTTGCAATTGAATTCTATAGATAATTAAGGATCAGTTTGGTATAGCTCTAAGTTTCCAACTCTAGATTTTAATTTTTTGCTCCACTCCTAAACTCCCGATAGAGCTAGCTACCTCTGCATGGAAAAAGAGGTATGGGGCTGTTTGTTTGCTTGCTTGGGCTCCTAGCGAGGCTCCACAGGGCCCAAAGCACCGATACGGCCTGCATAAGCGGAAATGTGGGGGAGGTGCGTTCCCTGCTTATGCAAGCTGCACAAGACCATGTGCGGGTTCTAATCACCTCCCACCTCCCACGATTTCATCTCCTCACCGCCGAGTCAAGCGCAGTTTCAGCACCATCGTCTGCTGATGCCCGCCCGCTCCTTCTCGCTCCACCTCCCCGGCTGGCAGCAAGCCTTCCTCGCCGTGCGGCCCCTGCTCTCCCTTGGCAGCAGCGCCCCCGACTTGCCCCTCCTACAGGATTTGGTTATTGGTTCCGTTTCCGGCAGCGGCGGCAATGGTGTTGGGCTCGCCGCAGAAGCACCTAGCGTGGCAGGCGGCCAAGGGCCCGCTCGAGAGGGCCGGGCCAGCAGGGCTGGCCGTGGCGGTCGTGGCGGCCACCGCACTGCCGCCGCTCTACGCTGCCTCGCTCCGTTACTTGGCGGTGCCTTAAAGGCTCTGGCCGGAGGGGGAGGGGGGTCTCCATCGCGGCCGCGGCTTTCAATGCGGAGGATGTGGTTGTGGAGATGCAAATCGGCGGGGTCTCCAGCGAGTTGGCGTGTCTCGGCAGGCAAAACCTCCGGCTGCCACACCGCACAAGGGCCCACACAACCAAGGCAACGGCATCGCCATCGGCGGCGGCAGCCCAGGAGACTGACGCGCCTCCCAGCACGAGGGCCACGACGCCTCCGCCGGCCGCACCGAGCACGATGCATGTCGGATGCCGCAGCCGCCACGCATGCCCGACGCAGCGGGGCAGACCTCTGATTGCTTGTTAATCCGATTTCTGAAGGAATCGGTGGATTGATGTTGGATGGATCTGGAGGAAGAACAGGAAAAAGAGGAAGAGAACCAGTATTTCGCGGTGGGGATGTGACGGCGAAGAGAGACGAGAGCAGGAGAGAAAGGAAGAAAGACAAGGGGTATATTTACCCTATAAAATATAAGATTATCCTATCATATTATGCAGCCTTCCAATCACCGGCTTATGCAGGCCGAAAGGTGCTTGGCCAGCCAACCAATCACGGGCCTAAAGCCCCCGAGCGGGAGCTTGACTTAGGTTGGCTATGCATATCTCAAAGCCAGGTCTGGGCTTGGCCACCCAACCAATCACGCTAAAGACTGGCTGGGTCGTTGAGGTACGAGAGTGCTTTTAGCCGCGGAAGAGAGGATTTACGGAATGGGTATCACCGTTGCTCCGAAAGATATGCTCGTGCATCCTTCATAACATTCTGTATTAATTCTTCACTACTTCGTTAGCAGCTGGTTCACGCGTTATATATGTATATTCCAATAATCTTCCTATCTTTAATCTTTCTATACGTACACTACTTCAGAAACCAACATCACAAACGGTTCTCAAAACCCATCGCAAACAGTTTTAGGAATCGTTTGTGAAATATCGTTTATGATGCTCACGGCATCGCATGAACCATTTGTGTTACCCCACGAACCGTTTGTGATTTACTGCGTCCGCGAAAACCCCAAAAAATAGGAAAATAATAGAAAAAAAAATTCCAACATGGCAAGTCACACCATTTTTTCGTGCATAAATCGCACGCTACGCGGCCAGGTTCGAACTCATGACCTCTCCTTGCCATGTGACCTCCTCTACCACTGCACCACTCCATCACTTGGGACTATGGGCCGTTCCGATTCCTATCATATTATACCAAACCGAATTTAAATTGCTTGTTTGAGGCCCTAAACGACTTCAAATCAAAAAGTGTTGAACTATAAAGTTTCATAACTTATGAAGATCTACAACTTTTATGTTGACCAGTTTTTCATCCGAGGCCGTTTCTAAAATTTAAATTTCAAATTTGATAGCATCCAAACTTTGTTTTCGTTGACCAGATGATTTCAAATCAAAAAGTGTTGAACTACAAAGTTTCATAACTTCTAAAGATCTACAACTTTGGTATTGGTCGTTTCATCATCCGAGGTCGTTTATAAAATTTGAATTTCAAATTTGAGAACATTCAAACTTAGTTTTCGTTGACCAGATGATTTCAAATTAAAAAGTTGTCTACTACAAAGTTTCATAACTTCTGAAGATCTACAACTTTGATATTGACTGGTTTTTTCATACGATATAGTGAGAGTAACATTGTTCACAAATCTTAGGTCACTCTTGTAGTTTTAGAAAACTCTATTAAAGATATCGATTTTATGAACAATATTAATATGAATTTGTCGAATGAAGAAATGACCAAACTAAAAGTTTTACATGTTAAGAAATTATACAACTTTATAGTTCAATATTTTTTGATTTGAATTGATTACTACATCAAAATATGATTTTAACATGTACCATACACATCATCACAAACGTTTTTTGCTATAAACCGTTTGCGATGTGGATATCACAAACGGTTTTTCTGTATTGTAATAAAAACCATTTGTGATGATGTACCACAACAAACGGTTTTTCTCTCAAACAGTTTGTGACGTGGACCATCACAAACGATTTGTATTAAAAAAACAGTAAGCTAATTAAGCCCCAAAGGTATCCGGCCCATTGTCCGGAGCAACTAATAATATTCAATTATTCGCATATATACGTGCTTTGGTAACATTTTTGTACTTTTCACTTGGTTAGCAACAAGTTCGCATGTGATGATATCCGAAGATTCGTTCTCGCCTGCTCGATCCCACGGGTACGCATGTATGCCCGATGCATCGCTTTATTCCCTGGCAAATATAATCGCGGTGGGTGTGTCCCCATCCCCACACCCATCAGAAAGACAGAAGCTATATGGCCTTTAACCTCCTGTTGCAGGATGCCCCCAAACCCAAATGGCCGCGTGCGTGACCACTGGCCACGGACGGAGAGGCGCTGCTGGTTTGGCCGGCGGGCAGGAGCCTTAGCGCCGAAGGCTTTCCCTACGCGCGCGTGCAGGGGCACTGGCACTACAAGCTAGACGTTGGGCAGCTGGCTAGCTGCAGCTTGGGCACCACTACTGCTGCGTGCTTCTTTCTTCTTACCCGCCAGATGATCAAAGGGCCAGTGGAAGATAATCAAGATCAAGTCACAGGTTCACTTCACCTGCATTGATTTCCTGAAGCATTTTCACATGTGCCGTCCAATAACTCTAAATCATCGATCTGTGGATGGGTTGCTTATGTATATTGTGTTCGCTGCTTCAGCGCTGAGGTATTATTATGTGCTTAATTTAGCTCAAAAATCGCATTAATAATTCAAAAAATTATTTTGTTGTCTTTGCCAAGGTTTTCAATAGGTTTTTACGGTGAACTCCGAAGTTCACGAATTTTTGCCCAAATATTTTTACATTCTTCATCAAAATCTATGATTTTCTAAAGTTTTTAGTTCTAAACAAAAGATTGATATGATTTATGGCTACAAAACTATTGTGTTGAATAATATGCAAAAAAACAATAGAAATTTACGAGTCTAGAGTAGTATATTTAGATTGCATATGTATAAGGGTAATAGTAAATCTCAGAATTTTCTTTCGGTAATCAATGCAATAACCACCAAAATTAGCAAAATTCGTGAAATTTATTTCACCAAAATTGGGAACCCTGGCATGTGCACGTTTTCCTCCTCGCCAACCCAGGGAATTTACCGCGCCTCATGCTCGTGCATGTAAAAGGAAAAAAAAAGAGAGAAAAGAGTACCAAGAAAGTCATCCAATGGCATTTGCATCAAAGTAGAGAGGCTAATAGAATAATGCCTCCCCGAAATCGCCAAGTACAAACCAAACTAGGAAACCGAAAAAGAAAATAACTCTCTTGCCCACGCCTCGCTTGCCAACTGTTGCGCACGAGCTACCGCCCGCCGCCGCCGCCGCCGGCACCCCGCACATATCTGGACCCTGCATGATCGATGGCATGGCCATGCCATGGACCAATATTTCCGCACAACACAACGTGCACACACCAGACCATCAACCTTTTTCTCATGCATGCATGCGTGCCCCCACACACTACCACCTTTAGCCACACCACACGGCTGCCTTTTTTGCTTTAATTTGGAGTTTTTCCCAGCGGCGGCTTTCCTCGATTTGCCCGTTGCTTAGCCCTCCTGTAAACCTGCTTTCGTTTTCGCGTGACGCTGAAGCTTCTAGCACCACCACGCACGTCGTACAGGAGGCAATGCTAAGCAAGCAGCAAAGCCCCATCCACTTGCTATTTATACCCCTGGCGTCCCACAGGCCAAACTCCATGCCCAACCTTCCAGCAACACTAGCACTGATCGTTCGTCGTTGCTACGACTGTCACACACACCACATACACCATCAAGCACAAAAAAAATATAATCTCGACCATATTTGATCTCCTCCGATAAGATCGAAGATGAAGACGAAGGCTTCGAGGTTCTTGAAGCAGATGGTGTCGACGATCATGGCGGTGGTGAAGGCCAAGTCGACGGCGATGCGCGTCAAGACCAGCGCCCTCAAGACGCGCTTCCTCATCCTCGGCATCCTCCGCAACAAGAAGCTGCTCGCCACCGCCATCAACCACAAGATCCACGCCATCATGGGCCAGAACAACCAGCAGCAGGCGGTGGACGGCGGCGGCGACAACAAGGATGATCTGCTCGGCGACGGTGACGGCGACGGCGGCGGCGACAGGAAGGCCATCGTGCTGTACACGGCGCCGAGCTTCTCCGCGGAGCTCGGCGCGCACGAGGCCGAGGCGTATCCGGCGGCGGCGGAGCAGGAGGAGGAGGAGGACGACGACGCCGACGACTACCTGACCCACTCGCTGTTCGCGGAGGAGGAGGACGACGAGCTGGTGAGCGCGCCGGGGTCGGTGATCGACGTGATGCGCGGCGCCAGGGAGCGGGACGGCGGCGACGGCGCCGAGTTCCGCCTCGAGGACGAGATCGACCACGTCGCCGACGTCTTCATCCGCCGCATCCACCACCAGCTCAAGCTCCAGAAGCTCGACTCCTTCAAGCGCTTCTGCGAGATGCTCGAGAGGAGCGCCTGATCGATATCCATAAATATCACTTCGATCTGCCACTACCAAGCTAACCACCAGGGTGCATGGTGAAACCAAGATTAAATCAGCCTGATCGATTATTCCATCAGGCCAAGGCTTATGCAGTTAATTATTAACTTGGAGGGTATGAAATTAATCCCATGCATGTAATTAACTAAGTAGTAGGAGGAATAAAGGTGGCAGGGCGAGAGGATGCTTTCCTTGGGCTAGGGTTTAAGTACTAGCAGTAAGGGGATGGCAGCTGGGTTTAAGTATGTAACTAGTCATGTTCTTTTGTTCTTTGGGGGAAGGGAACATTGTTCATGTGCTCAAAGAAGCTTTCAAGGAATCAATAAAAGCGAAAAAAAAAGAAAGTATAGATTGGACAAACCAAATTAACGTAGTTGGATGGATGGACCTGAAGTTCTTTTTTGGATGCACTGTCACAACTCACATCCAGGCACACCAAGTCATAATCTACCGATGTGTATCTGGAAAGGGATAGGTAGAGACAGATATTTGTTAGGAAATATCCTTGCATCGTGATAACATGAATTTCTTTCTTTTACCTGAAAGCTAGAACAAGAGGAATACGGCACATACTATGTACACCGGCAGTAACCTGGATTATTGCTGGAACCAAACACTACCAGAGCTTTCGATCAATCGGTTCACAATCTCCTCAAGGATCTCTAGCGATTCAGTTTCATCAGAGACGAAGCTCAACGTGACACGCCTCCTGTTGTTCCAGTGCGTGGATTGAATAAAAGCAAAGCAATCATGGAAAGAATAGGCGGATGCACGACAGCTGCTGCACATCAAAGAGGAACTAAGAAAGTGCTAGGTTTCTTTCTCCCCTGCTTTTTTGGTACACTCCAAGCGCCTCCGTAGCTGTACACCGGCCTGTACGATTGAAGCAGCAGGGTCGATCGATCGTACATCGCGCCACACACACACACACACAGCTCATTCCACGATTTTGGAATAATCAAAGACGAGCAGATGAATCGGAGAAGAAGATCTCTTATAACTGATGATTCTCCTGTGAATTCAGTAAGAGCTATGCCAAATAGTTTTTTAGAGAGAAATGATTATCTGTTGATTCTGTGAAGCAATTCTTTGAAATGAACTAAGAGCATGATAGCTGAAAAAAGTAGCTTCTCCTGATTCTGTGAAGTGATTTTCCATCTTGATTTTAGAAGTTGATGCTAGAGAATAAGAGAGAATCACTTTCAGTTATAGAATCATTTCTCTCAAAAAATCAGTTTTTATATAGAGAATTAGAATTGGAGCTGTACCAAACAGGCAAGTGGTAATGTATACAGGAGTACGCATCGACAGATTATTTCTAAGCGTTCAATCGCATGTTCATGCGTCGCAAGCAAATCTTTTGTATAATCACTATATATGCAATTTCCTGATGAAGCTTTTTTTTCCTTTTCGTTATGTTTCAGAAAGAGATCCAAAGAGTGAGTGATATATGGTATTGATTAAGAAAAATAGCAGTCAGTACAAAAGAATGTTAAATTGATACAAAATGACTTCTAAGAAATAAAAATTATGTTGAAGACGATTTTAGTTGTCTCCTTCCTTCGATTGTTTGCCACTCAACTTCAAAGACTGGAATAACCACTTGCTGCTAGCAACGTGATCCGGTAGCCACTGAGAAAATAATAGTCACACGAACCTACACCACTGAAACAATTGCCACCGACCAAACTGAAAGAAAAGGTGGAGTCATCGCATCAAAAGTCTTCCTCGGATTCACTTAGTAATTAGGCCTTGTTTAGTTCCAAAAAGCAATCTCAAAATTCAATATGTAAAAAGAAGATTCCTATCATATTAAAATATCATAGCATGCATAGATAAAATTAAAAACTAAGTGCACAGTTTTGTTGTACTCTGCAAGACGAACTTTTGAGCCTAATAAATCAATTTTTAGACAATTTTTCACACAAACAAACAAAATGCTATTGTGGCGCAAGTTTTGTTGTACTCTGCAAGACGAACTTTTGAGCCTAATAAATCAATTTTTAGACAATTTTTCACACAAACAAACGAAATGCTATTGTGGCGCAATGATTACTACGTGACCCCAAACTCCTAATTCCCCCGCCCCCCCTATTCTCCATCTAAACAAGGGCTAACAAGACTTGAAGCCAACCTATATAACTGACAGAACCTACCATCATTGTCCTTCTATATCGACGTTGGGTCAGACACCGTCGATGTAAGGAGAGGCCAGAGAGATCTTATTCCGATGGATCATCGTCTCCGCCACCTCACTGATACCACTACGAACCAAACCCATGAGAAAACTAGAACTAGAAGCTTGATCCGATCCATTCACAATTTCATGAAACTCGATCTCCTCCAAAATGAACCATATAGCCAGGGAAAACCATAAACCATATCGGGAGAACTTGAGCCAACCATGCATAGATATTTCATAGTAGTTCATTAGATCGTAGGTCTCTCTTGGTATATCCAAGGTAACCAGATGGGTTTATATAGAGAACGTTGAGGCTGAGTTCGTTTGGCTATGTCACAACGATTTGTAAGAGCTAGGATCACGTTTTTCTAGGGGCGGGCCAAAAGTCCGGCCCCCACACTTGAAGTTATTGTGGTTTATAATAGCATCTGATCCACCTCTAGAAATAGGTCTCCAGGGGTGGATGGTAACATGAACAGGCCCTAGAAAAATGCTGACATAGATACCTAATGCTTTGCCGAGGCCACTTGGTCACCATGTTTGAGGTTCATGTTTATGTCAGGGGCAAAACCAGCCGTGAAGACTGTCGGGGTCGGCTCCATTGGAACAACAGGGTCAAATACATGCACAGCAATATTTTACACTAGATTTTGGGAACATCATTGAGGTCAAGTGACCCCAATGGGTGTAGGTAGGTGGCATGTGGTTTCTGTCATCCCTTGCATTTTCACCCCATCGACCGCCCTTGGAGGCCCATTTCTATGGCCATTACAAGGTCGACCGAGCCTACGAAACCATACAAAACACCATCTTTCTTCTGGAGGGCACATACATTGCAGCAGAGTGACGAATGAGGAGGAGGTGCTGTCAAAATTCCCAAAAAAAAAAGGAAAGGTGGACAGAAATGTTTTTTTTCCTATTTCTTTGGAGTTGATAGCTATATCAGTAAGTCTATGCTAATTTTGTGTCCATTTTGAAGTTTCCTCCATAGATTAAGGCTGAATTAAGATTTTGTTGCCCATATAGCTAGATTCATGATGGCTTAGCCATTAGGAACTCAATTTGGCCCAATAGTTTGGATGAAGTTAGGTTGTACTCCTGATATTCATCTGAGCACGTTTTTTCTTCAATATCAATATGGATATTCCATATACTCATTTTTTGCATGATATTGTTCCAGTGTGATTAGATGCCTATACAAGCTCTAAAGGCTATAAAGGTTGCAGGTGGCGTTGGTGAACCCCTTTGTGCAAGAATGCTAGTCCCCTTTTTAGGACTGTATGTCACTTTTGTATGCACAAAGTAGGTTGTTACACAACGATGAACCAAACCCTCAAGTGGTCGACCCATATATTTGCGTTTCATAAAATTCTGTGTTAGCTATTTTTCTACTTAAGGAAAATAATTCATTGGATATAATTTTTGCTCATGAATTGACGTATGTATCTCTGAGGATCAAGATTCGAAGATCATCAATAAGCTGAACAGTTTGTGGAGAAAATCATTCTTTCACTGAACATGTTTTGATGATGTTTGACTATGACAGCTTCACAAAGTCTCATATTATACTAAGGTACCTCTAGGAGAGCAGGGCTCTTGGATTACACTTGACATGCTCATAATCCAACACTTTGATATCGTGCCCATTTGGCGCTGCTTCACGAAGAATGGAAATGAGCAAAAAAAACTGAAAAAGGTGCGGTTCAGTAGAAAACATATACAAGACTAGAGGAGTCCCCAAAATTGAGGAAGCAACGCAATGGTGAAGCGGAGCTAAACAGAAGCCGGCTATTTTTTTAGATTAAGGGAAAAAACCCGGTCTCAACAGGCAAATCCGGCTGTCTGCAACCACAATACATCCCGTGGGATGGACAGTACAACGAATTGGTAGAGGAAATGAATGTCGAAATTATATCCGGCCACTGTACCCAGCTCATTTTGAGTTTTCGACGAAGCAATACAAGACGCCAAGATGTCGAAATTATATCGAAGCAATTCATGATTCAGAACATATACGTACAGTGGCATTATTTAACGCAAAGAGTATGCAGCGAACGTATCAGGGCCGGCGGCGTTTCCCGTTGGAGGATGAGGCCGCCGTCGCCTCCGCCGCTAGCTCCGCCCTCAACGCGGCAAATTGGGAGTCTTTCTCGGCTTCGGTGAGCCAGAAGGAGAATTCCTTCTCCGGCGCCGGCTGCTGCACGGCTTCGCCGTACGAGTGCACCTCCGTTAGTAGGTCGGCTTCGCCCATCAGCATGACAGCCTGGAGGCCCACACGTTGCTTCTCGGCATCATCGTGCTCGTCGGGCGGCGCCGCCGAGGCGGAGAACGAGGGCCCACCAGGAAGCCTCGAAGAAGAAGAGCCTGGTGCTGCCGCGCGGTCGTTGGCGTAGGCACTGCCATTATTGCCTTGCCCCGGCGATGACGACGCAGCCGGGTGTTTGCGCTTGCCGCCGGTGACGACGCCATTGGGTCTCGCCGAGGCCGACGGAGCCTCGTCGTACCGGCTGAGACCGCCGCCGCCGAAAGCTCGTGCGGGAACGACAGCGGCGGCGGACTCGGAGGGCACCGGCACCGAGCGCGCCCCGTGGGGCTTGGCCGGCGGCGTTCTGTGCCCGTGCGGCGAGGCCGGTGGCGGCGGCTCCGAGCTCAACGTGGCAGCTGTGGCGCCGTTGCCGTAGTGGGAACCGCCGCCTCCAGACGAGTAGCCACCGGTGGCGACGCCGTTGGGTCTCGGCGTGACATGCGACGCGTGGTCGTTGCCGTAGTAGGAATCGCCGCCTCCCGACGAGTTGTCGTGCATCCCGACACCATCTTGGTGCTTGCGCTTACCGCCGATGACTACGCCGTTGGGTCTTACGGTTACGGTGATGGGCGGCGCCGACTCAGAGTAGTGGCCGCCGCCACCACGGAAGCCTCGTTCGTGCCGCATTGACGCGTAGTCGTGCTCGTACTCGTATTTGCTGGTGCGTCCTCCCGTCCTTTCCGACGCCGGCGGCCGGCGATGGTGGTGGCGCTGTTGCCCACCGCCCGCGGCTGGGGCGACGGCGGCGGCTGGGGCGACGACGACGACGTCGTACCGCGCATCCGCCACTCCGACTCCATTAGCGTACGACGACACGTGCTTCGTCTTCTTCCACTTCTTGCCGTGGCTGGCGTTCACCGGCGGCAGCAAGTGGTGGCCATGGGCAACGGCGGCGGCGGCGGCGTCGGCGGCCGCGTGGCTCTGTGCGCGCGAATCCTCCGACGGCATGCTGATCTGTCGACCGGCGGCAGGACGCGGAGACGGACGGAGGTTGCTGTAGCTGCAGGCAAGCGAAGAAGTACGGGACGTGACGCAGTGTACGTTCATTTATAAGCTTTACCGGCCTCTCGTCGTCGTGTCCGATTTTCTTTCGCAGGCGAGCAGGAGTTGAGACGAGACGAAACAGGAAGGTACGCTCAACAGAAACTAAAACAGGAGTTCCGGTCCGAACAGGGGGAGGAGTCCTGTGGCTTCTGGTCTCTTTCTGCTGCGCGCGGCCCACTCGTTCATGTGTTTGGGCCCATTTTGTAGGCCCGCGACTCGCAAATCACCGATCCGTCCGCCTCCAAATCCTTCCGCTGCGATGCCTGAACTGTCGAAAAAAAATTTTACGCGTGAGATCAACGCCAGAAATAACGAGAAGAAGAAAGACTCCGTGTGTTCCCGGGATCGTATCGTACGTGACAACCACGACGTGATCGAAGTCGCGCGTCATCCAACGCGTATTCTGCATGGCTCATCAGATCTCCATCTCCAAGGAACGATTGTAGGTCAGGTATACCGTATACTATCCCATGGCTTGAGCTAGCATGGTCCAATATATGGAACGATATTGCCTGATTAGTGATGACTAGTGATTAAACGGGATCGGCGTGATCTTTGCATGCGCCGGAGGAATCTAGCTTGCATCATCGATCAGGAGTTTGATTGACGTCGCCAACACAGAGACCATGCAATGCATGCCACCTCTTCCAGTTCCAGCGGCATCCGGCTGGGTCGCATATCGCCATCATGTCGGCCGTGTATACCCTGACGACTATACTCACAGTTTGTTTTAGAGAAAGTCTAACCCTACTCCAAATGATTTCACTATTAATCTGCTTGGTTTTCACAGTTTGTCATGTGAGCAATTGAGAATTGAACATGCATTCCCATCATCGGTCCTGAATTGCATGATTTCTTTGAGTCATTGTTCTTTCGTGTTGATTTATTAAATTGTATATGGGTGACATTTGCTGGTTATCCTGCAGCTTTCGCCTTCAGATAGCTAGCTCTCTGTCACAAATCTTTTATCTTACTCTTTGATTATTGGGCCCTGACTGAATTTATTATCATGTGCTTTTACTGTCCTTCCTTCATTCCAAATTACTATTCGTTGTTAAGTTTTTCTCACAATGTTTGATTATTCGTCTTATTCAAAAATTTTATATAAATATGCGAAAATAAGTCATATCTAAAGTATATGTGACGATAAAATAAGCCACAAATAAAATAAATGACACTTGTAAAAATTTTTGAATAAAACGAATGGTCAAATGTTATGAGAAAAAATCAAAGCTTTTGAAGTTTAGACTCCGACAATGGCATCATCTTTTTTGATGAATGACGTGCTGATCCCTGTGACTTTTGCCCATCAAGGCGAGCCAGCGTGCACGTGTAGAGCTTCCCTTCTCTCCCTACACTCATAGCTTGAAGGAGTAGAGACAACTTCCATATTTAAGTTGACCATCCCTCCTCTCAACTAGCAATGTGGGACTAAAGGTTGCAACATTGCACCACTTCCTCATGCACACATGGGCCTTTGATATTTATCTAAGAATTTATGAATTTCTTCATGGGCCAAATGGGCCTAAATTCCATCAGGGCCTCCTACTATTATGCTACGATGTTTTTCATTATCTTGAAAAGCTATTATAATTATAAGTTCTCCATTATTTTCTTGATCCTGAGCATATCTTATATTCCTTTTATAGTATTATCACAAAACTTCTTGGATGTGTATAAGGAAAGCTCTAACATTGCAAGGCAGTAGCAGCCATAGTTACATTTTCTTTTGTCCTAACCTGTTAGCGTTAATCCTTTTTTCCTATTCAGTTATACCATATATACAAGCTGCTATTTGATGAATAAGAGATTTTATTTTTAATGATTTTTTAGACTGCACCTTGGTGATTGATGTCAGTAATTAAAGGGAGGTCAAGGAGCTTACCTAGCTGTTGCACACGAAAAATCTGATTAAGGATTATGGTGAGTCATAATTAAGTCATTGTATAAGTTTTGGGCCCTATTTATTAGGGTAGCGGAATGCAAGATTTTTTTCTCCCGTTG
>OAMR01000078.1:1418715-1436049 GCA_900205405.1 Echinochloa crus-galli
GCCTGCTGCTGCACGCCATCGCCGTACAAGTGCACCTTCGTTAGTAGGTCGGCTTCGCTCATCAACATGACGTCGTCGTGCTCGTCCGGCGGCGCCGCCGAGGCGGAGGACGGTTCCCGGAGAAGCCTCGAAGAAGAAGAGCCCGGCGCGGCCGCACACTCGTCGGCGTAGGCACTGCCATTATTGCCTTGCTCCGGCGATGACGACGCAGCGTGGTGTTTGTTCTTGCCGCCCGTGACAACGCCGTTGGGTCTCCCTGTGGCCGCCGGAGCATCGTCGTACCGGCTGAGACCGCCGCCGCAAAAAGCTCGTGCGGGAACGACAGCGGCGGCGGACTCGGAGGGCACCGGCACCGAGCGCGCCCCGTGGGGCTTGGCCGGCGGCGTTCTGTGCCCGTGCGGCGAGGCCGGTGGCGGCGGCTCCGAGCTCAACGTGGCAGCTGTGGCGCCGTTGCCGTAGTGGGAACCGCCGCCTCCAGACGAGTAGCCACCGGTGGCGACGCCGTTGGGTCTCGGCGTGACATGCGACGCGTGGTCGTTGCCGTAGTAGGAATCGCCGCCTCCCGACGAGTTGTCGTGCATCCCGACACCATCTTGGTGCTTGCGCTTACCGCCGATGACTACGCCGTTGGGTCTTACGGTTACGGTGATGGGCGGCGCCGACTCAGAGTAGTGGCGCCGCCACCACGGAAGCCTCGTTCGTGCCGCATTGACGCGTAGTCGTGCTCGTACTCGTATTTGCTGGTGCGTCCTCCCGTCCTTTCCGACGCCGGCGGCCGGCGATGGTGGTGGCGCTGTTGCCCACCGCCCGCGGCTGGGGCGACGGCGGCGGCTGGGGCGACGACGACGACGTCGTACCGCGCATCCGCCACTCCGACTCCATTAGCGTACGACGACACGTGCTTCGTCTTCTTCCACTTCTTGCCGTGGCCAGGAGGAGGAGGAGGAGGAGGAGGAGGAGGAGGAGGAGGTTGTGGTGGTGGATCCGCCGGATCGAGGAGAACACCACGAAGGCAGGAATGGATTGGGGAAAATGAGAAGGCGTCGGTGTGGGAGCATGACGGAAACGTAGAGAGATATGCGTCAAGCCTCCGATGGAAAAGTAACAGCGGTCAGGGGGCTCTCGCGATAGCTCTAGATGGAGAGCCCTCTCTGGATAGATTTTAGGATTTATTTTTGTGGAAGTAACATATGCCTTGACTCCTCTCTGGACAAGAAAAAAAGGAAATGAAAAACAGAGCTTAACAGATTGCTGTGTACTCCAAATGCTATCGCGAAAATGATATTGTTTTTTATGGAAGTACATGCCTTGACTCCTCTCCGGACAAAAGAAAAACGAAAAAGGAGTACTTAACCGTTTACTCAAAAGTCAAAACGATACCCTTGATATTTACTTGTTCAAGTAACACAACATCATGCATTATTTATTTTCTATCTTCTATAATTATGCAACCATATCATACTTTTTTATCTTTACACTTCGATTCTTCCTAATGCTTTGCCACTCATCTCTTCTGCGCTTGACGAGGCCACAGTGATATAGTTTGACTCAAAAAGTAGGTGGCTGCTTTATCCATTCCGACGCTCTCATCAATTAATGTTGTTAGAGATACACAATGGGTACGGAGTTAATTTGGTGCCGTAGATCGAAAATAAAAATAAAAATTATAAATAAAATTACAGTTAATTATGTAATGTTAATTATGTAATACTATCTTCTCACAAAACCCCAACATTCACTCTCTTAGTCTCTGTGGGCAGCGGAGGCGCGCAGGCCGGCGCCTGCTCGGCCGGCGGGCGCGGCCGGCGAGGAGCACGATGGGTGCGCGGCCGGCGTACGTGCGGCCTGTGCGCGAGGCCGGCGGCGACGCAGTCGTCGTGCGGCGATCCCTCGGCTCGGAGGGTAACAGATCCAACGCCTTTATCGCTCCGTATTGGCGGATCTCGCTAGCTGTCGTACAGCCTCCTTCCTCACGGGTTGGTACCGTCCCTTTGCCGGCGGAACCTTGCTCCGGGTGGCGGTGTTCGTCGACGGCAGCCGGAATGCGTCTTGTCTTGCAGTGGCGGCGTCCTGTACGAAGATGCTGGTGTCCTTCCGGTGCGGGTGACCTCTTCGTTGGCCGGGCATAGTGGTGACGGTGGTGGCGGCGATTTGGGAGAAATCCTTGTCTAGCATGTTTTGCCGGACCGACGGCGGTGAAGTGTCCGTGACACACACCTTGTTGAAGGCGCTGCTGAAGTCGATGGTCAGACCGTTCCCTGTTGCGTCCATGGTTGATCAAAAACTGGGTGAAAACCTAGCTTGGTTTCTTCAGGCCGGCGGCGGCAGTGCAGGCGCGTCGTCGAAGTTCTTGTTTGCCATGGCCGGCAGTTCTCTCGTGTGGACACTATGTTCGGTATTCAGCTCAGGGCGGAGGAGGCATTGGATGGCGTAACAGTTCGGATGTTGGTTGGCAGTATCTGCACCAAGTCTTCGTGCTTTTGCCTTGGAAGTAGCATCAATGGTGGTTGGTGTCCAGCGTTTTCAGTTCTTCGTAAGGTCTGACAAACGTGTATAGCGATCTTGGTGGTCGCGTAGGACTATTAGAGCCTTTTGATGGGATGTAATTTTCTTATTTTTTGATTGGCCGTAGCCGTTTTGGTCAAGGCCGGGTAATATATTATCCATTATTAAAAAATGTAATACTATCTTCTACGGAACTAAACTGTAAATTATTTTATTTTTTATATATAAGTATCTAAACATCACATATAAAGCTAGACCGAAAGCTTTAAATTCTGAAGCTGGCTCGGCTAGACTCTGTTTGGCTTAATGGGTTTTTTGACAAGTCAGTCGCTGTTTTTACTCATTTCATTAACGAGCTCACTCGCAGCTAAACGAGCTAGAAGATCAGGTAGGTAGATCAGTGAGTAAACTATTAATTAGATGTCATTTGTGTATTCTTCATACACAATGCTTGTTGATGGTATAGTTATGTTATAGTTAAATACTACATCTGTTTTAAAATGTAAGTTGTTTGACTTTTTTATCATAAATTCGACCACTTGTCTTATTCAAAAAAAATTTAAAAATATAGTCAAATTTAAAATATTTTTGAAGATTTTTTAATTAGTAAAGCAATCCACCACAAATATATGATAATTTGCATAAAATTTTAAATAAAACGAACGGTCTTAGAGTAAAAAAATCAAATGACCTACATTTTAAGACGAGAGAGTATACCTAAAAATATAAAAATATTATGATTACTATATTTATTGTATTTCATATACGTTATAGTGGCATTTTTTATATATTTTTGGCTCGTAAACCTAACGTGTCAGCTTGTACCGTTAACGATCCCAAATATGAGAAACACCAAATTGAGCCAAAACGGGACTCGGCCTCCACGTCCACGTCTAATCGCATATATCTAAGGTACTATTTGGTTAGGAAATGTATAGCTAACATTTGCCCTGTTCGTTTGGCTGGTGGCTGATGGTTGGCGCTGGTTTTTATTGAGAGAAAAACACTGCTGAATGGTTGGTGGCTGGTGGCTGGTGTTGGTTTTCGCTGAGAGAAAAATACTGTTGGCTCGCTGGAAACAATCCAAACGAACGGGTGTAACGTAATGAGGAAGTGGCGGTAACGTTAACAATAAAATAGAAAATTGATTTTGTTTGATTTCCGTGCTGTAGTGGAAATGGATTGCGCATCGTTGGCGCTGTACTTTTGTTTTGATTGCGGAATAGGAACGTCGGTATCGAATATGTATAGGTTGGAATTTGTTGACGCTGTTATCTGACTACGGGTTGCTATAGAAACGTTATTGTTTACCGGGTATAATGGCATCACGTTACATTTGAGCAAACCAAACAGTAAGATACATCGAAAGGTTTGATGTTTATAAAAATCAAAACAATCTGTAAAATAGTCAGTAGTACTGTATATGCTTAGGGTGTTGCATTTTGCATTTTTAATTAAGTTCGGAACATTGTAGAAACCACGCGTGTACGTAGCACCTGTAAACGAGATGGAAGCACAAAACCAGAAAAGCCCCCCGCGGCCCCCGCCACGCGTGCCACGTCGACACGTCCATGGTTTTGTAGCGGGTGCCGCAGCGGTTTCCTTTGGCAAAGGAAACCAACCTGCCATAGTGCCATGCCCTCTGCCTCTCTCCGGCCACCCCTCCAATGACGCGTGGGCCGCTCCCTCCATGGACCCGTGCTGTCAGAGACTCGTGCCCGCGTCCTAGGAGGAAGAAGCGGTCTGCGGGTGACACGCGGGCCCCGCGCGCCATTGAATCGGCCCGGGCCTCCGTCAGTTCGTCCCCCCCTCCCCTCAGCTTGTTGACGCGGAGGGACGAGGACGAGACGAGAGGAACTGGAGGATGAATTTGGGAGTAGGATGTCACTTTGTAATTATTGTGCTACTGTAGTATTTCGTTTGTATTTGTGAAAAATTGTCCAAAAATTGATTAATTGGGCTTAAAATGTTCGTCTCACAGAGCACAACAAAACTGTGTAATTAGTTTTTGATTTCATCTACATTTAGTACTTCATGCATGTTATGACATTTTGATGTGATGGGGAATATTCCTTTTACATAGTGAATTTGAGAGTTGAATTTGGCATCTAAACAAGGCCCAACTGCCAGCAAGCAGTGGCGGCACTATTACTGCGCCGCTAGGAGTAGTTACCGCCACTACGCTCGTAGCCTTTGCTCTCTGCCGGTCTGCCCATGCGTGCATCATCGCCGCTCATCTCGCCGGCCGGCCATCATGGTTGCCGCTGCCGCTGCCGGGGGTGGTGCTCAAGAGCACCCCATTTACTTGCTTGCGTGCCTGCTCGCTCCTGGTACCGGTAGCACTGATTTCGCCGATCACTGCAAACATGGCCCATGAGCGAGGAAGAATAGTCCACCGGGACAGTGGAGCTGCAGTGTATGCCGCCCAGGCGCCCAATGCATTTTGCAGTCCAGAGGAAAGAGGATCGTACGTACTTGAAATGAGTTGTATCCACAGGTAGTACTCGAGTATCAGTGAAAACGTAAGTACTTGATAAGGGGGTGTTTATTTTCTGGGAAAAAGGTAAAAAGTGAAGTGAAAAAGTCACATCGAACATCGAACACTGTAGCACTTTTCGTTTGTTTGTGGTAAACATTGTCCTACCATGACCTAACTAGGCTCAAAAGATTCGTCTCGTCGTGTACATCAAAACCATGCAACTAGTTTTTTTATTTACCCACGTTTAGTACTCCATACATGAGGAGAGAGATTTGATGTGATAGGTGAAAAGTGAAGTTTGAAATACTACAGTAGCACAATAATTACAAAGTGACATCCTACTCCCAAATTCATCCTCCAGTTCCTCTCGTCTCGTCCTCGTCCTCCGCGTCAACAAGCTGAGGGGAGGGGGGGACGAACTGACGGAGGCCCGGGCCGATTCAATGGCGCGCGGGGCCCGCGTGTCACCCGCAGACCGCTTCTTCCTCCTAGGACGCGGGCACGAGTCTCTGACAGCACGGGTCCATGGAGGGAGCGGCCCACGCGTCATTGGAGGGGTGGCGGCATCATGCGATGCGAGCGCGTCGGCGCCTGCGCATGTTAAGAATTGGGAGGGTAAATTTAGGAGTATGATGCCACTTCGTAATCATTGCGTAACTGTAGTATTTCGTTTGTATTTGTGAAAAATTGTCTAAAAATTGATTAATTAGGCTCAAAATGTTCGTCTCGCAGAGCACAACAAAACTGTGTAATTAGTTTTTGATTTCATCTACATTTAGTACTTCATGCATGTTATGACATTTTGATATGATGAGAAATGTAAATTTGGGAGTGAAATTTGGCAAGGCCGTTCCGCACTCCGCTGAGAGCAAAAGGCGGCGGCTGTTTCCTAGCAGCAGCTGCCGCAGCAGTTGATTGCTTGGCATCGTTATCACCAGAGCGCGCGCGCGGTTGGCTCCTCCAGTCCTCCTAGTAGTTATCTATAGAAATCGCAGCGAGCGGGTGGAGGAGGCAGCGCTTGCAAGAGTGAATCAGAGAAGAGAGGGGAGAGAGTGCGGATTCTAAATCATCCAAGAAATCGAGAGCGGTCGAGAGAGAAAGGTGGAGTTTTTGGAGGTGGGTGGGAGAAGGGGAATAGGGGGGATGGAGATGGATAGCCCGCGGAGCCCGGAGGCGGAGATCGGGCACCGGGTGGAGGACCTGTGGGAGGTGGCGGAGCCGCAGCTCTCGCCGTCCGAGAAGCTCAACTCCTGCTTCGAGGACATCCCCGTCGCCTCCTTCCCGCGCACGCACCCATCGCGAGGTACGCCGCTGTATTCCCCGTCAGTCTTCGGTCCCCCTGTCTTGAGTTCACAGAGGTCGTCGATTCCATCTTCGTGCGAACTCGTTTAATTAACTTGCAGGGTACTAGATTATCTTGCTTGTTTTCAGCTTTGATCCACTCCCATTCGGGTCCTGGTGACCGGCCGCTAGTATTAGTTCGGTCTTGAATCTTGATGCAGCGAAACGAAGAATACTGAAAGCAGCATCGTGTGTGTGGGTTTGGATGCAGACGAACAGTTCTCTCGGTGCCAATAATTGCATTTGCAGACGTGTACCCTTTTTTTGTTCTGTCACCATCTTTTCATCGTCTTCTTCTTTTTAACTTCCGTTGAACAACACAATACCATGTTGTCCTCTTTGTTGCCCTTCTTTGGCTGTGGCTCTTGCGATCAAACTAGTGGGCGTGTCTTTTCTGATGCAAATGCACAGTCCATGTCGAACTGGTCTTGACAGAGTAGTGTGATACTCTCTCTCAGATCAGTATTCCAAATGTTCTGTTTCAGTCTCGGAGTGAAAGTTCTATTTTCTTCCTGAAAATCTACAGCAGTCCCACTGAACCTCGGATAGAAAATAACTTTCTTTGTTCTCATGATATATGGCCTAACATTGTGATTCTAGTTGTTGGTTGAGGCGTCCTTTTCATCTCTTGACCAACTAAGCGAGGGCCAGGGGACACTTTCTTTGCAGCTCTCGCCGTCCGAGAAGCTCAACTCCTGCTTCGAGGACATCCCCGTCGCCTCCTTCCCGCGCACGCACCCGTCGCGAGGTACGCTGCTGTCTTCCCCGTCAGTTCCGCACTTTCGCTTCGGTCCCCTGTCTTGTTGGGTTCGCAGAGGTCTTCGATTCCATCCTCGTGCGAACTCGCTCGTGTCCGAAACAAAAACTTCTTTGATGCGGCTAAACGCACACGAGCGTCGCAGGGTACTAGATTATCTTGCTTATTTTCAGCTTTGATCCGCTTCCATTCGGGTCCCTGAGACCGGCCGCTGAACACTGAAAGCAGCATCGTGTGTGTGGGTTTGGATGCAGAAGAATAGTTCTCTCGGTGCCAATAATTGCATTTGCAGACGTGTACCCTTTTTTTGTTCTGTCACCATCTTTTCATCGTCTTCTTCTTTTTAACTTCCGTTGAACAACACAATACCATGTTGTCCTCTTTGTTGCCCTTCTTTGGCTGTGGCTCTTGCGATCAAACTAGTGGGCGTGTCTTTTCTGATGCAAATGCACAGTCCATGTCGAACTGGTCTTGACAGAGTAGTGTGATACTCTCTCTCAGATCAGTATTCCAAATGTTCTGTTTCAGTCTCGGAGTGAAAGTTCTATTTTCTTCCTGAACCTCTACAGCAGTCTCAGTGTCTCACTGAACCTCGGAGACAAAAATAACTTTCTTTGTTGTCATGATATGTGGCCTAACATTGTGATTCTAGTTGTTGGTTGAGGCGTCCTTTTCATCTCTTGACCAACTAAGCAAGGGCCAGGGGGCACTTTCTTTGCTGTCATGATATCTGTCACTTTGTGAGTTGATGTGGATAATTATCAGCTTGCTCAGAAGTGGCCCAACTGATGTGATTGCAAGAAATATCTTTTGCAACAGCGAAGGTCCATGTTACTGTTTTCTTTTTGTTGTAGTCATGATCTTATCTGGAGAATTAAGATGGTTAATTGGCTAAAAAGAGATCTCATCTGAGCTTTCAGTTCTCACCCATGTTGCTTTGTTTGCATAAAAACAGATGCCCTTATATATGCGGTTGTCATGCATCACTTTATACGTGTTATGCTGATACAGTCATGCAGAAATGTACAAAGAGGTGTAGGATTCATTCAGATAATATTCAACTTTTTGCCTACTCTGTCCCACAACTGTGTCTTTCTTGGACACATTCTTCTGTTATCAGTTTAATTAATCAGGTTATGCTAACCTGAACAACTCCCACTCCAAGTCCCAGAAAGTTGGCAATGACAAGGTCAGACCTCCAAATTAAACTGAATAGCATCAATGGCATGCCAAATGTTCTCTAGTGTTGCTGTTCTGTTGTGTGTCATAGAGTAAACATCTTTAATCTTTGATATCCATGGATGCACTGATCTTAATTGATAAGCATATGGATTACCTATGCATTCTTATCTGTTAAATAAACACATGTTTTCTTGAGTTCGCTACTAATAAAACTTCCAGATCCTTTGATCTTATTCAAAAAAAAAAAACTCGACCAGAGGGAGAGAAATCCCTCTGATTTTGTCTTAAAGAAGTTGGTACCAAGATTCGAACCCGGTCCGGCAACAGGGGTTTCATCGACCCCTAGAGTTCAACGCTCTAACCATTACACCGCGAGAATCTTTGGTGATCTTATTCAAACATGATTTCAGCTTCTTAAATAAAATAATCAATTCGAAAGAAAAAGTATTAAATTTCAAATGCTGTCTTATGCTACTGGTAAATATACGCGTGAATATTCCAAGTAATTTTTTTGAGGTGATGGGGTACTCGAATACCTCAATAATTTTTTAAAAAAAATTGTTTTGCATCCTATGCTATTATTTTTACAGCGATGAATAATTTATCATCACACAATTGTATATATGTTCTTTTTCTGAAACACAGAACTTGCACTCTTTTACTAGACATAATTAGATCACCTTTCTGGTTTTTGAATGTCAAATGTAATGTCTTTTTATGCAGTAATTGAGATACCTTCAGATGCCAGTCTTGCTGAAACTGTCGAAATATTGTCCAAAAATAAAATCTTGAGTGCACCCATAAGAAACGTCGAGGCTCCAGAAGATGCTAGTTGGATGGACAAATACATCGGTATTGTGGAATTCGCTGGTATTGCCATGTGGCTGCTCAGTCAGGTCTGTAACTAACCATGGCACTGGAACATATATAAGCATTCTCAGTTCACAAAGTAGGTAGATTGTCTGGATATGTGTAACTGACAGTCGATAGTCAGAATATGTTGATCTACTGCAGTTCTAGATGGATTATGGGCTAAATCCGCAGAAAATATATTTAAAGCTGGTCTGCATACATGCGCCTAAATTAAATATAAGCTTTACTGAACTGCCCGCACATCAAGTCATTCGCTGGTGGCTGCAGCTTAGCCCTTCTATGGCCTTGTTAAAATATTCAAATTGATCATAATCTTTTGCTCTCCTTTTTCTTTTCTAGGGGAAAACAGTAATTATGACTATTGCAAACATCAAATATTTTTTTAATGATAACCACAGCTCAGTAGTGTAAAGCAAATAACCCTTATGATGGCAGCAATTATTTTTTAGTACCACCACTACCACCTATATAACTGAGATTTCATTGGATACTCATCTTTCTGAAATGAATTGTTTCTTCTGCTTGGCAACAGTCTGATGCTGCAGCTAATGGGACGGCTGGTTCTGGAGTAGGATCACCTGTCTCCAATCTAGTTTCTAGGCTGGGCTCTTTCACATTCAGAAGGACATCTTCTGGCAGGGTAGAAACTACTGCTGATTCGGAATCAGATGAAGCTGCGTCGGTTGCTGGAAGCTTTTTCGAAACCCTCACTTCTTCTGAATTCTACAAGAATACAAAGGTGATCTTCTGCTGCACCATATTTAAAATCGTAATAACCTGAAATCATGGACCAATCCTTGATGCAAGTTCTGCCACTGTAGGTTGGCGACATCTCAGGGAGCTTCCGATGGGCCCCATTTCTTGCACTGCAGATGTCTGACACATTCCTTACTATGTTGCTGCTTCTGTCCAAGTACAGAATGAAGAGTCTGCCAGTAGTAGAAGTTGGAGGAGATAAGATTGAGAACATCATCACACAATCTTCTGTTATGCACATGCTTGCAGAGTGTGTTGGACTCCCCTGGTTTGAAAGCTGGGGAACTAAGAAACTTTCTGAGCTTGGGCTTCCAATCATGAAGCCATCGAAACTTGTCAAGGTACCTCTGAACGACCTCTGCTATTATTTCATGATTGCCAAATATCTTTATCTGCTTTTTTCACATTGAAACTGTAATGGGAATTTTCCAGTTTCACTCTTCTTTTTGCTCACTATCAATTCAAGTGGAAGTTATTAAAAGCTAAAGGAAGATCAAATTCAATCCACGCGTTGTTTACAAATCTGCCTGTAAACAGACACATGACTCTTGTTTGTGTATTATCAGACCTATAACTGTAGCATCTTCTTTTACAGGTAAACGAAGATCAGCCAGTTCTAAAAGCCTTCCAACTGATGAGGGAAAAAGGAGTTGGTGGTCTACCAGTCATGGACACAAGTGGAACGAAAGCAATTGGTAACATCAGTATCAGAGATGTCCAATATCTTCTAAGTGCCCCCAAGATATACAAAGAGCAAAGGTGTTAATCCTAGTACATTCTTGTTTATAGAATTTCTTGTCTTTGATAAGCAATGGCAAAAAAAAAAGGAAGAAGAAAACCTTTGCAGTTGTTATTGCACACCATGCACACCTAACCTGCGTTGGGAACTAGGCAGACCATCGCAACTGATACCCCTTTGAACTGTTCAATGCAACACAGGACAATCACAACAAAGGATTTTCTCACTGCGGTCCGACACCATCTCCAGGAGCAACATGAGGCCTCACCCTTACTGCATGATGTGATCACTTGCAAAAAGGATGATACCATCAAAGACATCATACTGAAGCTGGACTCTGAAAAGATCCACAGAATCTACGTCGTAGATGACAAAGGGAACACCGAGGGGGTCATCACATTGAGGGACATAATCTCCAAGCTAGTGCATGAGCCGCGCCACTACTTTGGAGATTTCTTCGATGGTGTTGTTCCCCTGCCTGCAAATAGCACTGTATGACACAGCCGCCTGCATAAATGTACATTGTGAACTGTTCTCTTCTGGAGGTTCCTTGCTGTGTATTCCTTTTCCCAACCTCCTTAGGTAAAGAGACTATTACCGACAAGGAGACGAAAAAGACTATGTCCTAATGGATCGAAATGGTGTACACTGAATAATTCCATGTTCATGTCCATTCTGACACTCTCATGCCCCATTCCACTATATCTGATAGTACCAGGGCCAGCTGGAACAAACTGTTGCGCAGAAAATTTACTTGGATCCATGCGTTGCTGCCTTTGACATCATATCGAAGCGCTTACAAATTCCAAACCCCATTAACTTAGTAAATTGAAATTCTGAATCAGTATGCAACACCTATACAACCCAAAATAGACCCGCAAATCAGTCCAAAAACCTTATACATTTGGGTCTTGTCCATATTTGTCTGTTGATACTCAGATGACGAATGCAAGAGAACTCAAACCTCTATTTGTCTTCTTGCTCGAACTCATGATACGCCTGAGAAGTATGAACAGAAGACAGATGTATCTATTGATGTGTATTTACATGGAAATTCAAGTCAGAAAGTGACACGCTTTGAAGCTAACAAGTAACCAACGATTGTCTCATCCAAAAAAAACAAGAAACAAAACATTGCATTGGTACAAGCCGATGGCCACCATAGGTACAGTTCTGATAAGCAGGAACTTTGCTGATTTCCACTTATCTTGTGGTATACGGAGTATATTCAAGAAACATTTGGAGCTATCCAGTAAACTGGTCATGTCTTCCTTATTTTTCTTTTTGCTAATAACTGGTGCCGAATCCTCCTGCAGTAAAAGCACTAACGTTGTCAGTAGTTCATCTTCCCCACTCGTCCTTTAATATTTAGAACTCAGCAGCAAAATAAGTAGTTCTAGCACAATACAACAATAAACAGAACAAATTCTCAAAAAAAAAACAATAAACAGAACAATATGGCTGACTTGTATGAAAAGAATGCAATCAAGAGAGCTGCCCATGAGTTCAGGCGTAAACGATTTGCTACCATGTATACAGCTATCTGATGAACTAATATCTCAAACCCCAATTTCTAGTTGAATTAAAGCTTTCTTTTCCCAGAAGAATCTCGCTGATGTTCGTCATGTTAAGAATAAACATTAGAATTAAACAAAAATATATGAGATATGGACCAAGTCTTTTGGCATAGAACATTAGCACTAACAGTAAAACTAGCCAACTTATAACAGTGGCAAACAACCTCTAATTATCATATTTCCATAGCAGACATATGAAGTTGTCAATGGAGACATTCTTAGAAGAACATCAAATCGGAGCACCTTAATGACGTAATCATCCTAAAATTGTTCATACCTCTTTAGACAAGAGGAAATGAATGTTCTTTAGAATCCTGACCGCAAAAGACTAAATAAGGTAGGAGTTGCATACAAATCTATTATTGCACATAACATATAGCAACTTGGCCAACTCAGCCAGAAAAGTGAACTATGTAGGAGAGTAACAGTAAAAAATGCTATCTTTAGCACAATAGGATTCTGCAAAATACAAATCCAAGCTTACCACTAAACCTTGTTCCTAAGGAAGCATTGAAGCCTGATAATTGATACAGATTAGAAGGCGGGTTTCACTGCAACAGGATTTTGCAATATAAGTCGCTAATAACGGTAACTTTCCTAATTTTGGAAGCTCAAATCTGTAAAAGCCAGTGTGCTCTCATTTAGGCAATTTCTACCATACTGCCACCTAATGAGCGTCCATTTAGGTAATCACTGTCTGACATTTCTTCCAATGGGAATATGGGATAACCTCTGTTACAGGAGTCAGACCAAACTCTACTCAGACATTCATTTAATAAGAGCAAATAAAGGTGTCCATGAATTTTCTAAATACCATGGGAAGTTATAAAGGACCTCTCACAATTTATAAAGGACCTCTCACAATTTAGTAACCTGAAAGCTGCACTTAGCTGAGGCAAGCAGAAGCCAAACAACGGTTTGATGTAAAACAACAAAAGATGAGATGCTGCAAATGGTGTCTTCTCTTTTTACATGCTAGTTGCTGACAAAGATGAAGAAATACTCAGACCCCAGCAAACAATCAAACCACATTATTTTCAAGATTCACTTAACTCATGGTGCATTTGTAAGAAGAGAAAATGTGTAGTTTATAGCACCAGTAAAGCATGTGGCAGAACGGGACACTAAAATCAATATGTCAAACACTGTTGATAGTGTTAACACTAATAGCATTAACAAACTAAGAATAATTATTTTCTTTTTAAATAAGGAAATAGTCCAGTGCACTATGTGGAATACTCAAAAGAATACATTCTTAGAGATACCCACCCAAGCTTACTCTCAGGTCTGCAATATCTTGGCACCAAAAACAACTAAAACAACAACCCTTATATTCCTTAGCAAGTGGAGCTAGACTGAGATGAAATCCAATAAGTGGCACCAAAATAAATAAATAACAGGGTAAAAGGCAAAAAAAAGATGCATTAGTAACATTAATAATAGTAGCAGTAACAATAACTATAGAAGGAGACTGATAACCTAGATCATGGTTCGGGCATATACAACATTGATAATTTTTATGCACTCAACCACTAAAGTCTGCAAGATCTTGGCACCAGAAATACTGGGAAAATATTATCTGAATTTGTAAGGGGTAGCCAACCAGCCATTCAGTGTATATATTTCATTTTCTAAAACTTTATTGCCTTCGTTAATCTGGTGAGGGTACAAAAATTTGACTTAGCGTGATCTTCAAAATAAATTCGGAAAGCTCATTTCAAGCTATAAAGCTATGACCCTAGAAGGTGCTTTCAATATTAATCAAGCAATACCATCTCTTTTGTCTCTAAATTGTACTGTTGGAACATTGTTGATAAAAGATTACAAAGTTCTAATGTTGAAAGAGAGGTGGTATGGTATTAAGAGTTTTAAGGCCACCATTCCTGCATATCAATAGCCTGCAGTTCAACTACTATAACTATATCTGTTGATATTACTCGATGTACTTAACTAATATCAGTATCTTGCAAGAGCAAATCTAAGACAAGGTATTGTACCAAATGCTTGGTGTTCCCTTTAACATTACAATGAAGCAAATTTATCAGGCCTGAGTTGCAATTGATAATTTCACTTCATTATTCTACAGGAAGCTTGCAAATCTCAAATTATCTTGCTATTTCAGTATTAAAAAAATCCAACTTTTGTAATATGCTAGTCCAAAAGTAAACATATAACATGTTTGATTGATCTACTCCATAGGGAGTACTCCCTAAATAATGTAAAATCAATATAGCTTGGAGCTTGGACAATCAAACAAGCAAATATAAGAACTTGCTGAAGAAAAACATGTACATCATTTTGTAGTACACATAAACCCATTGTGAAACAAAAGGGTCCTGTTTTGAATTACATCGCGGTACATCTAATGGAACAAGCACCAAACAGCAAATATTCACTCCAGCATTTGAGAGATATGGTGTCCCTTGTACCAAAAGCATACCTGTAGCCAAATCCCATCATCAGAAATTCTCATCTTCTCCTGGAATGGTTGGCAGACCCTAGTGAGCCTTCAAATAGATCAGAAAGATGATTCTCCAAGTCCTCTGGGGTGTACTTTATGTATTTTCCTGAATTCCTTCCACTATCCAATAGACTGCCGTATCTTCCAGTAAAAGCACGATATGCTGGGATCACATTTTCAGATATAGATATCTTGAGTTCCTCTCGGAGCTGAGGGTCTGGTACCTTCCAGAGTGTTTGGCTCCTGTATATCTCATCAAAGGCCAAGTTGAAGTTCTTCAATTTTTCTTTGATCCTAGAGCTCGAACTCCCACTCCCACTGAAACTTCCACTCCCGCTGCTGCCATGACCATCATCCTTCAAATAAGATAAAACTTTAGTCCATGAAACCCTTAGGTAGCTCTTTGAGTTTTGCCGAATCTTGCCACGGCGCCTCCGGATCCAATGGTCGCCCAATATCCTCCCAAGCTCAGAATCCTTCACCTTTTGGACAATATAGAGTGTATTATTCATGGAAAATATGCACTGCAACGCAGCATCTTCATAAAGTTTGGATTTTTCCTCCAAATTCGCCTCCAAGTAAGATATCAGTTTGACCATACGGCGCCCAAGTGGGGTCAGGCTCTTCAGATACTCCTCATCCTCATCAGTGCCATTATGTAAAGCATTGTGACCTACATCTCCAGCACTGGTGTCATCCAAAAGTGTGTCAAGTGTATCACTGTAAACAACCAACAACCTAAGATAGTTCATCACATAGCGTGTCATTGGGTGTATCTCACCAGCCATCATTGGCCGGCGTGATGACTCCTGCTGTAGGACCTTCCCAAACTCAAGAAGTGTACCCTTCACTGCATCACCGAGCCTTTCAAGAACCCCCTCCAAATCATGGATGACATCATCACCATAACTCCCAAAGAAGAGCTCCTTGAGTTCAGGGATCACCTCAGCAAGCGCCTCATACATGTCAAGAATCCGGGAAAGCTTCTCTGGCGAGCGAGTGCACACCGCCACTGCGTCCCCAAAGTTGCGGATCTGCATAATGCAACCCTTTGTGGACTCAACAAAGCATTCGTCCCGGAGCTCATCGGACGCAGCCAGCACCTGGTCACAGAGCCGCCGCTCGCCGGTCAGCAAGGAGCGGACGACCGTCTTGACCCCATGGACCCACTTCTTCATCTTGTCATTCAGGTGCTTCCACTCGACACGCTGCACCTCGTCGATGCTGAGCCGCTCGACGCCGAGCACATTGAGGCACTCATCGAGGAGGTCCCGGCGGATGGCGCAGTACACCTGGGCGAGCTCGCTTTCGTACCCGGCGCGCACCATCCGGTCCGTGATGGCGCGGAGCTCGTCGACGGCCTCCAGGCGCACGAGGTCGAACACCTGGTCGTCGAAGGGGCTGTTCCCCGCGATGCCGGCGCTGCGCGCGGTTTCCGGGCCCCCGCCGCCGTCCTGGCTGTGCGGGGTGGCGGGGTCGAACTCGGAGGAGGTGTCGAGGTCGTCCATGGATCCGAGCGAGAGGCGGCGCAGCGAGCAGTAGAGGCCGCTGGCGTCGAGCGGGACGGCGTGGCGGAGCATGAGGTGGCGGAGCTCGTCCTCGAGGCGCGCCATGGCGAGCTGCACGGCGACCCCCGCGCGGCCGGAGACGGCGGGGGAGGGGTCCGAGTGGTGGTCGACGGCGACGTCGACGGCGGCGAGGTAGTTCGCGGCTTCGTCCTCGGGGGCCTCGAAGACGAGCGCCTCCGGGGTGGTGTCCCAGAGGTGGATGAGCTGCTCGGCGGCGTGGAAGGCCGCGAGCGAGGCGGCGGCGGCGTCGGGTGGCGGGGCCGGGGACGGGAAGAGGTCGGAGGTGATGGAGGAGAGGCGGTGGTCGAAGCCCGAGAGGATCCGGATCATGTCGTCGGCGGCGTTCTTGGAGGTGGCGAGCGACTTGACGATGTGCTGCGCCGCCGCCAGCACCTTGTCGTCCCCGATCACGGCGGCCGGCACACCAATTGACCAGTTTTTATTTTTTTGGGCGGCGCCCTCTCTCGTCAGTCATCCCATCGCACCAGCAGCAGGCGAGTCCGCCGGCAACCACCACCAGGCCACGCCGCCACAGCACAGCGCACAGCTCGCCCCAATCTGCCGACTGCCGCCGTGCCGCCGCCAGCCGCCTGCTTCCACCCTCCTCTTCCCCCGCCTCAATCCCTCCGCCCCCGCGCCGCGCCGCGCCGCGCCGCCTTCAATTACTCCACCAGCGACTCGATTACCGCCCGATCCAAACCATCCTGCTGCCTGCCCTGCTCGGTCGACTGCGGCGGCACTCCCAAACCCTAGCCCGCCGCGCGGAGCCGGCGATGTCGGCGCCCTCGTCGCCCCCGCCGCAGGGGCGGGGGACGGCGGCGGGCTGCCGTGCCCCGTGCCGGCCGCCGTGATCGGGGACGACAAGGTGCTGGCGGCGGCGCAGCACATCGTCAAGTCGCTCGCCACCTCCAAGAACGCCGCCGACGACATGATCCGCATCCTCTCCGGCTTCGACAACCGCTTCTCCTCCATCACCAACGACCACCTCTTCCCCTCCCCGGACCCTTCCTCCGCCGGCGCCGCCGGCCCCGCCCCCGCCTCGGCCTCCGAGATCTCCGCCGCGGCCGCCGCCGACCAGCTCATCCAGTTCTGGGAC
>OAMR01000078.1:1438630-1457193 GCA_900205405.1 Echinochloa crus-galli
ATCCAGTTCTGGGAGGAGATGTGTATAAGAGACAGAAATAAGATATTAGCTTCAGGAGACGCCTCCCGAGAGGGGTCATGCTCTCCAAATGTTCCTGATCCTGGTCGTCAGAACTTCTGAAAGTATCTTGATCGCCACTGTCATCAGCCAAGAGGACATCAAGAGTCTCACTGTAAACAACCAGCAACCTCAAATAGTTCATGACGTAGCGCGTCATTGGGTGGATATCGCCAGCCGTCATTGCCCTCCGTGATGTCTCCTGCTGCAACATCTTCCCGAACTCAAACAGATTGCCCCTCACGGCATCGCCAAGCCTATCAAGAATGGCCTGCACGTCACTGATGACACTATCCCCAGAACTTCCTATGCACAAATCCTTCATCTCAGGGATCACCTCTGCAAGCGCCTCATACATGTCAAGGATCCGGGGGACCTTCTCCGGCGAGCGGGGGCACACGGCCACGGCATCCCCAAAGCTGAGAATCTGCATAATGCATCCCTTGGTGGACTCAAGGAAGCACTCCTCCATGAGGTCATCGGACGCGGCGAGCACCTGGTCACAGAGGCGGCGCTCCCCAGCTAGCAGGACGCGCACGACCGTCTTGACCCCGTGCACCCACTTCTTCATCTTGTCGTTGAGCAGCTTCCACTCGATGCGCTGCACGTCATCGATGCTGAGGCGCTCGACGCCGAGCACGGAGAGGTACTCGTCGAGCAGGTCGCGCCGGACGCCGCAGTAGGCGTCGGCGAGCTCGCGGGAGTAGCCGGCGCGCGCCATCCGGTCGGCGATGGCGCGCAGGTCGTCGAGGGCCTCGGGGCGCACGGGGTCGAAGACCTGGTCCTCGAAGGGGTTGGGCCCGAGCGCGGCGCCGCGCGAGGTCTCCGGGCCGGCGGGGGTGCCGTCGAGGCTGTGCGGCGTGGCGGCGTCGAACTCGGAGGAGGCGTCGAGGTCGTCCATGGACATGGACTCGAGCGAGAGGCGGCGGAGCGAGAAGAAGAGCCCGGTGGGGTCGACGGGGACGGCGTGGCGGACCATGAGGTGGCGGAGCTCCTCCTCGAGGCGCGCCATGGCGAGCTGGACGGCGACGCCGGCGCGCGCGCCGCCAGGCCCGCCGCGCGCGTGGTGGTCGACGGCGATGTCGACCGCGGCGAGGTACTGCGCGGCGTCGTCCTCGGGGGCCTCGAAGACGAGCGCCTCCGGGGTGGCGTCCCAGAACTGGATGAGCTGGTCGGCGGCGGCCGCGGCGGAGATCTCGGAGGCCGAGGCGGGGGCGGGGCCGGCGGCGCCGGCGGAGGAAGGGTCCGGGGAGGGGAAGAGGTGGTCGTTGGTGATGGAGGAGAAGCGGTTGTCGAAGCCGGAGAGGATGCGGATCATGTCGTCGGCGGCGTTCTTGGAGGTGGCGAGCGACTTGACGATGTGCTGCGCCGCCGCCAGCACCTTGTCGTCCCCGATCACGGCGGCCGGCACGGGGCACGGCAGCCCGCCGCCGTCCCCCGCCCCTGCGGCGGGGGCGACGAGGGCGCCGACATCGCCGGCTCCGCGCGGCGGGCTAGGGTTTGGGAGTGCCGCCGCAGTCGACCGAGCAGGGCAGGCAGCAGGATGGTTTGGATGGGCGGTAATCGAGTCGCTGGTGGAGTAATTGAAGGCGGCGCGGCGCGGCGCGGCGCGGGGGCGGAGGGATTGAGGCGGGGGAAGAGGAGGGTGGAAGCAGGCGGCTGGCGGCGGCACGGCGGCAGTCGGCAGATTGGGGCGAGCTGTGCGCTGTGCTGTGGCGGCGTGGCCTGGTGGTGGTTGCCGGCGGACTCGCCTGCTGCTGGTGCGATGGGATGACTGACGAGAGAGGGCGCCGCCCAAAAAAATAAAAACTGGTCAATTGGTGTCTCTTCGTAATCATTGCGCCACTGTAGCATTTCGTTTATACGTGCGAAAAATTATCCAAAAATAGATTAATTAGGCTCAAAATGTTCGTCTCGGAGAGTACAGCAAAACTGTGCAATTAGTTTTTGATTTCATCTACATTTAGTACTACATACATATTATGCTCCTTGAGTTCAGGGATCACCTCAGCAAGCGCCTCATACATGTCAAGAATCCGGGAAAGCTTCTCCGGCGAGCGAGTGCACACCGCCACTGCGTCCCCAAAGTTGCGGATCTGCATAATGCAGCCCTTGGTGGACTCAACAAAGCACTCATCCCGGAGCTCATCGGACGCAGCCAGCACCTGGTCACAGAGCCGCCGCTCGCCGGTCAGCAGGGAGCGGACCACCGTCTTGACCCCATGAACCCACTTCTTCATCTTGTCATTCAGGTGCCTCCACTCGACGCGCTGCACCTCGTCGATGCTGAGCCGCTCGACGCCGAGCACATTGAGGCACTCGTCGAGGAGGTCCCGGCGGATGGCGCAGTACACCTGGGCGAGCTCGCTTTCGTACCCGGCGCGCACCATCCGGTCCGTGATGGCGCGGAGCTCGTCGACGGCCTCCAGGCGCACGAGGTCGAACACCTGGTCGTCGAAGGGGCTGTTCCCCGCGATGCCGGCGCTGCGCGCGGTTTCCGGGCCCCCGCCGCCGTCCTGGCTGTGCGGGGTGGCGGGGTCGAACTCGGAGGAGGTGTCGAGGTCGTCCATGGATCCGAGCGAGAGGCGGCGCAGCGAGCAGTAGAGGCCGCTGGCGTCGAGCGGGACGGCGTGGCGGAGCATGAGGTGGCGGAGCTCGTCCTCGAGGCGCGCCATGGCGAGCTGCACCGCGACCCCCGCGCGGCCGGAGACGGCGGGGGAGGAGGCGGAGAGGTGGTCGACGGCGATGTCGACGGCGGCGAGGTAGTGCGCGGCGTCGTCCTCGGGGGCCTCGAAGACGAGCGCCTCCGGGGTGGTGTCCCAGAGGTGGATGAGCTGCTCGGCGGCGTCGAAGGCCGCGAGCGAGGCGGCGGCGGCGTCGGGTGGCGGGGCCGGGGACGGGAAGAGGTCGGAGGTGATGGAGGAGAGGCGGTGGTCGAAGCCCGAGAGGATCCGGATCATGTCGTCGGCGGCGTTCTTGGAGGTGGCGAGCGACTTGACGATGTGCTGCGCCGCCGCCAGCACCTTGTCGTCCCCGATCACGGCGGCCGGCACGGGCACCGGCAGCCCGCCGCCGTCCCCCGCCCCCTGCGGCGGGGGCGACGAGGGCGCCGACATCGCCGGCTCCGCTGCGGCGTGCGGGCGGGCGCGCTAGGGTTTGGGAGTGCCGCCGCAGTCGACCGAGCAGGGCAGGCAGCAGGATGGTTTGGATCGGCGCGGTGAATCGAGTCGCTGGTGGAGTAATTGAAGGCGGCGCGGCGCGGCGCGGCGCGGGGGGCGGAGGGATTGAGGCGGGGGAAGAGGAGGGTGGAAGCAGGCGGCTGGCGGCGGCACGGCGGCAGTCGGCAGATTGGGGCGAGCTGTGCGCTGTGCTGTGGCGGCGTGGCCTGGTGGTGGTTGCCGGCGGACTCGCCTGCTGCTGGTGCGATGGGATGACTGACGAGAGAGGGCGCCGCCCAAAAAAATAAAAACTGGTCAATTGTGAAAGGGAGAGACGCGACACAACTGTGGGTCTGTGCCTCTGGTGTTCTTGTTCTAGGATCAGCATTGACATTTTGCACACAAATCATGCGCTAATTTTGTTGTTATATTTTTTATTTTTTTGCTGAATAAATGCTAGTATGTTTTCTTCTCGAGAGTAAATTTGTTTCCATCATTTTCTTGGGTCAACGTTTCTGGACGGATGACGTGGCGGTAGTTTACACCCTGAGTTTTGATAAACTTGGTGTGGACAGTGGACGGAGGCCCAACATCCCCCACAACTGTATAAGGTCCATGACGCCAGCCAAATCTTTTCTATCCAGGTGAGGCTATTCAACGGGATCGGATCGGATTTCGCGGCGTCATGGAATTGTCCGAGCACCGGATTATCATTATCATCTCATCACATCACCTGCTACTGGAGTACTCCGTATAATACAATCAAGCGGGCTCTAATCACGAGCCCAACACAAACGGAGCAATGATTAAAGGACCATTAGCCCATGATTGGTCACCACGGAGCAAGGGTTGACGATGAGGCATCCATCTCGTGAGCCTTGGACACGGAGCTCAGGAAACACGGGGACTCGATCTACTGTACTCCCTTCGTACCCATAAATCAAGTCGTTTTGGACAAGATTTCAGTCAAACATTGGGAATATAAATCATGAATAACTTCTAACTTGTTGAGTTTGAAAATGTGAAAACTACATGAATAGATTTGTCTTGCACAATAGTTTCATACAAGTATACATATATCAGTTTTTAACAAATACTTTTATAAAAATAAAAAGTCAAAGTTATGTTTTGGAGACCGTATCGCTGTCCTAAACGACTTGTTTTATGGGTATGGAGGGAGTACTAAAAATGGCGTTCCAATCATTCGCCCTGTTCGTTTGGATTGTTTTCAGCGAGCCAACAGTGTTTTTCTCTCAGCGAAAACCAGCGCCAGCCACCAGCCACCAACCAACCAGCAGTGTTTTACTCTCAGCAAAAACCAGCGCCAGCCACCAGGTCTCCTCGATGAGCTGGCGCACCACGCGTTCGCAGGCAGCAGCTCTGCAGCAGGCAGCTCGTGTTGTTTTCATGTGGGAGCAAGTTCCGGATCTTGCAGGTATGCTCAACCATATTCTAATCTAACCCCCTCAGGCAGGCTCAGGGGAACCAATTCGAATCGGGCCCCTAGCTTAAGCTTCCTCTCGATTCCTGACAAAGTGACATCATCCAGCAGCTGCAGCACTCATGCATGTCATCCCGGCCGTGCTGAGCTACCTCCATGATAGAGTGATTGTGTAAACTCTCAGAATTCAGATCGAGAGCGTGTTTGCTCAAACTGAGTGCGATTCTTGGAACGATTTCTGCAGAAGAAACAGAGAACAAGAAACATGAGAGTTTCAGGTTGAGCCGTGGTTGGTGAAGAGAAGGGAGCATTCTTTTGCCTGATCTAGTTCCAGCCTTGCTTTTTTTTTTTGAGGGAAAGTTACAGCCTTGCTAGGCTACTACTGTGAGTCGGTGAGCACTCCAACAACTGTCCCCGTGGGCTGCGATTGTTTCCAGGCACGACGCCAGCTAATCCACGGAGTTGGGCCCCGAATCCGGCCATTCCCGGCCCAACTGAACATGCGGGCCTCAAATTCGAGCAATTGTAGCACAGCTTGATGCCTAAAATGTTTCCTCCAAAAAAAAACTGATGCCTAAAATTCAATGAAATGTAGATGCAAAAAAACTTCAATGAAATATACGTATGTAAGTTTCTATAGGTCTGAATCTACCCCAGCCAATGGCGGAACCAGGAAATATGGGGGGGCGCGCTGTTAGGTCCCTCCCAAAATGGAAGAAAAAACAACTTTACAAGATGTATGGCCACTAGAAGGATAATATTTCAAATCAATGACCTAACAGCGTGTGATTGCCCAATCAGGCAACTTATTACGGTCATGCTACGGCACCAATGATTTGAACAGGACACTGCACACAGGCGCCCTCACACCGGGCACATGGACGGTCCGGATGACACAAGGAGAACTAACAAAATCAGTTTGACATGATACTCTATTTCAGAAAACATCCAAACTTGTACAGTGTATAAGAATCAGTTGATCGGTCGACAAGTGGATCATCAAGAGGAGATCTCGACCGTCGCTTCGGGCCGAAAACCCTCCTTGAGTAGAGCTGCCATCACCCAGAGCTTCACCGAGACCTCGCTGATGGTTGCATCCCCTACTTGCTCGCTCACCTGCACGTTGCAATCCACTTGTTCCAATCAGTATACGATCATCGGTGCATGAATGATTAATCCATGATTAATTAAAGAATAATCCTATTGAGAGCTTGTTTTGAACTGAACTAGTCCCAAGAAATTATTCTTGAACTGGCCCCTAGCTCCAAATTTTCATGAGCTGGCGCTAGGCTACATTAAACTTGATTATGCAAGTCCTTTTGATTCAATTTAAGACTAAAGATAAATATTTAAAGTATTTTGTTTTGAAAAAAGTCTGGTTTACACACTATAATTAACATGGTATTCCGATTTTCAACCTTTAAGCACAAGATCAAAAGAAGCTATTTTTGGATGAAAAAAAGACAGAAGCTATTTTTAGTTATTTTTAATAGTAAAAATATCGTGTTTAATTTTAAAATGATAAATAATTCATTTTATATCATAAAAATACGAAAATTATACCAAATGTTTTATAAAAGACGTACTTATATATCTATTGATGCTCCATTTGGAGTTATTTGAATCTTATTTGACATAATGCAAAATAATAATTTTAAAAATAAAATAATATGTATGAATACAAGTAATAAAACATCAGGATACAGGAACAAATAAGATATGAATAATTTCAAGTAGAGCACCAAACTAGGGGTATGTTGGGCCTTTTTCTTTTATTTTAGTTTGTAAATTCAGGGAGATAAATCGCTATAGTTATAAAAAAATGCGCAATGTTAGCTGCTTGGCGCAAGTGGGCAGTGGATATGCTTGTACTCCCTCCGGTTCAAAGTCCTTTAGAATAGCGATACGGTCACCAAAGCACAACTTTGACTTCTCTTTTTTATAAAATATTTTTTAAAAAAGTTATATATGTATATTTTTATGAAAGTAATTCTTAAGACCAATCTATTTATATAATTTTCACATTCCCAATTTAAATGATATTCATGATTTATATTTCCAATTTTTGACTCAAACTTTATTCAAAAGGACTTCTAATAGTGAACCGGAGGGACTTTAGTACAGCAACAACAACAAGTACCGATGTTTCAAAAAAAAAAGTACCTTGAGCGTGAGCGTTGACACGACGCGGTCCGTCCCCGACCGGACGAGGCTGGAGCTCTCCACCCGGAAGCACCCCAGCGATTCCACGGCGGCGCAGAGCGGCGCCGCCACGCCGTCCCGCCGCTCGCACTCCACCGTCACGAAGAACCTCCCCTCGCCCACCCCTGCCGCGCCCACGCGCGTCACCCGCACGCCGCCGCCGTGCCTCCCGGTGTCGTCGTCGCCGTCGTCCTCGCCGCGGCCCTGCCGTCGACTAACCGCCGCCGCCGCCGTGGAACGCCGGCCGTGCTGCTTCTCGTGCCCGGGCAGCGACCTCGGCCGCGCCTCGAGCGCCGCCACCTCGTCCTTGAGCTTCCTGGCGTGCGCCTGCAGGTCCTTGACGTACGCCACCGCGTCGGCGATGATGGAGGCCTTGTCCATCTTGGTGATGTTGGGGACCAGCGCCCTCAGCTCGTACAGCTTCTCCTTCATCCGGACCCTCCGCTTCCGCTCCGACACGATCGTCTTCGTCCGGTCCCGCCGCTTCCGCGCCGCCGCCGGCGACGCGTTGTTATTGTCGCCGTCCTCGCGGTGCGGCTCCGAGGCGCCGCCGCCGGAAGGAGCGCTGCCGTCGCCGTCGCCGTCGCCGTCGTCCAAGGAAACGCTCGGCGGCGGACCCTCCGCCGGAGACCCGCCGTCGTCGTTGTCGTCGTCGTCGCACTGCCACGGCTCGCGATCTCCCGTGCCGACGGCGGCAATGGCGTCGTCACCGCCGAAGAGGTCGCCGAACTGCATGAGATCCTCTATCACCCACCCACCGTCGCTGTCGTGGACGACGCCGGCTCCGGCGCCGAGAGGCTCGAGCTCGACGAACCCGGCGGCGGCCTGGAAATGCGCGGAGTGCCCGCCGCCCGCGGGGAAGAAGCCCGGGCTGGGCATCAGCAGGTGCTCGTGCGGCGAGAAGGGCAGAAGCTGGTGGAGCTGGTGCTCCATGTCCATGGTGGCCGGATGCGTTGTGGTTGATGATCTCGGTGGCGCGTGAGGCAGCAGCCGAGAGACCGGTGAACTCATTATATAGCTCCAGGTGTGAAACCGCCTAGGATTCCATTTTGTGATGTGTTGGCAACCATTTAGATGCCACTACAATTATTTAATAAAAGTAAAAATATCCCTGGTGGATTTAATTAGGTATTATTCCACTAGCACTAGCACTAGGTAAGACCTTGCCAAGTTGTGAACTGTGTAAAGCTTGCCACGACGTGAACCTATAAAAAAACAAACCGATGGGGATTTAGATAATCGACAAACCGATGATGGGGACTTGGATAACTCGGGGCGGCATGGAATGAGCATCCCCAGGGCCGAGAGGATTTTAAACTTGAAACTCCTTTATGATTAATATGATTGTGAGTGAATCTAGTTGTTCAATGACATTCAACGGGGTGCTAAATGACAAGCGTATAAGCCCTCGGATTTTCTCATGTTCTCCGACCAGCCTAAAGGATTTTGATTCCCGCATTATTTAAAAAATAATATATGGATAAAACCTTTGGATTTTCTTAATTTCTCCACTTAGATTTTCGCACTTTCAATAAAAAGTGATGAGATTATAGGACCGTTGTGCAATTCCAAACAAGGACATGCTTATTTGGACAATCCCAATGCTTTGTATCATGTTGTTATATCCAAAGTTGCCATGCCACTAGAAAAACATTAAATTGATAAGTAGGAACAATACATACAATGCCCTAGTTCATATTATTATGTCCTATGACACTACGATAATTATTTTCTCTATTTGATCATGTCAAAACACCAGCTTGTGCGTGAGGTAAGGTTTCTTATGGTAAATCATGTCCATCCGGGTTTGAGTACGTCCTCAAGTCAGCACAGGGGTCACATTTTTTCGAATTGAGCAGCTCAGTACTCAAACAATCAAGATTTATATCGGTTTCAGGTGACAATGCCCCATGCTCTGGTTGGTTGTCTCGGACCCATCATTGATTACAACAGGAGATAGCACACAAGGGTGCCATTGGATTAGGCTAATGGCCTAATGATGGGTGGTCAAGATCACACACATAATGGACGATCTCTACTTGTCTCCACTCTCTGCTGCTTGTGATCTTCGGTACTATCCCAAGAGGAAGGAAACATGGAACTACAACAAGATCAGAGAATGAGCACATCATAGATTATTTCATTGGAATGTTTTGCTGACAGATTCCTCCCAAATTCCTATGTTCTCCAAGGGGCTTAAGAATTACTAAATGGACGATTGAGGTCATCTCTGGCTCAAATCTGTGAAGTTCCTATATTGACTCAAAGCAACCATCGAGATCATCTCCCAAATTCACATGGTATGTGAATCAAGAGATGATCTCAATCATCGTTTCAAGTCGAAAGCCTTCCTTGATGAGAGCTGCCCCAAAGCTTTATAGTGCCATGGACAATGGTTGCATCCCATACTTGATCTCACAGATGGTATGCCAATATAATCCATACATACACAAGTGAACACAACAAATACACAAATGATTAACCAATCATACCCACAACCGACTCAAAGCAAGTAGGAGCATAAGCTACAAAAGTGTTACAAGGAAACAACAACAAATGGAAGAGATGGTACCCTTGAGAATCATAAATGTTTGACACAATGCTTTCCATCCAACACTTACCGACCGAGCATGGAGCTCTCCCTCTCCATCCAGAAGGACATCAGTGACTTGGCGGACCCCATGATCACAAAGAACCTTGTGTTCTTAGTTAGTGTGCGCATTCATGTCCTTGTCGTACACCACCTAGTCAACGAGATGATGGAGGCCTAGCTTGTCCACCTGCATTGTGTGTCTGGATTTTGACATGACATTGTAACTAATCAACAAGCGCGCATGGGGAATACAAGATTTGGCTGAACTACTAAACTGAAGGAACCCATCGAATTTCGCTGAAAGAAGATAGGCAGAACTAGGTGCTCACTTTTGTGATATTTAGGGGGTGTTTGGATTTTTAGGACTAAAGAAAAAGTACTAAAAAGGAGGTCCTAAACTTTAGGACCGCTGTTTGGATCCTAGTGCTAAAAGGGGCTAAACAAAAACAACCATTGATGATGTACACAAAGACCACTGTACCCCTCCTACACTGCTTCTCTTCCCGCGCCTGGCTAAAATGAGGGGCATCTGGTGGGAAAAACACCCCTTTAGCCCCTTTTAGCACCATTTTGGGTGCTAAGGGTGCTAAAATGTTTTAGCCCTTTTTAGCCCCTCTAGTTTGAACCTTTAGCCCCTTTAAGTCCGAAACTTTAGTAACTTTGCTTTAGTACATTTGGATCCAAACACTCCCTTAATTGGGACGAGCAACCTAAGCTCATAGAGCTTCTCCTCTGTCAGCCTTATGGTTAGTAGACAATTCAGGTGTCAGTATAGGAGGTCCCTACCCGCCTTGCGCCTTATATGGTCTATGGTCAGGGTTACATGGGGTCCCCTAACATGTTACAACTCTGCAAATCTAGTTGGATTCAACTATTTCTCCTTGATTTGTGGCTAATATATCTTGCTATCTTTCAATTGCTTTAAGACACACATAGATGAAGTCCTGGTGCTACCCGCCTTGAATGGTCGAGCGGACTGGTCCACACCCCCCTGCATAGTCATCTTGGCCTGACTCATCACTACCAGAAACTTCAACATCCGCCCGCCCCCTCCGCCTCGGCCATTTTTGGACCCGGTGCTGATGGGGCTTCAGCACCGGGTCCAACGGCTAGGAGCGGGGGCGGCGCACGGGGGCGGCGGGGGCAGCACATTAGCACCGGGTCGTGGCAAGACCCGGTGCTAAAGGGTGCGCATTAGCACCGGGTCTTGCCACGACATGGTGCTAATGTCTTCGCCCTGACACATCTTCGCGCCGCCCCCGCTCCTAGCCGTTGGACCCGGTGCTGAAGCCCCATCAGCACCGGGTCCAAAAATGGCCGAGGCGGAGGAGGCGGACGGATGTGAAGGATTCTGGTAGTGGTAATTTATAAGATTTTCTAGTAATTTATAAGATTTTCTAGTAATTTATAAGATTTTCTAGTAATTTATAAGATTTTCTAGTAATTTATAAGATTTTCTAGTAATTTATAAGATTTTCTAGTAATTTATAAGATTTTCTAGTAATTTATAAGATTTTCTAGTAATTTATAAGATTTTCTAGTAATTTATAAGATTTTCTAGTAATTTATAAGATTTTCTAGTAATTTATAAGATTTTCTAGTAATTTATAAGATTTTCTAGTAATTTATAAGATTTTCTAGTAATTTATAAGATTTTCTAGTAATTTATAAGATTTTCTAGTAATTTATAAGATTTTCTAGTAATTTATAAGATTTTCTAGTAATTTATAAGATTTTCTAGTAATTTATAAGATTTTCTAGTAATTTATAAGATTTTCTAGTAATTTATAAGATTTTCTAGTAATTTATAAGATTTTCTAGTAATTTATAAGATTTTCTAGTAATTTATAAGATTTTCTAGTAATTTATAAGATTTTCTAGTAATTTATAAGATTTTCTAGTAATTTATAAGATTTTCTAGTAATTTATAAGATTTTCTAGTAATTTATAAGATTTTCTAGTAATTTATAAGATTTTCTAGTAATTTATAAGATTTTCTAGTAATTTATAAGATTTTCTAGTAATTTATAAGATTTTCTAGTAATTTATAAGATTTTCTAGTAATTTATAAGATTTTCTAGTAATTTATAAGATTTTCTAGTAATTTATAAGATTTTCTAGTAATTTATAAGATTTTCTAGTAATTTATAAGATTTTCTAGTAATTTATAAGATTTTCTAGTAATTTATAAGATTTTCTAGTAATTTATAAGATTTTCTAGTAATTTATAAGATTTTCTAGTAATTTATAAGATTTTCTAGTAATTTATAAGATTTTCTAGTAATTTATAAGATTTTCTAGTAATTTATAAGATTTTCTAGTAATTTATAAGATTTTCTAGTAATTTATAAGATTTTCTAGTAATTTATAAGATTTTCTAGTAATTTATAAGATTTTCTAGTAATTTATAAGATTTTCTAGTAATTTATAAGATTTTCTAGTAATTTATAAGATTTTCTAGTAATTTATAAGATTTTCTAGTAATTTATAAGATTTTCTAGTAATTTATAAGATTTTCTAGTAATTTATAAGATTTTCTAGTAATTTATAAGATTTTCTAGTAATTTATAAGATTTTCTAGTAATTTATAAGATTTTCTAGTAATTTATAAGATTTTCTAGTAATTTATAAGATTTTCTAGTAATTTATAAGATTTTCTAGTAATTTATAAGATTTTCTAGTAATTTATAAGATTTTCTAGTAATTTATAAGATTTTCTAGTAATTTATAAGATTTTCTAGTAATTTATAAGATTTTCTAGTAATTTATAAGATTTTCTAGTAATTTATAAGATTTTCTAGTAATTTATAAGATTTTCTAGTAATTTATAAGATTTTCTAGTAATTTATAAGATTTTCTAGTAATTTATAAGATTTTCTAGTAATTTATAAGATTTTCTAGTAATTTATAAGATTTTCTAGTAATTTATAAGATTTTCTAGTAATTTATAAGATTTTCTAGTAATTTATAAGATTTTCTAGTAATTTATAAGATTTTCTAGTAATTTATAAGATTTTCTAGTAATTTATAAGATTTTCTAGTAATTTATAAGATTTTCTAGTAATTTATAAGATTTTCTAGTAATTTATAAGATTTTCTAGTAATTTATAAGATTTTCTAGTAATTTATAAGATTTTCTAGTAATTTATAAGATTTTCTAGTAATTTATAAGATTTTCTAGTAATTTATAAGATTTTCTAGTAATTTATAAGATTTTCTAGTAATTTATAAGATTTTCTAGTAATTTATAAGATTTTCTAGTAATTTATAAGATTTTCTAGTAATTTATAAGATTTTCTAGTAATTTATAAGATTTTCTAGTAATTTATAAGATTTTCTAGTAATTTATAAGATTTTCTAGTAATTTATAAGATTTTCTAGTAATTTATAAGATTTTCTAGTAATTTATAAGATTTTCTAGTAATTTATAAGATTTTCTAGTAATTTATAAGATTTTCTAGTAATTTATAAGATTTTCTAGTAATTTATAAGATTTTCTAGTAATTTATAAGATTTTCTAGTAATTTATAAGATTTTCTAGTAATTTATAAGATTTTCTAGTAATTTATAAGATTTTCTAGTAATTTATAAGATTTTCTAGTAATTTATAAGATTTTCTAGTAATTTATAAGATTTTCTAGTAATTTATAAGATTTTCTAGTAATTTATAAGATTTTCTAGTAATTTATAAGATTTTCTAGTAATTTATAAGATTTTCTAGTAATTTATAAGATTTTCTAGTAATTTATAAGATTTTCTAGTAATTTATAAGATTTTCTAGTAATTTATAAGATTTTCTAGTAATTTATAAGATTTTCTAGTAATTTATAAGATTTTCTAGTAATTTATAAGATTTTCTAGTAATTTATAAGATTTTCTAGTAATTTATAAGATTTTCTAGTAATTTATAAGATTTTCTAGTAATTTATAAGATTTTCTAGTAATTTATAAGATTTTCTAGTAATTTATAAGATTTTCTAGTAATTTATAAGATTTTCTAGTAATTTATAAGATTTTCTAGTAATTTATAAGATTTTCTAGTAATTTATAAGATTTTCTAGTAATTTATAAGATTTTCTAGTAATTTATAAGATTTTCTAGTAATTTATAAGATTTTCTAGTAATTTATAAGATTTTCTAGTAATTTATAAGATTTTCTAGTAATTTATAAGATTTTCTAGTAATTTATAAGATTTTCTAGTAATTTATAAGATTTTCTAGTAATTTATAAGATTTTCTAGTAATTTATAAGATTTTCTAGTAATTTATAAGATTTTCTAGTAATTTATAAGATTTTCTAGTAATTTATAAGATTTTCTAGTAATTTATAAGATTTTCTAGTAATTTATAAGATTTTCTAGTAATTTATAAGATTTTCTAGTAATTTATAAGATTTTCTAGTAATTTATAAGATTTTCTAGTAATTTATAAGATTTTCTAGTAATTTATAAGATTTTCTAGTAATTTATAAGATTTTCTAGTAATTTATAAGATTTTCTAGTAATTTATAAGATTTTCTAGTAATTTATAAGATTTTCTAGTAATTTATAAGATTTTCTAGTAATTTATAAGATTTTCTAGTAATTTATAAGATTTTCTAGTAATTTATAAGATTTTCTAGTAATTTATAAGATTTTCTAGTAATTTATAAGATTTTCTAGTAATTTATAAGATTTTCTAGTAATTTATAAGATTTTCTAGTAATTTATAAGATTTTCTAGTAATTTATAAGATTTTCTAGTAATTTATAAGATTTTCTAGTAATTTATAAGATTTTCTAGTAATTTATAAGATTTTCTAGTAATTTATAAGATTTTCTAGTAATTTATAAGATTTTCTAGTAATTTATAAGATTTTCTAGTAATTTATAAGATTTTCTAGTAATTTATAAGATTTTCTAGTAATTTATAAGATTTTCTAGTAATTTATAAGATTTTCTAGTAATTTATAAGATTTTCTAGTAATTTATAAGATTTTCTAGTAATTTATAAGATTTTCTAGTAATTTATAAGATTTTCTAGTAATTTATAAGATTTTCTAGTAATTTATAAGATTTTCTAGTAATTTATAAGATTTTCTAGTAATTTATAAGATTTTCTAGTAATTTATAAGATTTTCTAGTAATTTATAAGATTTTCTAGTAATTTATAAGATTTTCTAGTAATTTATAAGATTTTCTAGTAATTTATAAGATTTTCTAGTAATTTATAAGATTTTCTAGTAATTTATAAGATTTTCTAGTAATTTATAAGATTTTCTAGTAATTTATAAGATTTTCTAGTAATTTATAAGATTTTCTAGTAATTTATAAGATTTTCTAGTAATTTATAAGATTTTCTAGTAATTTATAAGATTTTCTAGTAATTTATAAGATTTTCTAGTAATTTATAAGATTTTCTAGTAATTTATAAGATTTTCTAGTAATTTATAAGATTTTCTAGTAATTTATAAGATTTTCTAGTAATTTATAAGATTTTCTAGTAATTTATAAGATTTTCTAGTAATTTATAAGATTTTCTAGTAATTTATAAGATTTTCTAGTAATTTATAAGATTTTCTAGTAATTTATAAGATTTTCTAGTAATTTATAAGATTTTCTAGTAATTTATAAGATTTTCTAGTAATTTATAAGATTTTCTAGTAATTTATAAGATTTTCTAGCATTTTATATTGATTTTCTAGCATTTTATATTGATTTTCTAGCATTTTATATTGATTTTCTAGCATTTTATATTGATTTTCTAGCATTTTATATTGATTTTCTAGCATTTTATATTGATTTTCTAGCATTTTATATTGATTTTCTAGCATTTTATATTGATTTTCTAGCATTTTATATTGATTTTCTAGCATTTTATATTGATTTTCTAGCATTTTATATTGATTTTCTAGCATTTTATATTGATTTTCTAGCATTTTATATTGATTTTCTAGCATTTTATATTGATTTTCTATTAATTTATAAGATTTTCTAGCATTTTATATTGATTTTCTATTAATTTATAAGATTTTCTAGCATTTTATATTGATTTTCTATTAATTTATAAGATTTTCTAGCATTTTATATTGATTTTCTATTAATTTATAAGATTTTCTAGCATTTTATATTGATTTTCTATTAATTTATAAGATTTTCTAGCATTTTATATTGATTTTCTATTAATTTATAAGATTTTCTAGCATTTTATATTGATTTTCTATTAATTTATAAGATTTTCTAGCATTTTATATTGATTTTCTATTAATTTATAAGATTTTCTAGCATTTTATATTGATTTTCTATTAATTTATAAGATTTTCTAGCATTTTATATTGATTTTCTATTAATTTATAAGATTTTCTAGCATTTTATATTGATTTTCTATTAATTTATAAGATTTTCTAGCATTTTATATTGATTTTCTATTAATTTATAAGATTTTCTAGCATTTTATATTGATTTTCTATTAATTTATAAGATTTTCTAGCATTTTATATTGATTTTCTATTAATTTATAAGATTTTCTAGCATTTTATATTGATTTTCTATTAATTTATAAGATTTTCTAGCATTTTATATTGATTTTCTATTAATTTATAAGATTTTCTAGCATTTTATATTGATTTTCTATTAATTTATAAGATTTTCTAGCATTTTATATTGATTTTCTATTAATTTATAAGATTTTCTAGCATTTTATATTGATTTTCTATTAATTTATAAGATTTTCTAGCATTTTATATTGATTTTCTATTAATTTATAAGATTTTCTAGCATTTTATATTGATTTTCTATTAATTTATAAGATTTTCTAGCATTTTATATTGATTTTCTAGTAATTTCTAAAACCACATTACTATAAGCCTTACAACTATTCACAAGTCATACAAAACAAAATACTAACTAGCTTGCCTTCTCTCTCCATTTAAAACACAACATGCATGAACACTCTCTCCACCATGAACTCAAGCTCTCTCCTCTCTCTCCTCCAAGAACACAAGCTCTCTCTAGCTAGCTTTACTTTGATTCACAAATCCCTCTATTTCTAAATCATAGAAGGATTACAAGCTAAATAAAACATTAGAGAATGAAAGAGTGTACCTTGTAGTGCTCCTTAGATGAGTAGATTCTTCACAAATTTTGAAAAAAATTTGGGCAGCACCTCCCCTCCCACGGCCGAGCAGCATGAACACAGCGCCTAAGTGTTCAGCTGGCTCGGGCGGGGGAGGACGGAGGCGGCGGGGGCAGCACATTAGCACCGGGTCGTGGCAAGACCCGGTGCTAATGCGCACCCTTTAGCACCGGGTGCTTATAAATCTTATAAATCTTATAAATCTTATAAATCTTATAAATCTTATAAATCTTATAAATCTTATAAATCTTATAAATCTTATAAATCTTATAAATCTTATAAATCTTATAAATCTTATAAATCTTATAAATCTTATAAATCTTATAAATCTTATAAATCTTATAAATCTTATAAATCTTATAAATCTTATAAATCTTATAAATCTTATAAATCTTATAAATCTTATAAATCTTATAAATCTTATAAATCTTATAAGGCTTATAGTAATGTTATATTTAATGAATATAGTAATGTAGTTTTAGAAATTTATTTATATAATGGAATATATATTATAATTTGTATTTATTTATATATTAAATTTTTTTATCTTTAAATTGTATTGTATATTTGTTATTGGTTAATAATGCAGATGAATAGACAATGGATGTACGGGGACCCCCACGCTCAGGCCTTCCGTGATGGCCTTAGGACGTTTCTCGATGCCGCCGAGGCTAACAGGACGCCGTCCGGTTTCATGTTCTGCCCATGCACCCATTGTAAAAATATACAATCGTACAAACAAAGAGGTTGTCTTCAGGTGCATTTGATGAGGCACGGTTTCATGAGGAATTATTATGTTTGGACGAAGCACGGTGAAAGGGGAATTCTAATGAATGAAGATGAAGAAGACGAGGCCGATGACGACATTCCGTTATTGGCTCAATACTACGGTTCCTTTGCAGATGCTGCAATGGGTGATGCAGATGAGGAAGATGTTGCTCAGGAAAATGAACCTACTGATGGACTCGGGCAAATATTGCGTGATGCTGAGAAAGATTGCGGCAATGATAAGGAACTGAAAAAGATACAACGCATGTTGCAGGACCACAAGACTGACCTGTACCCAGATTGCAAAGAGGGGCTAAAGAAGTTGGGTACCACACTTGAACTGCTGCAGTGGAAGGCAGCAAATGGTGTTACTGATAAGGGTTTCGAGGAACTACTGAAACTCGTAAAGAAGCTTCTTTCAGAGGGTAACGAATTGCCATCGACGACGTATCAAGCAAAACGTGTTGTTTGCCCTCTCGGTTTGGAGGTGCAGAAGATACATGCGTGTCCTAATGACTGTATCCTCTATCGCGGACAGTACGAACACTTGGATCGTTGTCCGGTTTGCACCTGCGCGCGATACAAGATCAGGCGGGACGACCCTGGTGATGTTGGGGGAGAGCGTTCTAAGAAAAAAATCCCTGCGAAGGTGATGTGGTATTTCCCTCTGATACCCCGTCTGAAGCGTTTGTTCAGGAACAAAGACCATGCCAAACTGATGCGCTGGCACAAAGAAGAACGTAAGCAGGATGGCATGTTGAGACACCCCGCCGATGGATCCCAGTGGAGGAACATCGACAGAGCATTCCCAGAGTTTGATGCTGATGCGAGGAATGTTAGGCTTGGTTTAAGCACCGATGGCATGAACCCTTTCGGTGAAATGAGCAGTAGTCATAGCACTTGGCCCGTGACTGTTTGTATCTACAACCTACCCCCCTGGCTCTGCATGAAGCGGAAGTTCATTATGATGCCAGTGCTCATCGAAGGCCCAAAGCAACCTGGCAACGACATTGATGTGTACCTAAGACCATTGGTTGACGAACTTTTGCAGCTGTGGAAGAATGAAGGTGTTAGCGTGTGGGATTTTTATTTATTAAAAGTTGGTATAGTTATTTACTAATTTAATGGAATGTATATTTGTTTTTAGAAGATGAATATAGTAATTCAATGGAATATATTTTATTAGTTATTTATTAAAAGTTGGAATACTTATTTATTAATTTAATGGAAGG
>OAMR01000078.1:1457692-1470197 GCA_900205405.1 Echinochloa crus-galli
CTCGCGCACGCGCGACACCAGCGAGTGCTGGAACGCGATGTCGCGGCCCTGGTTGGGTGCGCGTGCGCGGGCTCACGGTTGCCCGTGGCCGCGACACGGCCTCGGCGTTCGCGCACGGCGAGCACAGCTCGGCCACGGCGTCTTCGGCTGCAGTTCAAGGCAACGGCGGTTTGCGGGTGCGACAGCGGCGCGACGAGGTCCTGCACGAGAGGATGGCCACGGCTCGAAGTCCGGGTCCCAAAAGGGGCTAGCAACGGCGGTGCTGCGGCGCTCGGCCGGAGACAGGGGAGAAAGGGGGAGGAAGACGACGACGCTCACTTTGGGTCAAGTAGACGAACACAGCAGCTCAAGGTGTGGACGGCCAGGGCGGCTTGGCGTCCGTGCCAGGGACACGCGTCGCGATCGCGACGGGCCGCGAGAGCTCGGGCGCTAGGATTGGCCGCGGCGCTGCTGCTTTTCGCCGGCCAGAGAGAAGGAAGAGAGGTAGGGGAAAGGGGAATAGTGCGGCGGGCCCGCATGTCAGCGAGAGAAAAGAGGAAGGGGCGAGCGGCTGGATGTTGGGCCGGTTGGGCCAAAAGGCTGGAGCGACTGGTTGGGTCGGTTGTGAAGCGTCCCCTCGAAAGAGAGAACTTAATGTGATACAAATACCAGTCCCAGGATGCTGGTTCACATTATTACAACAGATGGTTCAGTACATAAACAACATTACGGATGACAATGGCACTGCAAGGCCACTACAAACAGAACTAAAGCTAGACTCCAGATAACTAGGTTGATAACAAAGAGGTCTTCATCAGAGTGGATATCCATGCGGCTTCAAGCGGGTGACCCTAACACACAGGCAAAGGTTGGGTGCAGAACGAACCCTCCTACTCGACGTCCTCAGGGACAAAGTCTGGATCCACTTCTGTAACAAATTAAGCAAGGGTGAGTACTTACGTACTCAGCAAGCACAAACACATCCACAGAAGGTATATAACAGAGTATGCAAGGACAGGATAATGATCAAGGACAGGTTTCTGGTTTATTTTGCAGCAAAGCTAGTTTTACACATGCAAAGGTTTATTTTATAAAGGGTTTTCTCAACAGTTTTAGTAGTAACATCTTTTGCTGAGCTCCAAAAGAAAGAACGGTGAATAAAAAGGAAAGGTGGTGGAAGAGGAATTATTTGTGGTCATGGGCCGGATGGGTTGGCGGAAATATTGTTTGGGGCTGTGTGGTGGAGTTTGGGGTCAGGCTGGGATAGTGCGTGGTGCTCTGCCCACAGTGGCCGGCGGGCGGTGGTGGCTGTTGAAACGAACCGGATTCTCAACGACGAGAATCCGACTCCCTGTACCCTTGAGATAGTCCCAGGAATAGCAGCTATTCAAAACCAAAATCTTTACTCAATAGCAACATTTCCACCAAAACAGGGGACTAGTGAAGTGACCAAGCCGTAACTCGCCCAATGCCGTGGACGCGGCTATCCGGATAGGTTTTAACTCTGCAGAGGTGTACACAACCACAAGAAGGTCGCATGAAAAGACGGGTTTAAGGGGGTTTAGGGGCTGTTTAAAAGGCTGAGGACCTTTCTGTAATTATGGGAAAGCTCAGGGGGTTCTGTGGAATCTAACTCATTTCAGCAAAATATCACATCCATACAACGATAAAAGTTCCAGTACATGACATATATAAAACATAGCGGTCTAGTACAAGCCCTCAGGGCTAAATCGACAATGAGAACAGCTACGCAGCGGTAGCTAAATCATCGGGTCCACTCCCGCATGAGGTTCGACCCAGGGGCATAACTCACATAGGTCGTATCCCCGGCTCCATGGCCCACTGTTGCTCACCAGCACACCACATAACCAACAGCTTAACTAGTGGGATTTATGCTAGGCCGTTGCCACATACAACGGTCGAGTGGTAGTACAATAAAAAGGGTTAGGCTAGATGACACATCAACATCATCCCAAAAACTGTGACAGGATAGACAACTCCCACCATGCCCAACCACACAGGTTCGAGCTCACCTCGGCATTTCACACAAGAAATACCGTCTGTCTCATCCCACACGGATACTCATTTTATTCACAAAACCCATCTCTTTTATTTTAAAGCACGCACACGGTTGCTTTTGTAAACACCAAATGATTTTTATAGAGAGTATAGTGGTAAAACAGTCCTAAGCATTTCTAGCAGTGACTAATATTCAAACAGAGCCATGTCATATTCAAACATTAATCTAGGGTGTCAAGGAAGCAGTCATAGAAATCAAGGCATTTAAATGTATTGGAGATATTTACATTGAAATGTATATTGGAAATGTTATATGTTTGAAATGTATATTGGAAAATGCTTCATTTAAATGTATTGGAGATATTTACATTGAAATGTATATTGGAAATGTTATATGTTTGAAATGTATATTGGAAAATGCTTCATTTAAATGTATTGGAGATATTTACATTGAAATGTATATTGGAAATGTTATATGTTTGAAATGTATATTGGAAAATGCTTCATTTAAATGTATTGGAGATATTTACATTGAAATGTATATTGGAAATGTTATATGTTTGAAATGTATATTGGAAAATGCTTCATTTAAATGTATTGGAGATATTTACATTGAAATGTATATTGGAAATGTTATATGTTTGAAATGTATATTGGAAAATGCTTCATTTAAATGTATTGGAGATATTTACATTGAAATGTATATTGGAAATGTTATATGTTTGAAATGTATATTGGAAAATGCTTCATTTAAATGTATTGGAGATATTTACATTGAAATGTATATTGGAAATGTTATATGTTTGAAATGTATATTGGAAAATGCTTCATTTAAATGTATTGGAGATATTTACATTGAAATGTATATTGGAAATGTTATATGTTTGAAATGTATATTGGAAAATGCTTCATTTAAATGTATTGGAGATATTTACATTGAAATGTATATTGGAAATGTTATATGTTTGAAATGTATATTGGAAAATGCTTCATTTAAATGTATTGGAGATATTTACATTGAAATGTATATTGGAAATGTTATATGTTTGAAATGTATATTGGAAAATGCTTCATTTAAATGTATTGGAGATATTTACATTGAAATGTATATTGGAAATGTTATATGTTTGAAATGTATATTGGAAAATGCTTCATTTAAATGTATTGGAGATATTTACATTGAAATGTATATTGGAAATGTTATATGTTTGAAATGTATATTGGAAAATGCTTCATTTAAATGTATTGGAGATATTTACATTGAAATGTATATTGGAAATGTTATATGTTTGAAATGTATATTGGAAAATGCTTCATTTAAATGTATTGGAGATATTTACATTGAAATGTATATTGGAAATGTTATATGTTTGAAATGTATATTGGAAAATGCTTCATTTAAATGTATTGGAGATATTTACATTGAAATGTATATTGGAAATGTTATATGTTTGAAATGTATATTGGAAAATGCTTCATTTAAATGTATTGGAGATATTTACATTGAAATGTATATTGGAAATGTTATATGTTTGTATAATGTATAATATCAAAAATGTTCCGAACCCACCGCACACCCGAACCCATTAGCGAATCCGTTTTTCGCGCACCGACCTGGATAGCGAACCCGTTTGTATGCTTAGTATATATTTCTTATCAATTATTTTTAATTCTATAGATGGCGGACAACAACAACCCTGTCCCACCCATGCAAGAGGACAACAACAACCCTGTCCCAGCCATGCAAGACGACAACGACACGTTCTTTACGAATCAACTTTTTGATATTGTAACCCAACAAATGTCCATGGAAGAAGTGTTGGGGATCATTGGAAGGGACGACAATATCCAGGACGACAATGTTGCAAGGCCCGAAAATGTTGAAGGGGCCGCCAATGTCCAAGGCACTACTGAAGGGGCCGGTAACGAGCCCTCGTCTAGTCAAGTGTGTATATAGATAACATAAATTTGTACTGTACATGTCAATTATGTACACCATCTCTATATCATCTCATATATATGTAATTTGTGTAGGCCGCCTCTGCTTCTACAAGTCGAGCTAAGAAATCAAAACGATCGACCACGAAGAAGCTGAAGGATGTCAAGTTACACATCACCCGAGTGGAGGATGACGGGGAGCCAGTTGAGCCCCCAAAAGTGGCCAAGAAATTTGTATCTCAGTGCGGGGTAATTGTACGGGACAATGTGCCCATTAGTATCAGAAAATGGAAGTCCACGGACCCCACTAAGGAGTACGTGCTCCCCGATACAGAGAAAGAGATGCTATGGACGGAATTAAAGGAAATATTCGACTGGCCTAGCACTCGTGAAGCAGAACTGAGGGATTGGACAATGAAGAAGATGGCAGTTCTGTTCCAGGATTTTAAGAAGAAGTTGTACTCGCATTGGCTCAAAACCGGAGAGGCCCCGGATCCTGAGAAGTATAAGAAGATCACCAATGACGAGTGGGAAGCATTCATTGAGTACAAAACCTCCGAAGAGGGTGCAACGGCTAGCGCTAGAAACGCTGAAAACGCCGCAAATAAGAAGTACTCGCATAAGATGGGTTCGGGAGGTTACAAGGCAAGCATCGCTAAATGGGAGAAGATGGAAGAAGATCTATATGCTAGAGGCATCACTCCAGCGACACATGACTGGCCCACAAGGACCAAGCATTGGTACTATGGTCATGGAGGCACCCTAAGCCCAATCGACGGCTCCTTAGTTTTTCCCGAGGACTTGCGAGAACTAGCTCAGCGTCTCCTCGATATCATCAGGGCATCTGATAGGGGAGAATTTGTTGCCGATAGAGACAGAGATGAGCTAACCTATGCCTTAGGGAACAAGGAGCATCCTGGACGGACGCGCGGCGTAGGCACAAGCGTCTCATGGAAGAAAGGTTTCCAAGAGCACGCCGCCACCTATAGGAGCCGTTCGAGGAAGAAGGCCGAATATGAGCAGAGGGTGAGGGACCTAGAGCAAACGGTTGCCGCCCAGGGCTCAAAGCTCCAAGAAATGGAGTCAGAGATGGAGCGACGGATGAAGGTAGCATGGCTGCAGATACAACAAGCCACAGGCGGGACCGGTTCCACAGAGCATGCACCTCTCCAAGATGCGGCCCTTATTAGCCCTCCACAGCAATATCAAAGCAGTCACGCTTCCACACAGGCCGCCGAAGCGGTCCGTTACACCGTGGATGAAATAACTCAACGGACCGCGTGCGAGCTTGTCGTCAGGCAGAAGAACTTAGCTGTGGTGGTACGTATGCGACCTTAGTTCATACTGCATACATTTCACCGTAAATACCATTCATTTACTAACTTTCTTTGTGACTACTAACTTATCAGGTCGCATACGGTATGACCAAACGTGTGGAAGAAGGGCAAAAATGGCACTGCAATGACATTCCACATGGTTACGTACCTGTTGAGGTGGAGCAAGTCGTCACCAGCTGGGAAGACTTGGAACTTGACATCCCCGGAGGTGACGGAGAAACAAAACTCGGTCAGTGTTCTCACTGCATCATTCTATGGAGCAAGGCAGACATCGTTATACCCGATACACCTGCGGCTACCAACAAGCCCCCGTCACCTCCAAGAGATCCACAGGATCATGACGATTCTCCGGGAGCTCCTGATGCAAGCCCGTCTCCTCCGCCAAAGAGGTCTCCGTCTCCTCCGCCGAAGAGGGGACGCCGCACTAAAGCCTCTGCCCCCACTCCACCAGCGAAGAAGGCGCGAAAAACTAGAGAGAAGCCCGCACCAGAGAAAAGAGCGGGCGAGAAGACTCTAGAGGAGCTCGAAGCCTCGGTAAAAGCAGACACAAAGAGGCAAATGGCCGAGTGGAGGAGAAAACCTGAGCCGGAGCCGAAGCTTGATCCCACCATCGTGAAGTCATTCCTCGGTAATTTGAGCAAGGGTCAACAGAAGGAAGTAATAGTAACAGACTATGACCGCTCATTACTGAAATCTCGCCGGAAACGGAAGGCTGCGGATAAGGAGGCGGGCCCATCCAAAAAGGTTCCTCAGCTCGGCCAGCAACCTCAGCGGCCCTTGGGTCCATTGCCATCTCTGGACGAGCTTAACATTCAACGAGTAATGGCCGAGACTGGACTAACCAGAGCGCAAGTCCTGGGGGAAGAAGAGGTGCCTGTAAACACAACACTGAAGTGGCCGTTTAAGCTTGGCGAGCCTATGGTCCCTCCTGAAATGGAGAGCAACCTACAGACGAAGATGCGCCGATTCCATGACTGGTATTTGGAAGAATCAAGAAGGAATAAACGGCGCATGATAAAAGTAGGCGTGAAGGACCAAGACTTCTACAATGGTGACGCGGATTTTGTCTGGCTCAGGTTTAATGATATATAGGCGGTCGACGGCGGTCGGCCAGCGACGGTCGGGCCCGGTGGTCGACCCGAGAGCGGGCGACGCGGGAAAGGACAGGAACGGGGCGGTGATGGCAAGGTGGAACAGGGAAAGGGGACAGCGGGGCGGAAACGACACGGACGGTGTCGGTGGTAGGAGCGGAGCTCGGCGGTAAAAAGATTTTGAAAATATTTTTACCGGGTTCATTATTTAGGTGATTTTCCAGAGATTAAAAACGCGGGCGTTACAAACATCGACAGAGCATTCCCAGAGTTTGATGCTGATGCGAGAAATGTTAGGCTTGGTTTAAGTACCGATTGCATGAACCCTTTTGGTGAAATGAGCAGTAGTCATAGCACTTGGCCGGTGACTGTTTGTATTTACAACCAACCACCCTGGCTCTGCATGAAGCGGAAGTTCATTATGATGCCAGTGCTCATCGAAGGCCCAAAGCAACCTGGCAACATCCAATAAAACCAAAAGAACTCCAAATCACATCTATTTAATCCTTAGCACATCAAATTATTTTTATTTAAATTTAAATATTGCCTAGGAGCAAAGGGAGCAATTAGAGAGCAGCCTTATATGTTTGCTGGCATGCACAACAATTCCACCAAAAATTTTTAAATCCACATTTTTGCATTCAACAATTTCTAGGGTAATTTTTAGGGATGTTACAGCTGTGCACGGCGGCGGTGAGGTTGTGGCGGCGGGGGTGAGAAATTGGAGGGCCGGTGAGCTTGTGATGGTAGAGGAGGGGCTCCGAGCTCCGCCGAGGTGGCACGGTAGCGCGTTAGACGCAGGGGCCCGGCGGCGCTGTGTGGCTCGGTCGGCACGGCAAGGCCATGGTCGGCGCAGTCGGAGCAGCGTCGTAGCTACGGTGGTTCGGGCGGGACAACAGGGGAGGGGCGGCACGGCAGTGCCGGTGCGGCTGCAGTGGGGGAGGGTAGGTGTGGCCGGCGGCGTGCAAAGCAGAGCGTGCACGGCGTCGGGCAGTGAAAACAGGGGAGAAGGGAAAAGAAAAAGAGGAAAAAGAAGGAAAAGGGTCACCGTCAATTCCTTCCGGCAAAGCATGAGCTACGAAAGGAATGTGCGCATTTTGGCGGGAATGCTGACCGCCATACAAAGCCGAGACACCGGAGTGGAGAAGAGCTATTTGATATGGTGAAGGACCTACACGTGGTGGGCAAGGGAGACGGAAGCCAGGCTGCTCCGACGGGCGAGGATGGTCGTGCCGCGATGTGGAAGAAGTATATCTTTTGGGAGCTACCTTATTGGCAACTTTTAGAGGTCCGTAACGCGATTGATGTGATGCATCTGACGAAGAATCTTTGCGTGAACTTGATAAGCTTCCTGGGTACTTATGGGAAGCCAAAAGATACACTGGAAGCACGACAAGAGCTGAAACGATTGAAACAACGGAATGATCACTATAAGGTACATTCTTTCATTCTCTTATGTTCTTTATTAGCTTGTATTGTTTATATGCTTTAGAAATGCGGCCGGCGGCGACGGGCGGCGGCAAGATCGCCGGAAAAAGGCTTGGCGCAGGTCTAGGAGCGGTGGATGAGCTGCGCTAGGGTCCGATGGTTAGGTTTGGCCGGAAAAAGGCGAAGGCTTGGTCGGGAAACAGGGCTCCCGACGCGAGCGGCGGCGGCGAGACCACGCCGCCGACGAGCTCGCGCGGGCAGGTTCAACGACGGCGAAGGAAGGCACAAGGCTGGGGTTTTCGATTGCGGTGACTCCAAGCGCAGCTACATCGCGACGCTAGGAGGTGTTTTAGGTTGCACGTGCGCGGGCTCATGGTCGCCCATGGCCGCGGCACGGCCTCGGCGGCGCGCGGTGAGCAAGGCTCGGCCGCGGTGACCTCGGCTGCAGGATTGGCGATGGCGGTTGGCGGGTGCGATAGCGGCGCGACGGGGTCCTGCAAACGGCGAGACACAGCTCGAAGGCTGGCTCCAGGGAAGGCTAGCAAGGCGCGGCGGCGCTCCGCCGGGAACAGAGGGAAAGAGGGGGAGAGACGGCGGCGCTTACCTTGGGTCGGCGGTGTAGGCGTCGCAGGCGCGGGGAAGACTCGCGGTACTCTCCTGGTGCTCGCGCTCCCTCGGGGGAGCTCTGCTCCGGCTCCGGCTCCCACGAACGGCGGCGACGGCTTCGACGGCGGCGGTGCGGGGTCGTCGATCGGCTTCACCACGGACGGCTCCTGCTTCTCCGCCCTCCTTCCCCAACTCCCAAGGCTCCTCCCACTCTCCTCACCCTCTCGCTGGCTGGGAAACCCCAAAGGGGCGGCGCGTCTTGGGGAAGAAGATGGCCGGGCGGTGGTTTTATAGGCTAGGACGGCTAGGGTTTGGGCACGGACGGCGAGATGGGGGGCTCGAGCTCCCGTGGACACGCGTCGGCATCACGACGAGCCGCGAGAGGGCTGATGGGACCGGCTGGTCACGGGCGCGGCGCGGCGGAGGGGAGGCGGCCGCGCGAGAGAGAAAGAGGAAGGGGATAAAGCTGACGAGCGGGCCCCGCTTGTAGCGACAGAGAGAGAGAAGGACGCGGGGCGACGCGGCTGGGGCTGGGCCGCTGCTGGGCCGGAAGGCCGGCAGGGCCGCTCGGCTGGCTGGCTCGGGAAGAAGAGTTAGGGGGCTGAAAACAGACTTTAGCTTCGGAATTTGGCCCAAGAACAGTTAGTTGGGTTAGACAATTAGTTTGGCCAAGTTAATGTTTGAATTCAAATTCAACCAAAAATCCAATAAAAACCCCTTTAGCACCGGGTGGTGGGGAGACCCGGTGCGAAAGGGGTGGCCTTTAGCACCGGGTCGTGGCTGCACACGATGCTAAAGGTCCTTTAGCACCGGGTCGTGGCTGCACCCGGTGCTAAAAGCCTCGGACCTATATACCGACGCCTCCTCCCTCCCCACTTCGCCTCTCCCAGATCGAAACCGCGCCGCCGCCACCTCGTCTCCTCCGTCCTCGCGCCCGGCCCGCCCCGCCCCCGACGTCCGGCCGCCTCCGCGCCGTCCCCGACGAACGGCCGCTCCTCCGCAAGATCCTCCGCCGCCGCCAGCCCCCGACGTCCGGCCGCCTCCGCGCCGGTTATATAGTTAGAAATTTTAGAAATATGCATACATGTTCAAATGTATATTGGAGATGTATTTATTTCAAATGTATATGAATATATTTTGGAAATTGTTGGAAATCTATATTGGAGATGTATTTTATTGGTTATATAGTTAGAAATTTTAGAAATATGCATACATGTTCAAATGTATATTGGAGATGTATTTATTTCAAATGTATATGAATATATTTTGGAAATTGTTGGAAATCTATATTGGAGATGTATTTTATTGGTTATATAGTTAGAAATTTTAGAAATATGCATACATGTTCAAATGTATATTGGAGATGTATTTATTTCAAATGTATATGAATATATTTTGGAAATTGTTGGAAATCTATATTGGAGATGTATTTTATTGGTTATATAGTTAGAAATTTTAGAAATATGCATACATGTTCAAATGTATATTGGAGATGTATTTATTTCAAATGTATATGAATATATTTTGGAAATTGTTGGAAATCTATATTGGAGATGTATTTTATTGGTTATATAGTTAGAAATTTTAGAAATATGCATACATGTTCAAATGTATATTGGAGATGTATTTATTTCAAATGTATATGAATATATTTTGGAAATTGTTGGAAATCTATATTGGAGATGTATTTTATTGGTTATATAGTTAGAAATTTTAGAAATATGCATACATGTTCAAATGTATATTGGAGATGTATTTATTTCAAATGTATATGAATATATTTTGGAAATTGTTGGAAATCTATATTGGAGATGTATTTTATTGGTTATATAGTTAGAAATTTTAGAAATATGCATACATGTTCAAATGTATATTGGAGATGTATTTATTTCAAATGTATATGAATATATTTTGGAAATTGTTGGAAATCTATATTGGAGATGTATTTTATTGGTTATATAGTTAGAAATTTTAGAAATATGCATACATGTTCAAATGTATATTGGAGATGTATTTATTTCAAATGTATATGAATATATTTTGGAAATTGTTGGAAATCTATATTGGAGATGTATTTTATTGGTTATATAGTTAGAAATTTTAGAAATATGCATACATGTTCAAATGTATATTGGAGATGTATTTATTTCAAATGTATATGAATATATTTTGGAAATTGTTGGAAATCTATATTGGAGATGTATTTTATTGGTTATATAGTTAGAAATTTTAGAAATATGCATACATGTTCAAATGTATATTGGAGATGTATTTATTTCAAATGTATATGAATATATTTTGGAAATTGTTGGAAATCTATATTGGAGATGTATTTTATTGGTTATATAGTTAGAAATTTTAGAAATATGCATACATGTTCAAATGTATATTGGAGATGTATTTATTTCAAATGTATATGAATATATTTTGGAAATTGTTGGAAATCTATATTGGAGATGTATTTTATTGGTTATATAGTTAGAAATTTTAGAAATATGCATACATGTTCAAATGTATATTGGAGATGTATTTATTTCAAATGTATATGAATATATTTTGGAAATTGTTGGAAATCTATATTGGAGATGTATTTTATTGGTTATATAGTTAGAAATTTTAGAAATATGCATACATGTTCAAATGTATATTGGAGATGTATTTATTTCAAATGTATATGAATATATTTTGGAAATTGTTGGAAATCTATATTGGAGATGTATTTTATTGGTTATATAGTTAGAAATTTTAGAAATATGCATACATGTTCAAATGTATATTGGAGATGTATTTATTTCAAATGTATATGAATATATTTTGGAAATTGTTGGAAATCTATATTGGAGATGTATTTTATTGGTTATATAGTTAGAAATTTTAGAAATATGCATACATGTTCAAATGTATATTGGAGATGTATTTATTTCAAATGTATATGAATATATTTTGGAAATTGTTGGAAATCTATATTGGAGATGTATTTTATTGGTTATATAGTTAGAAATTTTAGAAATATGCATACATGTTCAAATGTATATTGGAGATGTATTTATTTCAAATGTATATGAATATATTTTGGAAATTGTTGGAAATCTATATTGGAGATGTATTTTATTGGTTATATAGTTAGAAATTTTAGAAATATGCATACATGTTCAAATGTATATTGGAGATGTATTTATTTCAAATGTATATGAATATATTTTGGAAATTGTTGGAAATCTATATTGGAGATGTATTTTATTGGTTATATAGTTAGAAATTTTAGAAATATGCATACATGTTCAAATGTATATTGGAGATGTATTTATTTCAAATGTATATGAATATATTTTGGAAATTGTTGGAAATCTATATTGGAGATGTATTTTATTGGTTATATAGTTAGAAATTTTAGAAATATGCATACATGTTCAAATGTATATTGGAGATGTATTTATTTCAAATGTATATGAATATATTTTGGAAATTGTTGGAAATCTATATTGGAGATGTATTTTATTGGTTATATAGTTAGAAATTTTAGAAATATGCATACATGTTCAAATGTATATTGGAGATGTATTTATTTCAAATGTATATGAATATATTTTGGAAATTGTTGGAAATCTATATTGGAGATGTATTTTATTGGTTATATAGTTAGAAATTTTAGAAATATGCATACATGTTCAAATGTATATTGGAGATGTATTTATTTCAAATGTATATGAATATATTTTGGAAATTGTTGGAAATCTATATTGGAGATGTATTTTATTGGTTATATAGTTAGAAATTTTAGAAATATGCATACATGTTCAAATGTATATTGGAGATGTATTTATTTCAAATGTATATGAATATATTTTGGAAATTGTTGGAAATCTATATTGGAGATGTATTTTATTGGTTATATAGTTAGAAATTTTAGAAATATGCATACATGTTCAAATGTATATTGGAGATGTATTTATTTCAAATGTATATGAATATATTTTGGAAATTGTTGGAAATATATATTGGAATTTTATTTTATTGGTTATATAGTTAGAAATTTTAGAAATGTGCATATATGTTGAAAATTGTTGGAAATGTATATTGGAAATTTATTTTGGAAAGAGAAAAATC
>OAMR01000078.1:1470411-1498505 GCA_900205405.1 Echinochloa crus-galli
TCGCCGCCGCGTCGTCGTCCGGCCCCGTCGCCGCGCCACCGTTATATGTTTATATAATGTATAATATCGGAAATGTTTAATATCGGAAATTCTATTGCGAACCCGAATCCCTTAGCGAACCACTTCGTGTCGTGCAACCCCCTTAACGAACCCGTTCGTCACGCACCCGAACCACCCCTGTCCCACCCGTGCAAGAGGACAACAACACCCCTGTCCCACCCGTGCAAGAGGACAACAACACCCCTGTCCCACCCGTGCAAGAGGACAACAACACCCCTGTCCCACCCGTGCAAGAGGACAACAACACCACTGTCCCACCCATGCAAGAGGACAACAACAACCCTGTCCCGGCCATACAAGAGGACAACGACACGTTCTTTATGAATCAACTTTTTGATATTGTAACCCAACAAATGTTCATGGATGAAGTGTTGGGGATCATTGGAAGGGACGACAATATCCAGGGCAACAATGTTGCAAGGCCCGAAAATGTTGAAGTGGCCGCCAATGTCCAAGGCACTACTGAAGGGGCCGGTAACGAGCCCTCGTCTAGTAAGGTGTGTATATATATAACATAAATTTGTACTGTACATGTCAATTATGTATACCATCTCAATATCATCTCGTATATATGTAATTTGTGTAGGCCGCCTCTGCTAAGAAATCAAAACGATCGACCACGAAGAAGCTGAAGGATGTCAAGTTACAAATCACCCGAGTGGAGGATGACGGGGAGCCAGTTGAGCCCCCAAAAACTACCACTTTCTCAAATGCAAAAATGACTTAAATAAAGATTGTAGATCTTGATGAGATATGAAATTTTGGTATTCATGACTTTTTCAATAAATCGTCTCAAGATTACGTGTCACCGTATGAGACCGCCTATAGATCGGAAGAGCACACGTCTGAACTCCAGTCACATTCCTTTATCTCGTATGCCGTCTTCTGCTTGAAAAAAAAAATTGGGGACAGGCAATATTCGACTGGCCTAGCACTCATGAAGCAGAACTGAGGGATTGGACAATGAAGAAGATGGCAGTTCTGTTTCAGGATTTCAAGAAGAAGTTGTACTCGCAATTTCTCAAAACCGGAGAGGCCCCGGATCCTGAGAAGTATAAGAAGATCACCAATGACGAGTGGGAAGCATTCATTGAGTACAAAACCTCCGAAGAGGGTGCAACGGCTAGCGCTAGAAACGCTGGAAACGCCGCAAATAAGAAGTACTCGCATAAGATGGGTTCGGGAGGTTACAAGGCAAGCATCGCTAAATGGGAGAAGATGGAAGAAGATCTATATGCTAGAGGCATCACTCCAGCGACACATGACTGGCCCACAAGGACCAAGCATTGGTACTATGGTCATGGAGGCACCCTAAGCCCAATCGACGGCTCCTTAGTTTTTCCCGAGGACTTGCGAGAACTAGCTCAGCGTCTCCTCGATATCCTCAGGGCATCTGAGAGGGGAGAATTTGTTGCTGATAGAGACAGAGATGAGCTAACCTATGCCTTAGGGAACAAGGAGCATCCTGGACGGACGCGCGGCGTAGGCACAAGCGTCTCATGGAAGAAAGGTTTCCAAGAGCACGCCGCCACCTATAGGAGCCGTTCGAGGAAGAAGGCCGAATATGAGCAGAGGGTGAGGGACCTAGAGCAAACGGTTGCCGCCCAGGGCTCAAAGCTCCAAGAAATGGAGTCAGAGATGAAGCGACGGATGAAGGTAGCATGGCTGCAGATACAACAAGCCACGGGCGGGACCGGTTCCATAGAGCATGCACCTCTCCAACAAGCCACGGGCGGGACCGGTTCCACAGAGCATGCACCTCTCCAAGATGCGGCCCTTATTAGCCCTCCACAACAATATCAAAGCAGTCACGCTTCCACACAGGCCGCCGAACCGGTCCGCTACTCTGTGGATGAAATAACTCAACGGACCGCGTGCGAGCTTGTCGTCAGGCAGAAGAACTTAACTATGGTGGTATGTATGCGACCTTAGTTCGTACTGCATACATTTCACCGTAAATACCATTCATTTACTAACTTTCTTTGTGACTACTAAATTATCAGGTCGCATACGGTATGACCAAACGTGTGGAAGAAGGGCAAAAATCTAACCCACTCAGTCTGGCGCACAGTTACGGCCTTTCGCACCGGGTGTAGAAGACCCGGTGCTAAAGGGCCTTTCGCACCGGGTGGTGGGAAGACCCGGTGCTAAAGGCCCCCCCTTTAGCACCGGGTCTTCCTACCACCCGGTGCTAAAGGCCCTTTAGCACCGTCCCACTGTCGTCAAGTCATTCCACGGTAATTTGAGCAAGGGTCAACAGAAGGAAGTACTAATAACAGACTATGACCGCTCATTACTCAAATCTCTCCGGAAGCGGAAGGCTGCAGATAAGGAGGCGGGCACATCCAAAAAGGTTCCTCAGCTCGGCCAGCAACCTCAGCCGCCCTTGGCTCCATTGCCAAATCCGCACGAGCTATGCCTAGCAGAATTTGAGGCCGAGACTGGACTATTTAGAGATCAACTCCTGGGGAAGCAGACATGCCTGTAAACACAACGTTCAAGTGGCCGTTTAAGCTTGGCGAGCCTATGGTCCCTCCTGAAATGGAGAGCAAGCTACAGACGAAGATGCGCCGATTCCATGAGTGGTACTTGGAAGAATCAAGAAGGAATGAACAGCGCATGATCAAAGTAGGCGTGAAGGACCAGGATTTCTACAATGGCGACGTGGATTCGGTCTGGCTGAGGTTTCAGGATATATATGAGCTGTACCACAACGACGCCATGGACGTGGATTTGATCACCTGTTGGACACTGTAAGTACTTTGTTGTTGTTTACAATTCACAGTTTGAAAACAATAATTCCAATCTATGCTTACGTGGGCTTTATTTATTGCTTAACATATGCAGAATGAAGATTCAAAAATGTCGGAGAGACAATATATATGACGTTGGATTCGTGGATCCTCGAAGGATAAGTGAAGAAGTGATAATTGTAAATCCCGAGGAAACATATCAGAACCTATACAAGTATATTGACAAACAACATTATTGCGAGTCCATACTAATACCGTACAATATTGAGTGAGTACATACACACGCTTCTTCTTATACTGTCTGTGTACTATTTCATTTCTGATTATAATGTATACATATGCACAGATTCCATTGGCTCCTACTTATATTGTGTCCTGACCGGGGTGTCGTCAACGTCTTTGATTCGTTGCACACTCCAAAATATAAACTACAGAACATCATTGACATGATGACAAGGTGATGTATATTTTCCCCTAATTAATTCACCCCTTACACTCGCAATGACTTAACTCAATTTTTTTGTTCGCAGGGTGTGGGTTCAATTTCGTAAAGATCACCCTGGTATTGACCATGAAACACTGAAATGGAACATTGGCTTTCCGGTAAGCAAGTAATTTATACATGTAGGCCTCGGCTAATATATTATATGAATTTTACTTAATTTCTTTTGGTCGACAGTGTGCCAAACAGCGGTCGGGAAATAATTTATGTGCATACTATGTTTGCGATTACATGTGGAATTGGGGGCATAAAAAGATTACACAGCATGATATCATGGTATGTACACATTTCCATTATTATTAAGTGCACAATTATTGTCTCCAATTTATGTACACATTTTCATTATTATTAAGTGCACAATTATTGTCTCCAATTCGGCGGTGCCAATATCTTCCACTCATTTGTAAATTATAGATGGTGAAGCTGAAGGAAGAGTGTCTAGAGAAAGAAAGAATCGACGCAATTTCAGAACAGCTCGTCGGATGGATCTGGGACGAGGTCGTCAATCCCCGAGGAGAATACCACGTCGCAAGATTGGAGGACGTGCCGGACAGCTCAAAAAGTCATGCAACATCCTAAGTTGTAAATACAGTTTAAACAATAACTCGAGTGCGATATAAATTTTGTAATATATATGTCTTATATTTGTAAATATATGTCTTCTATTAGCTGTATATCAAATAGAAGACATATATTTACAAATATAGAATACACGTATTAGAATATGTATATATATAAACGTGCATGCATGGCTACTGAAAAAAGCAAAAAAATAAACAAAACCCGGGGCTTTTAGCACCGGACGTAGACAGCAACCGGTGCTAAAGGCCCTGCTAAAGGCGCTGCGGGGGCAGGCCCTTTAGCACCGGTTGCTGGCTGCAACCGGTGCTAAAGGGACCCTTTAGCACCGGTTATTAAACCCAGTGCTAAAGGGGTACCCCTTTAGTCTCGGAAGATCTGCACCGGTTGGGATACCCGGTGCTAAAGCCGGTTCCCAACCGGTGCAGATGCTGATCATTCTGGTAGTGCATGGGTATATAGGATATGTATATATCATCCAGACATAGGGTTATAGTGGGTATGTGTATTCCTTTCAGTGTCGTATGGCTTATAGTAATAAATTTAGGAAAAGAATCCCAAAAATTATTATGGCATAGAAAATGACACAAAAGTTCAATTGCTTTTGTAGCAAACTTTGTCGAGATAAATTAGTGGTTTGAGTTGAAGTCACTGGGAGACTACCAATTCGCAGTAAAAGCTAAATTTTAATAATGTGGCGTTTTTCTTTTGCGGGTAAAATAATGTGGCGTTGAAATAGTCCATGATTCGACTGAGGGTATCAACCATATTTCGTCGAAAGATGCCGTGAACAGTTACATCAACCGGTTGGTTTCCTTGTCGCTAGTGATTTGGAATCATATATTAAGTTACCTTCCAACCTCATCGGTTTTTTACAAGAAAGAACCTTGTTTGACCTCTTGACTAGACCGGAATTTGGTAGGATCCAGGTGTTAGAGGATGAATCGGCACTGGCCAATAATGTTTTAAGTTAACGAACCTAGACATGCATCAAGTAATTTTTTTCGGGCGACTTGGTACTGTACCAATGACACACCAGGCCGATTGACAGATTATGTGCTTAGGCCAGTCTCAGTGCAAAGTTTCACTACACAGTTACCTAGATAAAAACTAGGTAACTGTGTCAAAAGAGTGTCATGGTAATGAAATTCCTCTCATATCCCATGAAACTTTGCCTTCTCTCTCCTATGCCACATCAGCACATTTAATACCATGAAACTCTCATGAAATTCCCACTGAGACTGGCCTTAGACGACATGGCTCGCGGTTGCAAGAACTGCATGCTGAAAACCCGCTGCATATCACTTATAGGTTCATACATAGATGGAACATCACGAGATCTCGACTGTTTGTTCGGGCCGGAAACCCTCCTTGAGAAGAGCCGCCATCAGCAAAAGCTTCACCACCGAGCCCTCGCAGACCGTTGCATCTCCTACTCGTTCATCATTCACCTGCAATGCATCCACGCACATGGACGAGTCAGCGCAACGTACTGCTACACAAACAATTAACTGATCCACATCCACAACCACAGCAGAAGCCAACTAATGAAAGAGTCAACCTGCAGAAATTTGCATCGACTACGCGGCGCCAACTTAATTAACGAATGAGTTTGTACCTTGAGCGTGAGCGTTGACACGAAGCGGTCCGTCCCCGACCGGACGAGGCTGGAGCTCTCCACCCGGAAGCACGCCAGCGACTCGACGGCGGCGCAGAGCGGCGCCGCCACGCCGTCCCGCCGCTCGCACTCCACCGTCACGAAGAACCTCCCCTCGCCCACCCCCGCCGCGCCCACGCGCGTCACCCGCGCGCCGCCGTGCCTCTCGGCGTCGTCGCCGTCGACCTCGCCGCGGCCCTGCCGTCGACTAACCGCCGCCGCCGCCGTGGCGCGCCGGCCGTTCTGCTGCTGCCGCTTCTCGTGCCCGGGCAACGACGACGACGACCTCGGCCGCGCCTCGAGCGCCGCCACCTCGTCCTTGAGCTTCCTGGCGTGCGCCTGCAGGTCCTTGACGTACGCCACCGCGTCGGCGATGATGGAGGCCTTGTCCATCTTGGTGATGTTGGGGACCAGCGCCCTCAGCTCGTACAGCTTCTCCTTCATCCGGACCCTCCGCTTCCGCTCCGACACGATCGTCTTCGTCCGGTCCCGCCGCTTCCGCGCTGCGTTTGAGTTGATGGTGATGATCGATGAGATGCTGGTGTGGTCGTGTCCTGAGATAGCAATGGTGGCAAGTGCCAAGTGGGGATGAGGTCTTTATATAGCTCTGGATTTATGATTCTTTTCGCGCAGCCGAATTAACATCTGGCGAAAGGGGTCGGAGGGAAGCGATTGACAGCGAGTGACGAGTGCACATCATCTCACGTCTGCTACCACCGTGAAAAGAGATGTTAACTTTTTTTTATCACAAGTTTCACCGCTCGTTTTATTCAAATATTTATAAAAATATAGTCAAATTTAAAATATTTTTGAATATTTATATTAATAAAGCAAGCCACCATAAAAAATATAATAATTTGCACAAAATTTTGAATAAGACGAACGACCAAATTTGTGGTGAAAAAAATCAAACGACCTACATTTTGGAACAGATGGAGTATATGTTAAGAGGACATAAAAAGATAATTAGCTAAAGGCTATATATATTCGAATGTCGAACAAACATCCGCACCATGAAGGATCCAGCTCATCTATATAACCTTATATAGATGCTCCTCACTAAGAGTAATTAACTCCATTTCTCTCAACATACAAGCTATCCACGCAATATGAAATCCATTATATCAGACGCTATGTTATCATCTAGAACTATTTATTTATGTCTTTCACCGATCTATTACTAATAGCACCAATATATGCAATTTATTAGTCCTTACAAGTACAACGCTACAAAATTCCCACAGTAAAAATATATGGATGATCAATCGTTTAAGAGACGTTCTCTCTCAGCAAAATAAACATGTTTTCATGTATAATGTCATGTGTAAAAGAATCTTGCCATGCAATCACCTTAGTGTTTTTACTTTCAAACCTTAAAATTATATATAATATCATTTGCAAAAAGAAATATTGCCATGCAATCATCTTAGTGTTTCTACTTTCAATTTTACCTTAAAATTTTGTTGAAAAAAGTTTCCGCGGCATTGCGTAGGGTATCACCTAGCTAGATAAATTTCGATCATTTACAATAGAAATTATGGTCAAGATACTAGCTAGCGCTTCTCATTTTTTTTTAAAAAAAACATCTGACCTCCTGCAATGCGAAATGTCAAACTTTCTAGGCTTATTATAAACAAGTAATTGAATAGTGACCGTACAAAACTACATTATTTAAATTTTGCTTATTAATTAATAAATATTATGTTAGTATTAATAAACAATATTCAAAGTTACATGTGGATAACATTATAAAAATAGAGGTACTAAGATGTACTAAATTTGTGGGATCAGGTACCAAAAATAGTGGGACCAATAATTAATTTACACTAGTTATTTTCAGGTGCTCGTGGATACATCTTCAAGCATTATAAAACAGCTATATATAGATTAAAAAAAAAGGCCACAGAGATGAACGTCACTTCTACCTACATGTTAAAGACCAGTTATTTGGTAGGTAACACACAGGTTAAGGTTCTCCTAGTTTGACCGCTCTGACCTACTTGTTGTATGCTAGAGTGACAAAGAAGTAATACTCTGACCTCGATTAGGCAATAATTCATCCAGCAAGAAGCAGCGTATCAAGACATGGAAGGAAAGATTAGACAATGCATCAACTCACTAAACGCATATCACTATCACTAGTTGGTCAGAACGTAGTGCCTGAATAAAAAAATCCAACGATGCCAGCCGATCCAGGGAATCTTTGCTTTTTTTTTTACCAATCTTCATGTTCTCTCCATCGTCTTATTAAGTCGGCAACTTTATGTAAGATTGTTTGTTTGGTGTATTAACAGTTCTTGGGCATTGGAGAGACAATTCTATGACCTTTATGTAAGTTACCGTTGTGAACCGACAGATACGTTGAATTGCTCTCTCAACCAGCGTATTTCAGCAATATCCATGCATGGACTTTTTAACGACACGCCAATTTTCTTGAGAGGGAACCGCAAGGACGCTCCTAACCACCAATCGTATAGGGGTTTTACTTTTACTTGGCCCTGTTTAGTTTCACCCAAAACTCAAAAATTCTCTCTCCAAACTTTACTATTTACCTATCACATAAAATATCTATCTTCATACATGGAACACTAAACGTGGGTAAATAAAAAAACTAATTACATAGTTTTGATGTACACGACGAAACGAATCTTTTGAGCCTAGTTAGGTCATGGTAGGACAATCTTTACCACAAACAAACGAAAAGTGTTACAATCACTATAGTGTCTGATGTGACATTTTCACCAAACTTTCTTTTCCTCTTTTTGGAACTAAACACACCCATTATAGTCTGGTGGTTAGCAACTGCTGTACTACCCTTCGTGAGCTCTTCCAAACCACGTGGGGCCAGCCGTCACAAATTTTGAGGATCCTGAACGTGTTGTAACTTCAGATGGTAGTACAAATAGCCATCTGTAGAGGTTAGTTGCTGCAGCAACCAAACGTGAACTCTGCTTGAGATACCCTGTCTTGTTAGGGTGTTCCCATCAAGGAACATTTTGTTATTCATAACCTAAAAGGTGAGACCTAGCTTGGATTATGAAAATCTTGTAACGATGAGGCACTATCATTTACTGGCGCTGTGTATTGTCCTTGAACTATTCAAAGGTTATATATATACTACATATAGGAGCTCTGGATTATAAAATCTTCCAATCTTGAGCCTGGTTTATAAAAAAGCTTGCAAAGCGCTGAGTCATATTTCAGTATCTTGTGGCTCTGCTTTTTGTTGACATACTATCCGCGCTATAAAAAGTTTGCAGTGCTGAGTCAGTGCTCATCCTCGTGGCTCTACGTTTTTTGAGGATTGTATAGGACATTGCTGTATTAGCGTGAGCTAGCATTCATCCTGATTACTAATCTTTTTGTACGGTCGAAGTGATGCCCCATTACATCGACCATCCATACAATGCGTCTGATCGCACCTTACCTAATCAAGCTGTTATACTCAGAACTGAAAACACGAGGAACAACCTGAAAATGCCGGAAAAGTACTTGAGATGGTAATTTAGAGTCAGCATAAATAACAGGTATTCGTATTGGCTCAGATCAAACAGCAGGTACGGATGCCTCTATACATGGATGAGTATTTGTTTACTGTAGTATCCATATCTATTCACTGGCTTTTCTAGCTACTTAGCTGGGACTGGTAGTGGTAGGAGGATTGAAAAGAATGAACCGTGGTGAAAGTCCATTTTCCGCATCCTCTTGAGTGGCCACGTAGGTATGATCGCCGTACAAGTACAGTCACCATCCTACTACGGTATACTCTGGCTCCTTGACCGAGTCCAGATGCTACAAAACTAGAGCTCAACCACCTGAAAACAACCAAGTATCAAAAGAAAAAAAAAAGCACTTGAAAACAACAACGGTGTGCGTGTGTGACATGGGCAGACCAAACTTGTGACTAGAAGCTTCGGTGAACAGTTTTCTGGTGGACATCACATCACATCACCCTGCACCCCAAACTAGTTTAATTAAGCCACTGCTACAATCAAGCATAAAGATTAATTAGAGGCCCATATGAGCTCATCCAATTAAGCTTTTGGTGTCGCCAAACTCAAAGAAAGCCCCAGCTGACGAACGCTTTCAGATAAGGCAGGGAGGCCAACTTTGAGCCACAAGCAGGAGGACATAATAAACAAAACAAGGGCGGATATACAAACATTACTAGTAGAACCCCCAAAAAAAAAAGATGGGAGAGGACGAGCAGCACCAGATGGTGGATCCCAAAAATAATGTCCATACATAGGGCTCTGCTCTGGGGTGGCATCTGGCCGGAGACACGGGCGGATGCAGTGGCCGGTGGTTTGGTTTCGATTGGGGGTCGTCAGGTTTGGCTTGGCTTGGCTAGGCCCCTGCAGCTGCTGCTGCCTGGGTTTTTTTAAGCTCCCGTCCATGTCACCGCTCGCCAGGGCGCGTCGGGCGTGTGGCGGTGCTGCAGCGGCACGGGCCGCGCACGGGCACGCCGCAGGCGGGCGCCGGGTGCCGGTGTGGGCTTGACCCTGCAGAACGCGCGGGCGGGCGGCCGGCCAGTGCCCAGGGAGGGAGGAAGCCACCCCCAATTCTTTCTTCTTTTTTTCCATTCCAATGGCGGCAGATAGCAAGGCAAGGCCAGGGCAGGGCACGCGGTAGTAGATAAACTGGGAGGGGCTGCGGCAGATAGCGCCTGCCTGTGGACGGTTAGCAGGTGGCACGCAAGAAACCTGCCAAGATCACTGAGTGACGCAAGAGTCCTAACTCGAGCGGCTCAGTAGATGGGAATGAATCTGTGGCACGCTCGATTCAAGCCGACACAAGATACACGACATTTGTTTTCTATGAAAAACCTGCTCAATTCAATTGATTTTTTTTTTAAGAAGTACAATTCAATTGAAGTTGGACCTGGGAGTTGGGAGTTGGGGACGGAGAGAAATTTCAACTTTCAAATGAGACCCTGCATTATGATTGAGCAACTTTACCTTAGACGTTGGTTGTGTTTAGACCCCGTCGACAGATTGAAGGAGATGAGCGTCGCCAGATTTCAAGGTTATATACTGTGCCTTCCATCACTAGAGTTACCTTATGTCATGCTCAAAAAATTTTGTTCGTAAAAGCTAAATTTCTCCAATGAATTAAGTACCTTAGAAATAAGAGAGATGGTTTGTTGCTCATCGGAGACCTGTAGAAAAGCACAACTTACCACTGTCACATCCATCTCGGACCAGCAGATAGCCAACCTCCAGTAATAGAAGCCATGCACCATACTTTTGTCTTGCAGCGAAGAAATCGACAAGCGTGTTCACCACCAACACCAGGAGCACTCGTGTACAGTTCCCATGCCAATAAGCTTCTATTTACAGTGGATTAGCTGAGGAGCACCAGAAAACCAACTATATGTACAGCGCCCACGCCCATAGGCTCCTTCCTGTAGTCAAGGCCATCAGATGAGGACTGGTTATCATTTCCAACCTATTGACAGTCATCATTGAGATCATCATTCTCATCTTCAATCTCATTGAGAATTGATTGGTTAATCTTCTTTCTATACAACCTCCTGTGCTTACTTGAGTTCAAGACAGGGCTCCGCTTGCTTCACACCCCTTAACACCTGCTTTGTACCTGAATCAAGATGTAGATGCTTCGATGTTAGGAACTTAGGACTCCCAAAAATTTAGCATCCATCTCGGCAGGAAGCTCTGAACTGTATGGAAATATTCTCAACAAAGGATATATGCAATTGAGTAACACAATGTTTCATCATTTTTAAAATACTCTTATGTAACTACTAGTTACACAGTTAAGACTAAAAATGCGGCAACAATATTATATATCTGATATTTAAGTAAATGCCAAGAGAGTACACGCCATGTTAATTAGATGTGTATTGGGAAAATAACATTACTCTTTACAAATATATTTGTCAACAGAACCATCAAAAAGCAAAACTACACAGGTATTCCCTCCCTCATGACCATGAAAATGATATCATATTAAACTGGCAAAGTGCTTTCAAATATGAACCCGATGATACCAAACTTTGTATACTACAATCTACGAATTCATAGTGTGTGTTATTCAAAGATTAGAAGATTAAAATCTTAGGTTGCGTGCGCGCCTTACAAAAATAAAAGGAGTACAGTACAACTCAGCAAGTGGCCATCATTGTCATGGGCATCACCTGAGGATTGTAATCATATGTTGTAAACCCATTGAACCATACCAAATTAAATAATAGCTCGAGTAGAGAACACAAAAGGCTATGCAGACCATTTTCTTGCTTTCCTGAGTTCAGCATGTCAACCACGGAAAGAACCTACCAACCCATGCTTACTAGCAATATCATTTGTTTGATAGGATGTACAAGGACAATTTGTTTGTTTGACAAAATCAAGTACATCAAGTCATTAACAGTTCAAACCACTCTATGATAGGCTGTACAAGAACAATTTGTTTTTTTTAAAAAATCAAGTACATTAAGTCATTAACAGTGCAAAATACTCTATTGATAAGTTAAGAAAGGCTTTGTCAACTACCACGCCGTCTGATATTTCCTTATGGGAGGTAAACTTTCAAAATTATAAATATGTACTTTTCACTATGGTACTGCAAGTGAGAAGGCCTCAACTCCTCATCTAGTCTCTAGATGTCTAGCATACAGTATAGTGCTTGTAAGCGGCATCTTGATAGCATACCTGACATTGCCTTCTCTTTTGTTCCGAATGTTCGTAGCAGGATTGGTTCTCTGATCCTGATCTCATCAAGCATCTGCAGATAGTATGGATACCTTTCCCAATCACCTTTCACCACACATCCATGCTCACCAAGGTAAACACACTCATTAAATGGGCACTTGGAGGGCTCATTTTCCTTAAGCATCTTTCTTATCTAGAGCACCCAATGGACATTACACGTAAGCAAAAGGTATACAAAAGGAAATGCTGCCTTAAGAGCACAGCTGTACATGGGCAGATGCTACAAATGAGCATTCCCTCCTTTTATTTTCATAGTGTATATTAGGATTTGAAAAGATCTTCAAAATATGCTTTTACCGATGATTTCTCTTACAAAATACAATCAAGTGCTACTATATCAATATCATATTTAAACATTTGTGAAATGCGAATCTATCCGTTGATACAAATTGTACACATTTACAAAGAGGAAAAGGAGGGAGTAGTTACTAAACAGAACACAAATAAAAATAGTGCCTGGCAAACCTCTGGAATGTTTCTGCAGGGCTCTTTTTGGTCACTTTCAGCAGACAAGGCTGGTTAAATCCAGGAGTATCAGCAAGGAAGCTTCCACCAACTCTAGGAAGCAATGAAACGCGGCGTGTCGTGTGCTTTCTTTTGCCGCTTTTCTTGGACACAGTTCCAATGCGTCGCTCACCAAGTCATTTACTATTCTGGAAAGCGATGTGCACGACAAAAGGGCTTCAGTATCATCATCAATACAGATATTAACAATTTGGAATTTACTGCAACAAACTTGCGAAACTTTGGGATAGTGACAAGAGTCCTAGAAGTGAATAAACACAAGAAAGTACATAATACGTGACGTGCTTTGGAAAAGTGACAATCATGTGCATGTCATGTCGTAATAGACCAGACTGCCCCCTTTCCTTTTAGAAAAAGAGGTAGGAGCTTAGTGAATTCACATCAGGAAGGAAAGAGTTCTCAAAATGCTGATTACAAGCCTGGTACTAGATCAAGCACAAAAGCAAGACAACTAAACAAAACTCAAAAACAGCTGCTGCATAGCAGGTTAGAGTTCCTTCGACTAAACACATTCATAAAAAGCACCAAGAAACAAAGGAGGCCACTACTGTAGCGCGCTCGCATGCTTAACTCTATCTCCTTCCTGATCCCATAGAAAACTCACTCACACCTGATGTGTTGATACTCAAAGATTCAGAAGGCTATAGTACAGCCCAAAGGCTATCTTTGGTACTCCCTGCGTTCCAAATTATAAGTTATTTTGGCTTTTCTAGATACATAATATTTGCTGTGTATCTAGGCATAACATATATCTAGGTGCCTAGCAAAAGCTATGTACCTAGAAAACCCAAAACAAACTAAAAGGACGGAGGTAGTATCATGTAAATCAGAATTAGTCCTCAGTTCCTCATGAGACACAAGTTCAACATACTATTAACCAAAAAATCCATATATCAAATCATAAAACAACACATCTAAGAAGACAACTGCTATGCGGCTGACTAGAACACTTTGACAGAATGCACCAAAAAACAGAAGAGGCCAATACAGTAGTGCTCCCACTCTTACTTCAGATCTCCTCCAGTACTCCCTGATCCTGTAGAAAACTTGGTCACACCTTAAGTATCGATGCTCAAATATTCGCATTTTTCGACAGCATTATCCACCAGTTCTTCGAGCCAAACCAAATTACAACTACAGTGCAAACCCTGAATGCTATCTTTAGTATCATGTAAATCAGAAATATTCTTCAGTTCCAGATCAGACACTACTGCAAGATACTATTATTAACCAAAAAAATCCAAATATCAAGCATAGGCTATAAATGAAACAGGGGGCAATTGTATAGGAAAGTTAACAGACCACAAAATTAATAACCTATAGGTACAGCTCTGGATGCTAATTAAAGATTCAGAAAATGGTATAAAAAATTGAGTCATGCAAAACAACGCAAAGGATATACTGATTAAATCACCTGCTCAACCAGCTAATGTATTAGATCTTCCTCTGAAATGATTTGGTTGTACCTCAAGGCATCGATTAGACTCTTCATTTTCAAGAGCAGCAAATCCAAATTGCTGATCAACTCATAAAAAGAGTGGATCATAACCCCAACTCTTCGACCTATCTCTCCAGTACATTATGGTCTGTATCGGAAGACACAAAAGCTATCACTGAACCATATAAATAAAGAACAAGGAAAATGTAAAAATGATACAGAAAATTAGAATCTAAGGCGATCAAAACAATGTATGGATACATGCCATTATCCTTGATTACGAGTTGACGACCTTCTGGAACATGTGGGTAGTATTATGCACCATTTTCCGAAAGTATATGTTCTTGTATTTGTATGTTTTACAAAGACAGCACTGAAGCAAATGCCTAGTAATTATCACATACAAGTACAAGCCAGGTGCTCTTTTGTGCACCCAAAGGGAATGATCCCAAGGATATTCAGAAAGTATACTGTAGGACAACCAATTTAGTTGTCTGCAGTAGGGGAACTACGCACAATTCGTGCACCATTAGTGGTGTTATTAACCAGTAGATTCAGTAGATTGAGAAAAGTTCCTCAAGTGACAGCTTCAGGCTAGAATGCTTCTTAGTTGAGTGACATCTTTCCCTTAAAAGTTTTAGCTCTTGAAAAGGGATGCTCAATGCTGGTAGTTGATACTGATAGAAATATATCTCAGTTTTTATGCCCTAACTGAATTCGATCGAAATACCATAAGACTCGTATTTTTAATTTGCTTTCTTCTCCCATCACTAAGCACATGGCAGTGAACAGTCGATTGAGCTTCAGAGACCCTTATCCGCCGACCAATCCATATCTGGGATGCAATGTGTAATGGGCCACACTAGAACCTAGGCAATCGAGCCGGAATGAATAGCCACGCGGCGGCGGTACCTGTTCGTCGACGAGCCCGGTGGCCTGCGAAGGGAGCAGCTCAGCCGGTGGAGCGGGTGCGGGGAGGGGTGGTGGGGCGCGGATGCGGCCAGTGGCGGAGCGGGAGGCGGGGCAGCGCCGCCGCCGCGGTGGAGGGGAGGAGCGGCATGTCGGAGCGGAGCGCAGTGGAGGCGTGGAGCGAAATGGATTGACGCTGGAAAAGGGCATTGGCAAGGAACATCATATTCTCGTCAGAAGATGGTTCAGTCGGCAGGACAGCCAAATTGAGCCAAGACATTGTTGAGCAGGATCTCCATAGTTGTATATATGATGTAGGACGTCAATGAAATCCCATTTCCGGAGCATGTTGCTGCTGCAACCAGGATCCAAATTTGCCATCAAATATATTCTTTCTATGTACAATAATTGTGCTGTATTTTTGTGCAGAACCAAACGGCACAGCACATATCAGAATTATAGGGAGGGTACAATTAGGGTTTAAGCATGCGGCACTGTCCAACATGGTGGTGCATCGAACCAATTCGTGGGAGATGTAAACAATGTTTTAGTCAAAACTAACTCTCTGTCTCACTTTTGAGCCACCGGCAAGCAAGCACGGTACTCGACGTCAAGCGTCTACGGCTCCCCCCTTGCTAGTGCGCTTCTATTTACAGTGATCAGCTTAGCTGCTCAAGGGCACACTACAGCACCACAAAACCAACTATGTACAGCACCCATCGGTTCCTTTGTCGCAATGATTAGACTTGCGTGGTCGTTAGATCATCAGATGAGGGATGATTATCGTTTCCTAGAACGCTGCTTCACGTCAAACTGGTAGTCATCATCGAGGTCATCAATGTCCTCTTCAATTTCATCAAGAATCGATTGGTTAATCTTCTTTCTAGATACCCTCCTGTGCTTCTTGAGTTCAAGACGAGGCTCTGCTTGCTTCACACCCATGACACCTGTTTTGTACCTGAATCAAGATGGATTCAATTTATTGTTAGAAACATAGGGCTCCCAAGATTTAGCACCCATCAAGCTAGAAGCTCTGAAGTATAAGAACCTAATATAAAGAAAATGATGGCCGACATTTAGATTACATTTCTTTACTCAAATATTCTTATATGTAGTAGTGTAGTGTCACTATGGCTCTGCAAGAGACTATTGAAGACCAAGAAATTTTCAGGTATGTATGTGCAATTTAAGCAAATAAATGACCACATGTCAAACTTTTTATCAGGATCCTTTTACGACTTGCTATTAAGAGTTTAATGCTGGGAAATAAATATCCCTCTATAGAAGTACTATTGCCACCCGAATAATAAATAAAGTCAACCAACATGTCAGAGCAGTATAGCTCACTGAATAATGACCATTGTGATAGGCATCGCATGCGCATAATGGTCACCATTTAGTAACCACATTTACAATTACCAAACAGTAGCTAACTTAAGAACCTTGCAGATTCCATTTGAACAGTCTTTGTTTTCCTGAGTTCATCTTTTCAGTAACAGAAAGAACCAACCAATACTTCCTAACACTAGGTTTTATTCACTTGATATGTTGTATCAGAGCTGGCTATTTATTTACCATAATTAATTGCACAATAGTGTTCACCGGTTTGTTAAGTAAAAGAAAGCTGCATCTGTTATAAAGTTGCTAGCATATTTGCTTATGAAACTAAACTTTCTAGAAAACTAACTTTCAACAGGTAACAAAGTTAACGGCTATGTGACTAAACAACTACATGAGAGAAGACTATGCCATCTAGGTTCTACCATACAAGATAATGCTCATAGCAACATCATTGTAGCATACCTGACATCACCTTCTCTTTTTGTTCCAAAGGTCCGTAGCTGAATTTCTTCTCTAATTTTGATCTCATCAAGCATCTGGAGATAGTATGGATACCTTTCCCAGTCACCTTTCACAACACATCCACACTCACCAAGGTGAACACAATCATTAAATAAGCATTTTGAGGGCTCATTCTCTTTCAGCATCTTTCTTATCTGGATAACCCAATCAATATTACTAGTAAGAAAATGACATAACAAATTGAACACATGGCCTTAACAGCACCGTGTTGTGAGCAGGCAGATGCTGCAATTGAGAACTTACTAAACAGTTAAAAACAGTGCAAAAACAAACCTCAGGAAATGTTTCTGCAAGACTCTTTTTGGTCACTTTCATAAGGCTAGGCTGGTTAAATCCAGGAGTATCAGCAAGGAAGCCTCCACCAGCTATGGGAAGCAATGAGACATGGCGTGTTGTGTGTTTTCCTTTACCGCTTTTCTTGGACACCGTTCCAACACGCTGTTCACCAAACCATTTACTATTCTGGAGAGTGATGTGATGCGCAAAAAGAAAAAGAAATCAGTATCCATGTCAAGATATATCATAGATTATATTAGCACTAAGTTGTGAAGCTTTGTAGCAATAAACAAATGAGTAGAAGATATCAAACTCCAGTTGTCTCCAGTTTCTAAAATTCTGAAAAAGCGAAGAACATGTGTATATAAAGTAAGACCACATTGCACATATTTGGCAAGTCACTTCCCACCAATTCTTCAAACCAAAGCAACTTGCAACATAGTACTAATGAAATATGCTACTTCTCAAGTAAGAACTAGTCCTCAATTACACATTGGATGTACTAGTTCAATGTACTATTGACCTAATAAGACAATCCCCATCCACTGCTACGAAGTTATGTGAGAAAAGAGGGCTTATTTTTATAGAAATGCTATAAAACCACAAAACAAATAAATCCTCATAAATGCAAATTGAAGTTATAGTAAATAAAAAAATGAATAATGTAAATGACATAAATGATGAAATAACCATATCACCTGCTCAAGGAGTTTATGTATTGGATCCTCTTCCGATATGTTCTGGTTGCCTCTCAATGCATTGATCAGACTAGATTTCCCAACACCACTTGGACCAACAACTACGGTTGTTTGTCCTTCCAACATCTCTTCAAGAGCAGTAAATCCAGATTGCTTTTCAACACTCAGAAAGAGTGGATCATAACCCCAGCTATCTAACCTATCTCTCCAGTATGCTATTGTCTGCAGTGCAAAAGGCAAAAGAATATATATCAACCATATAATATAGAAAACAGATCACATAAGAAGGATTCAAGTATTTACAAATCTTATTACATGTTTACACTTGAAGAACACAAGTCAAGAACTTGCACATCCATACATGCTATTTGTTCAGATTAGAATGTTGAATGGCGCTTGCTTTGCTTTATGAGCCCCAGCCAGATTAGCTCCAAATACGGGACACTATCCTTTACAATGGGGAGTTTTAAACAATATCTTCAGGTATGTGTTATGTACCAAGTCTGTGACAGTTAGTTGATATACTTAAATAAAAGGGGCAAAGTGTTTGCATTTGCAAGTCTTTACCCATGTGGTGCATATTGTCAGCATTTAGCATTACTGCATATAAGACAGGCGACATTTTGTGTATCCAAAGGAGCAAGCATGTCCCCAAAGATATTTGCGGTGTACATGGTGGAGCAACTGAATGAGTTGTATGGGGTCGAACATGTACACAACTCATGGCATTACTGACTATTTGATTGACAAAGGTGACAGCAATAACACTTTCAAGCAGGAATGAGTCTTGGTTGACAGACATTTTCTTCCCCTCAAGTTATAAAAAGGGAAAGGGATGCTCAGTTCTGAACTTCTGATTATTGATACTGATGGTAATACTGGTGAATGACAGGCACATTTTACCTGAGCAGCCAAAATAACTGTATCTTAAATCTTTAATGTCTCTCTATTATTGTTGAGATTGGAATTGGTTAGTCATCCCTTTCTGTTATTACAAGACCATTTTCTCCACTTCCCGCTTCACTTGGCACAACAAAGCAAACTGTCGTATGAAATAGGGAAATCCTTATCCACAGACCACAGTTCACGTCTCCAATGCAATGCAGTAATGCACTACGCTACAGCCGAGCGAACCTCACACACGACACACATAGAGTGGAGATGAATAACTAACAAGTAACAATCGAGCAACTAACGCAATGGGAGGTGTTGCTGAAATTGCACCTGCTCGTCGACGAGCTCGACCTTGTTGAGGACGAGGACGAATGGGATCCCCGTGGACTCGGCCTCGACGAGGAACCTGGTGAGCGTGGCGGGCTCGGGCCTGGGCTGGTCGAGCGAGAAGAGCACGACGAGGCGGTCGACGTTTGCGACGGGCGGGTCGGCGACCTCGGACCTGCGCTCGAAGACGTCCTCGATCATCCCGCGGCGGTCGGCCCAGTCGACGGCGCCCACGAGGACGCGGTCCCCGACGAGGACGCGGCGGCGGATCTTCTTGAGCAGCGCGCGGACGACGCAGAGCAGGTCGGAGCCGCGGTGGGCGGGGTCGACGCCCGGGGCGGTGGCGTCGACGATGACGCGCATGAAGTTGGCCTGCGACGCGGCGACGAGGCCCGTGGCCTGCGAGGGGAGGAGGTCCTCGGGGGCCGGGGGAGGGAGCGCGGCCGCCAGCGGGAGGAGGCGCGGGTGCGGGGAGGTGTGGTGGGGCGCGCGGCGGAGGGGGGTGAGTGGGTGCGGGCAGTGGCGGAGCGGGACGAGGACGGGGAGGCGGAGGCGGAGGCGGGGCAGCGCCGCCGCAGCCGCCGCCGCGGTGGAGGGGAGCAGCGGCATTTCGGAGCGCAGTGGATAGACGCTGGTGGGGGACTGGTGGGTGACCTGTGGGGTGGGGCCGAGGGCGAAGTGGCCCGGAGGATTTTTTTTCTTTTTTTTTTGAAAACAAAGGCATGGCCCGGAGGATTTCGGGGGGCTTCTGGAGGCCCAGTGGGCGGAGAGAGGCACCACCGCGCGGTGGGTTCTGGAAACGCGACAGGCCCTTCTCGATGAAAACCACGTCCACCTGGTTTACTGGTTTAGTGGTTAGTACATTGCGTTGCACAGGTCAACAGCCTCATTGACCACACCGTCACAACCTGGAAAATTTATATGGCTTTCGATTTTTTTTCAAAGCTAGCTTCCACTGTATGGTCCGTCGGATCCAGCGCCTTCGTTCCACCTGGTCCGTCCGATCCACGCCTTTGTTCCTCTTTCATCCTCTCCACCTCCGTTAGCGGGAGGGGCACCGCCGATGGCCGGAGGGGCTGGAGCAGGCGGGCGGAGGGCCGGGAGGCGGATGGGAGTGGCTCGGCGGCAAGGGCGCCGCATGCTGTGGGTGGTGGTTAAGGCCGGAGGCGGCAGCGGCGTTAGGGTTCGGAGTTCTGGCGGTGGGGGCACTACAATGGCCGCCGGACATAGAAAAGAAGAAGGTCAGGGTGGAGGGAGGGTACGGTGGAGGCGAGGCAGCGCTGGCGGGGCAGGACAAGCGGTGAGTAGGGACCGGCGGCAGTGATAAATGATTTTTTTCTAGTATAATAGTATGACGGCATCATCACTTTCTTTTTTTTAGATTATTAGTGTGCTATTAAGATTACATGTACCCTTATGGCACAATTGTAATAATTTTTTTTCCGAACGTGCCTGAGCAATTGTATTAATTTAATCCATATTATAAAAAAAGATCCTAGACAATTGAAAACATTTTTCACTAAAAAATTCCATACCCTCCTCTCACACCGGACCCACCTGGCGAAAAATTGCATGTTCCGCTGTGAATCCGCCAATCCGCTAATGTTTTTGTTACCTTAGACTCCCATACCCACGCGGACCCACCTGCTCATGATATACCCACGTTTGTAACCACGTCTATACACAATTATCCCGTATTGCTAATAAACAATAGATTGGAGAGTCTTTTCTATATAAATAAAGACCAACTATCTCAAAGATGATGTGCATCTACATTTGAGAATATATCTAAAGCTCTTTATACATAAGAGAGCGAATATAAAGTATTTTTAAAAATGCTTCGCACGACTGGTCTATTTACCATGGTCCACTCAAGTGATATTGTTTCAGTATATATATGTCATCAATAAACGTGCGTGCCGCACGTGCGTTCATGCTAGTTAGAATAAGTAAATATAGATAGGTATATGGACAAATAAATACATAAATAGATATATAGATATACACATAGGTACAAATGATATAGGAATAGACGGACAGATAGTAGATATAGATTTATATGTAGATAGCTAGATAGATTAGTGAGAAAACCCATGGTATTGCTATATAGATAGCTCCCTAACCACATTGTTTTCTTACCAACAGCATCACTCTATTGTTCGGTGGAAGCTGCTAAGGCCAAACATATAGATATCATCTTGTAGGTGTTACATGTAATCTCGTGACTAATAAACAAACAACTACTTTACACGTTATCGTGTAAGCTGTCAAGTCATAATTCCACAATTTATGTAAGTAACAAGTAAATGTTATATAGCAATTAGAACTCATACAATAGTAACATAGAGATAGTTTTATACTTTCTAAATTTTGGTTTAGAGACTGCCACCTTATAAACTAACGACACCTTTATCACAGTTTCATCGGGCTTGCTTTTATAAAATAAAATAAAATTACATTGCATAAGATGGTTTATGATACATCTTCCATCCCATAAAAAATATACTACCTCCGGTTTTGTATATATGACGTTAGGACAGCTTGATTAGTTCAAAAATAAACTAGTAATAATGTCCTAACGTCGTACATATAAAACTGGAGGCAGTATGTTGTCTAGGATGACTTAAACAATCAGACGTGTATAAATATAAAGTGCTCTAAGGAGATGATCCAAACATAAGAAACATTTATTGACCGTTGTTAGCCTAAAGTGACAATCGTTTGTGTGAACACTATATGTATTGGATTTAGCAATAGTACAAGAAGCTCCGAAATATGAATCATCATACAAAACTATGTTTTAACTTCCCACTAAAAATTTCCTTGAGCTCTCATCTGTCCACGTCAGCTCCGGCCCCGCCACTTCATCCCGCGGCCCACCCATATACGACGCGCCGCCCCGGTCTCGCGGGCGCGCCTCAGACCCGTCGCCGCCCACGACGCCTTCAATCGCGCCGCCACCCTCGCGCCTCCCCGCTACCTCAGGCGCCCGCAGGCACCTCAAAGGCTCAGGATGGCAGCCGAAGAGCCTCCCATGTTCTAGATTGGGGACAGAAAGAGGCTCCAATCTGTCCCCCAGCTCGCCTTCCACGCCGCCGCCCCCTCGCCTCCTTGCTGCCGCCTCCTCCCCTTCCCACCGCCGCCCCCATCACCATAAAGTTGCCCCCAGGCCCGGCAGGAAGGAGAGGAGGGCGAGCGCTGCACACCCTCGCCAGCAGCCGCGCAGGGACCGCGCGGCCGGCCAGCTGCAAGTCTGCAACGGCACAGCCTGAGGCCTCGCGGCGACGCCTCCTATCCATTTCCGTCAGAGATTGGGGCCGGCATCGCCGAGTCCACATGCGGCAGCATCCAATGGGGCTTTCTGTCAGGCGCAGCGGCCGCGACATGGGGGTTGCGCTGCCGGCTCCTCCTCACTCTACGCTTGCTCCCCGTCGCGTTGCACGCCGGGGCCGCGCAGCCGTCGCACGCAGTGCAAGTCGGGGTCCCCGAAGTCTCGGAGGTGAGCAACAACTCCTTCCTCCGTTTGTAATAGCTCAAGATAAATCAATCACATCAGGCATTACTAAAGATGAACTGTCTTGCAGGACAGCACGGCCTCGACCTGCCAGGACTGGAGGCCCTGCGCGGCTGCCGGCCTCCGTGGCCTGCGCTGCCCTGCCTTGCGCCGTGGTGGGTGGGACTGGGATCCCATGGTGAGTGAGCTGAGGATTTCAGAGCAGAGAGAGAGCGGAAGAGGGATTGAGATAAGAGAAGGGGAGCGAATAAGATGATACGTGGATTGCAATGGGTACAATAGGGACCAGGATCCGGTGCAGTGATCACTGCCACTGCAAGTTAAGCAGTGACACTGTAGCAGATCCGGTCCACTCGCAGAGAAAGAAAGAGGTCAGGTCACTGTTTAAACACTGTTGATGCACTGTAGCGTTTGTACTGTACCGAAAAACACTGTAGCAGAATCGCTGTAGCGCTTGATCCTGGCCGTCAGCTTCTGAGAATCGATGGCGCAGATCGCGTGCAGTGGTAACCTGCAGTAGCAGTTACCACTGCACCGTATCTCGGTCCGTACAATAGAGTCCATCCGTAAGTGAAGTTATGTACAATTTTTATCGTCCATTTGCAATGGATAAAATAGTGCTACAACATCATTTTCATACTTTCACTCGTGTTGACAGCCAAAATTGGCAGTCATCGAGACAAACCGGTCTGACCGGTTTGTCAAACCGGTCAGAACGGTTTTGATCTGTAATTCGAGTAGGTTTAAGATTCCGAGTTTAATCCCATATTGCAACCGACTCATGAGGGGTAAGACTTTCCCGGCCTATAAATATAAAGGCTAGAAGGCCGATTGAGGTATTCCAATCGAATCAAATACAATTGTCTCTTATTTTTAACTCTCAAACCCTAGCCCTTTTCCAACCCCATATTTGTTGTTCTTTGCTCGTCTCTACGGCGTTCAAGGACGTTTCTAGGTCCCTCCCGAGCTCCAGTTTCTAGGTCTTCACGACCTCCTGTCAGAAAGCGGTCTGACCGGTTCTAGGAACCGGTCTGACCGGTTTTGCCGAGGGAGGCCGGGTGTTGGCCGTGGTGACGGCCGTGCTGCGATCTCGAGTGTGTTGTCGCATCTTTGTGTCAACATACTTTTTGGCGACTCCGCTGGGGAAGATTAATCTGGTTATAAAACCGATCTAATCTACTCCAAAGATGTCGGGAGCTACTTGCAACCTCGACAAGAACAACATCATCACCGCAACGCTGGAAGAGCTCACGGACGAGGAGCGGAAGCGGTACCTGATTGCTGAGGATCACTTCAAGGCACAATTCTTGAAGGGCTTCAAGAAGGATAGTGGTGGTTTCGTCAAGAGAGTTGAGGAGTTCGTTATGCCGGCTTTCAAGCTATCAGACGACAAGGTTGAAGAACTTCCTAAGGTAATCGGCGAATCCTCATCCTCTGATTTCATGCAACAAGTGACTCATATGATGGATGAAAAATTAAAAGCTGCACACGCCGCTACTAGTGAGTTACTTGTTAATATGGTTAGTAATCTTGATAAAAATAAAAGTGCTGTAGAAACAGATCCTAGTACGTCAGGCATACCAGAAAACGTTATAGATCCAAATTTAGGCATGCCGGCGAATTACTATGCAGGGCAGCCACCTCATCCTGGTTCGGTCCACGAACCGGTCAGACCGGTTTACACAACCGGTCCGACCGGTTTGGCCACCTCAGTTGGTCAGACCGGTCCCATGGGTGTTGGTGCAACAAATGCGATGGTTTTAGCTAATTCAGCTGCTTCTGGTTCTGTTTTTACTCCTCCTATTACTACTGTTGTGGGAAGCTCATCCAATGGATCTGGCACTTCGTCTAGGCCGATTCCAAATGCTTCTCAAGGTTCAACATCTCGTTATACATCTAGTGCATCTAGTGCAAGCTATCAAGCCGATTTCTCTAAATTCAAAGAGGATCTGGCTAATACAATTAAAACTAAACATGGGATTGATTTGAGTAATTCACGCTTGTATCAAAAACCATATCCTCCTGAGTTTGATTTAGTTCCTTATCCCAATGGTTGGCGTGTTCCTGAGTTTGTTAAATTCAATGGTGAAGATAATCGTACTACTTGGGAGCATGTTAGTCAATACATTTTGCAGTTAGGAGAAGCAAGTTGTCACACCCCAAATTTTTTCGATTTTGGGTTGTGAATTTTAAAAATAATAAACAAGAATTTATCGGCTACGTTTAAAGCCGAATTAATAAATTTGTTGAAAGAGTATGTCGATTGTTTTGCTTGGGAGTACCGTGAGATGCCTGGTTTAAGTCGTGATTTAGTTGAGCATCGATTACCAATTAAGGCCGGTTTTAGACCTTTTAAGCAATCGGCTAGACGTTTTAATCCCGCTATTTATGTCCGAATAAAAGAAGAGATTAATCGTTTATTAGATGCTGGTTTTATTCGGACTTGTCGTTATGCGGAGTGGATTTCTAATATTGTTCCCGTTGAAAAGAAAGATTCGGGAAAACTTAGAGTTTGCATTGATTTTAGAGATCTTAATAAAGCTACTCCCAAAGATTCGTATCCTATGCCTATAGCCGATGTTTTGATTAATGAAGCATCTGGACATCGTGTTGTTAGTTTTCTTGATGGTAATGCCGGATATAATCAGATATTTATGGCCGAAGAGGATATGCACAAAACGGCCTTTCAATGTCCGGGGTTTATTGGTTTATTTGAGTGGGTGGTTATGACTTTTGGATTAAAGAATGCTGGCGCAACTTATCAAAGGGCTATGAATTTAATCTTTCATGATTTACTTGGTGTGATTGTGGAGTACACAAAGGCCGTTCAAGGTGAGCGGCCAGTAAAAAAGAGATCAAGGTCACCAATGCGTGGAGATGGTTATCCAGAGAACAATAGGCGCCGTGGTGATGTTATTACTGTTTATCCACCACAGAAGATGTATGCTACCATGCCATGGGCACCTCCCGCGTCAAATTCTCCATATCCATCATGGGAACAAGGAATGTGGATGCAATGCTTTCCTATGCCACAACCACCTCAAGATTACATGAGGGAAGGTCCCAGGACTTCAGTACATGACCGATTGGGCCCATATCAATCAGGTCCGGCGTCCGCTCCAAAAGCGGTCAGACCGGTTTCAAACCGGTCAAACCGGTTTCGGTGTGGATCAAGATTTCAAGTTCCTCCCAAGCAAGAATACCGTGTCAAGAGGAAGAAGGAGGATGTACAGCTCACAGTTGATCCAAAGCAAGCCAAGGCCACTGGATTTGTAACAATTGGTAAAATTCCGGTGGATGTACAAAATTCAACCAAAAAGACGATATCTATTGGACATTCGGCTCCTGTTCCAATTCAAAAGCCGATCATGGCTAACGATCATGAGGCTAGCAGTAGCAAGGGTCCTAAAAAGGTTTTCCAACCAAGGTGGTGTCCTTCCGGGCTAACTCATACACAAAAAAGGAAGTTGCAACGCCTGCGAAACAAAGAAAAAAAGGGAACAGGAAGCTGAAAAACTGAGGGATGAACAGTTCAACAGATACAGGACTATGATTCCTCAGACCAAGACATGGCAAGTTAAATCAGTTGTGCAGCCAGCAGCACAACCGGTCAGACCGGTTTCAGAATCCGGTCAGACCGGTTTGGGTACTGCAGAAGCGGTCAGACCTGTTTCTGGAACCGGTCGGACCGGTTTGGAGACAGAGGCAGGAGTTGAAGTTGCTTCGACCACCAATGAAGATACAATTCCTCCAATTCCTCCAGTGGTTGAAGATGAAGAGTTAGTTGACTTTGAGCCTTCTCCAGAGCGTGACAATATGGAGGTCAACGTCGTCTATTTGTCTCCAGATTATTTTGTAGTGCCGGAGGAGGAAATCGCTCATCTTCAGCTAGGACCTCGAGATGCTATATTTCAGAAGCCTAAAAAATCAGAGAATCATCTCAAGGCTTTGTATATGAGAGGGCACATCAACGGAAAGCCAATTTCACGTATGTTGGTTGATGGTGGAGCTATCGTGAATCTTATGCCATATGCCATCTACAAGAAAATTGGTGGTAAAGACGAAGATCTCATCAAGACGAACATGACGGTCAGTGGAGTCGGCGGAGATGATCCCATTGGCGCCAAGGGAGTGGCTTCTATGGAGTTGACCGTCGGGAGCAAGACTATTGCTACGGCCTTCTTCGTCTCAGAGGTGCAAGGTAACTTTAGTTTAATTCTTGGTCGTGATTGGATATATGCAAATCAATGCGTGCCGTCTACCTTGCATCAATGCCTTATTCAGTGGATCAGCGATGAAGTTGAAGTTGTGAATGGTGACACTTCTTCCTTTGTTGCAATGGCCGATTCCGATTCTATTAGTGCAAATGAGAACATCAAGTGTTTGTCGGGCATGGATTTGACCGACTACGAGCTTATCAGCTGCACCAAAGATGGTTTTGTTCCTGCTACATTAAAGCCAATGGAGAATCGGTTAAATTACTTGCTATAATTAATGGAGCGGATAGATCAACCAAGCAAAACCGGTCAGACCGCTTTTGAGAACCGGTCAGACCGGTTTGGATCTGAACAGTGCTCGACGAGGCAAACCGGTCAGACCGCTTCTGGAAACCGGTCAGACCGGTTTAAGGCGAAACAGTGGCTTCAACACCGAATTGATCATCATCGGTTGAATACAAGTGGTATGTTTGAAGCTGTTGAAGATCTGGGTGATATAGATAAATTGGGCCAAGGATTTACATCAGCCGACCCTTTAGAAAAAATAGATATTGGTGATGGTACTATTCCTAGGCCAACTTTTGTGAACAAAAATTTATCGGTTGAATATAAAGCCGAATTAATAAAGTTGTTGAAAGAATATGTTGATTGTTTTGCTTGGGAATACCGTGAGATGCCTGGTTTAAGTCGTGATTTAGTTGAGCATCGATTACCAATTAAGGCCGGTTTTAGACCTTTTAAGCAATCGGCTAGACGTTTTAATCCCGCTATTTATGACCAAATAAAAGAAGAAGTTAATCGTTTGCTAGATGCTGGTTTTATTCGGACTTATCGTTATGCGGAGTGGATTTCTAATATTGTTCCCGTTGAAAAGAAAGATTCGGGAAAACTTAGAGTTTGCATTGATTTTAGAGATCTTAATAAAGCTACTCCAAAAGATTCATATCCTATGCCTATAGCCGATGTTTTGATTAATGAAGCATCTGGACATCGTGTTGTTAGCTTTCTTGATGGTAATGCCGGATATAATCAAATATTTATGGCCGAAGAGGATATGCACAAAACGGCCTTTCAATGTCCGGGATTTAGATGTGTATAAGAGACAGCGTTCGTTTAGTTTCTGGCCCGAACCGGTAGTTCGTTTCGGTTCC
>OAMR01000078.1:1499098-1542129 GCA_900205405.1 Echinochloa crus-galli
TAGATAGCTACTAGAGCTGTCTCTTATACACATCTTGTCAAACCGATGTGATTAAACATATGCTACAAAAACCGATTGCTAGCGGAAGGATCGGTAAATGGGCTTATGCTTTAGTTGAATATGATTTGGCTTGTGAACCTTTAAAATCTATGAAAGGCCAAATTGTAGCTGATTTTATTGTTGAACATCGAATTAATGATACTTGTGAATTCGACGTCGGTTATGTTGCTTGTACACAATGGAAATTATACTTTGATGGATCGGTTTGCAATGATGGGCAAGGAATTGGTGCTGTTCTTATGTCACCAAGTGGTGCCATTTTTGAGTTCTAAAACCGATTGGAGGAAAAGCGAACCAATAATCAAGTTGAATACGAAGCTCTTCTATTTGGCTTGGAATTTTTGCAAGATATGGGAATAAAGCATGTTGAAGCTTTTGGGGATTCGCTCCTGGTAGTACAACAAGTATCTAAGGTATGCCAATGTTATAATGGTTTACTAAATGCATATCTTGATAGATGCCTTGATATCGTTGCTTCTTTTGATGAATTTACTATCAAACATATTCCAAGAGAGAAAAATGGCAAGGCTAATACTCTGGCTCAGAGAGCATCTGGTTATATGGTTGCAAAGAAATATTTCTATCTCCAAAAACCGATGCAATCAAAAGCTGAGATTCAGGTTCTGGACGAACCGGTCCAACCGGTTTCTCAAACCGGTCTGACCGCCAGAACCGGTCTGACCGGTTTGGAAACCGGTCTGACCGCTTCGTCTCCTGACAGCGGCAAAAATATTTTGGATGATGTTAATCATCCCAAGATCGAAGATCAGGACTGGAGGGTTCCTATTATTGCTTATTTAAAGGATCCTGGTCGTGGTGCAGAAAGAAATATTCGACGAATATCATTGGTGAGTGCCAAGGCCCAAGGCTAGCAGCTCGGTGGACCGCTTTTTCTCATTTTTTTTTCGGTAGCAAGTTGTTTAATACAAGCAAAGATGATTGAGTCATCAATGTGACACCAAGATATATATGAGATGCCAAGAGATACACTGCAGAACGTCTTACACATCTTAATTGGCAGTAGCAAAATCATCTTATTAACACTAGTTAAGAAAATTCATCATTATATTCTTCTGAGAATTTAGCATGATGCATGGACTTGCACGTACATATTGCATTAACTAGCTAGCAACCCTTAAAATGCCCTTAGAACCTAGTAGGCAAAAATATGACAGTCCAAAACCTTTCCATCGTCTTCCTTTTTCTTATCTGCTACCCACTCATAGATTTTGACATGACCATATTTCGAAGTCTCACTTGTACAAGGAGCCTATTGCCCTTTGCAAGGCATGTTGAAACCTAGCTCCTTGCTGTCATTGTGCACCTTTGATGTAGCGGTGTAGCCTGTGTAGATGTGTGCCTGAATCAACTCCCCCGATGGCCATCTGTTGACAGCCAAAATTGGCAGTCATCGAGGCGAACCGGTCTGACCGGTTTGTCAAACCGGTCTGACCGGTTTTGATCTGTAATTCGAGTAGGTTTAGGATTCCGAGTTTAATCCCATATTGCAACCGACTCATGAGGGGTAAGACTTCCCCGGCCTATAAATATAAAGGCTAGAAGGCCGATTGAGGTATTCCAATCGAATCAAACACATTTATCCTTTACTTTTTTATCTCTCAAACCCTAACCCTAATCCCTTTTCCAACCCTAATTGTTGTCCTTTGCTCGTCTCCGCGACGTACTAAGGCGTTCTAGGTGGCCTGCCGACCCTAGAGCAACCCTAGATTGCTTGAGCTCCGACGGGGTCCCTCCCGAGCTTGAGTTTCTAGGTCTTCATGACCTCCTGTCAGAATGCGGTCTGACAAGTTCTAGGAACCGGTCTGACCGGTTTTGCCGAGGGAGGCCGGGTGTTGGCCGTGGTGACGGTCGTGCTGCGTTTTCGAGTGTGTTGTCGCATCTTTGTGTCAACAACTCGGTTACATTTCTATTTAATCCATTAAGCATTGTATCGTCCTTAGTTATCTATCAAGTAAAATATAATTTACTTCATGTAAAGAAGTTTCAAATCTTTACTCTTTCCCAAGTGCATCAAATAATTGTTAAAAATTTCTCAAAATTTCTCTTTTTTTCAAGTGTATCAAATAATCATAGAAAATTAAGCAACATATCCCGCGGCAACGCGCGGGGAATTCACCTAGTATATATGTGGCAGTCGGCCATTGGACCGTAGCCAATATTTTCGAGCAACCACCAAGTGTCATGTGCTGGCTAATATTGTCAAATTACTATTCACTGTTTAACTTTTTCTCACAATATTTGATCAAGTCCAAATCAATAAAAAAAATCATGCTTAAAATATTTTGGTGATAAAGTACTCCCTCCGTCCCAAAATAAGTGTCTATATAGCATTCAAATTTTGTTCCACAAATAGTATTCATTTAACTTTAGGGATGCATATATTATTAATATAAAAGTGCATATAGAAATGTATAGAGCCAATCAAATAGTTAGTTAATAATAATTTTAATGAGGGATAACATGGTCATTTTTTATGAATAGTAATTTTTTTAAAAATTTTCTAAATTAACACTTATTTTAGGACGGAGGGAGTAAGTCACAAATATTTAAATAATTTTTTAAATAAAATGAATAATAAAACATCCTACCTTCTGTTCACTATTGATTTTTTTCTTGCCATGTTTGGCTATTTATTTTATTTTTAAAATTTAGTCCAAATCAATGACAAATAATCATGTTTAAATAATTTTTGCTGATAAAATAAACCACAAAATATTTACATATTTTTTTAAATAAAATAAATAATCAAATATTTTGAGGAAAAATCAACCGATAGAAGGTAGTAGCCGCGGATCGTGGTTACATGAGGGATCGGAAGCACAGGACAGGTTGACATTCACGGCCATATGCACGAGCATGGTATCAATAACCACTCGATGATTAATATATTAATCCAGAACGCGTCACTGGTAATTATGAGTCGGTATCCATTACATGATCGATCACATTACATGGTGATGGTCCCCTTTTATTCATCGTCTTTCTCGGCACAAAGAAGACTCCCAACTAATAATTTATATAGGAGCAGACGAAGCACAAGCAAGTGCCAAGGAGGCCACCCTTGCAGTGTCCCCCCTGGTGCAACTGTAAGAAGCAACCTGCCGCACAGAGTATATCCACGCACGGCCCACGGTATAGGGTTTTTTCAACGCAGTCGCTCCTGGGAGTCACCCCGCTGTGGGCGCCGCCGCCGCTGTTACCGTCTCCGACGAGCTCCTGCCCTTCGATCCCGCCCACCAGCTGCTGGGCTTTGACGTGATCTGCCGTCGAAATAAACATGCACGAGTTAGTCATCATCATCAAACTGAGAGAAGGGAAGAAAAGGTTATTGTGATAAAGAAGAACAAAACGATAAGAAAGGATTATTTGAGAATTTTGGTCGTGTTTCCAGCCATCTATAAGTTTCAAGGCTAGCTTCTTTATGTTGTATATATACCTGCAGAGACGAGTGAAATGACTAGAAGGATCGCAAGGGCAATGGTCTTGTTGAGAGCCATTTAATTAATTTTGTGCTCCTATGGAGATCGAGTATGCAGTACCGCTTGGGATGGGAATGGCAAGGACGCGCTGCACTTTTATAGGCGCTTGGACATGGCTGCAGGCAGGCTACAAGATAGTTATTCTTTTATATGAAATGCCTGCATTTTGCAAAGCCTTTGGATAGTATTCCTTGACACTTGAGAACAGCGGCAACTACTAGAAACTGGATACCCCGATACCCTCGATCATTTATGCTAGTGCTATTGGTATCCAGTTAAGGATATGCTTTCCACAAATGTGTCAACTATATTTCATTCAGTATCCTGAGGAGATGAAGAGAAAGAAAAGAAAAACAAATTAGTGGGGCACACATCATTTGGATACATACCTTTACACGGATAGTAAAACTTAATGGCTAAGATGGTTTGACTTAGAACAAAACTTGAAGGTCGCTCATTTTAGGACGGATTTAGCATGATTGAACAACTTCGGTCCAATTCATTTAGATTTAGATTTGGTTGTATACATAAGTTACACGGTTCTCAATAGAAGTCACATAATTCTAAATCATTTACTTTGTTTTTTATTTAATTACATAAGTACTGAGGAAGGAAAAAGATCACTACTAGAAAACTTCACATCCGCACCCCTCATAGGCCTCGACACTTTTTGGACCCGGTGCTAAAGGTGCATTAGCACCGGGTCCAACTACTAGGGGCGAAACGACGCGCAGAGTTGGCTGAAAGGAGCTCAATAGCACCGGACCGTAGAAAAATCCGATGCTAAAGATCCCTCATTAACACCGGGTATAACCAGCACCCGGTGCTAAAACTGTCGGGTCCTTTTAGCACCGGTTGCATAATGCAACCGGTGCAAAAGGTGCCCACCAACAGCTACAGCACCCACTCCCCTATCCTTTATCTCCACCGCCAAGTCTTTCTATTCTATCCTATCTATTTCTTCTCTCAAGTCTCAACCACTCGTTCATCTTCTCTCTCTTTCTTCTCATCTTCTCCCACCGCTGGCGCTCGATCTCCTCAGGCCACCACCACGGCGCGGCCGAGAGCTGATGGCGCAGGTGCGCGGCCACCGCGGCGCGGCCTAGCGGCGCTCCGGCGCGGCCCGCACGGCGCAGGCCGCGGCGGGCACCGCGGCGCGCGGCCGGCGGCGCTCTGACGCGCGGCGCAGGCCGGACAGGGCGCTCGCGGCACGGCGGCGGCGGCGAGGCCGCGCGGGCGAGGGGGCGGGCGCGGCGCGGCGGGGCGAGGCCAGCGCGGGCGGAGGCCGGCGCAGCACCGGCGGGGCAGGCGCGGCGCCGGCGGGCGAGGCTCCGGCGGGGTGAGGCCGGCGCTGGCGGGCGCGACGCCGGCAGGGCGAGGCCAGCGCAGCACCGGCGGGGGCAGGCGCGGCCCGCCGGTGCTGCGCCGGCGGGCGAGGCTCCGCCGGGGTGAGGCCGCGCTGGCGGCGCGCGACGCCGGCGGGCGCGCGGGCCGCGGGCGCGGCGTGCAAGGCGAGTTCGGCCAAGTTTTTTTTTGTTCCTCTTTCTGTTCAATTTGTAGGGTATTTGTTTAGCTGCTGTGTAAATAGTGTATGTACCTGGCTTGACTGAATCTTGCGGTGTTCAACTTGTAGAGCATCATTGCTCACTGAATCTTGCGGTGTTTAACTTAGAGCACGTGAAATAATTTTCTCTCCATGTTTCTCCTCTTTCATTGTTCTTCTGTTCTTGAAGAACATCTTGCTGTTCTCGATGAACACCGAGAGTGCATGCAAGAAAAGGTAGGGGAGGGAAAGGGATGAGGATTAAAAGAACATTTTTTTTTGCGCTTTAAAACTTTTAGCACCGGTTGAAAACATCAACTGGTGCTAAAAGAAGTCTTTAGCACCAGGTATTTGACCCGGTGCCAAAGATGACCCCTTTAGCCTCGGTGGATCTGCACCGGTTGGGATATCCGGTGCTAAAGCCCGTTCCCAACCGGTGCAGATATCAACTATTCTGGTAGTGGATGCATCATGTAATCAACTGAATATAGCAAAGTAAAACAGTTTGGACCAAGATATATGATTTTCTAATTCTTTAACGGTATTTAGGTCTTTGTAGCAATTTTGAAAATAGGAAGCTCGCAATACAAATTTCCTTTTACCTAAATATTTCACAATAAAAAGTTTCTAAAAAAATATTGTAATGGAATGTATATTCATATAATATTGTTGGGACTGATCTACTCCTACATGACTATTTGTTAATTGGAAATTAGAGAAAATAATACTCTTCTTATGTGTCGTGACATAAATTTGTGTGCACTAGCACTATAACAAAAATGTGTAATTCTTGACTCACGCATGCATGTACAATATTATTTGTTTTCTTATCAGAAAATCAGACCTCCTTTGTTTCATGTTTTAGCTAATAGTGAAAACCTTTATATGATTTGTAGTAAGCTGTGCATGTTTGTAACCGTGATAATTTCTTCCCCATGTAACCTTGACATTATAATAGGATATTTGGCATCTGTAGTGACTTCATCAATAATTTCAAAAATATTTTGATCTAGTTTCCCGTGGGTGTCCATAGGGGTAGTGTGTGTGCATGTGAGCATTTGTGTTGTTTTGTAAAAAAACTATCTATGTAAAATTTATATATCTATATGGGCATCTTGCTATCTATATCTATATCTATACATTTGTATCTGTATTTACCTATCTATATATATCTACCTATCCAAATCTATGTCTATGCCAACACATATCTATCTATATCGGCATTTATCTGTCTGTATCAATCATGGCCTACCTATCCATAGCAATATTTTCTATTTATATTGATATCTGGTCCCTCAGTTCAAAGTAACTAGTCCCAGTCAAACCTCTCTAATTTTTACCATTCTTACAAAAAATTATATTGTTTTCCATAATACCAAATAAATACACTACCACTACACATTTCATGGTGGATTTAATAAAACTAATTTGATGTTGTAGATAATTTTAGTTTTTCATAAACTTGGTTAAAGTTAGACAAAATTTACTTAGGATAAAAAAAGTAAATAATTATTCAAAATGGAGCGAGTATCTATCTAGACTTTGGAAAAAATAGGTTCATCAAAGCATAACTAAATAAAACATCTAGCCATTCATCAAGTAAGGTAAAACATAGTGTGGATTCGTTAAGAACACTATTCAATTTATTTCCAAATGTACATCATGTTGCACGCCCCATCGGGCATTACATCATTCTTAGCATACCCTTAAGGTTGCCGCACCAAAATCAAAATCTAACCAAGTCAAGTGAGGGCTTTCCATGTGCTCGTGCATCGCTACTTTGACACAACATGGATCGATATATCTTGATCTAGATAGAGGAGAGTATTGCAACACTTAAAATATGATAATTTGATATCGAACATCAAAAATCAACCTCACAACAAAAAAGTTAACCGATAGAGCATCTCAAATCAACTTGCGCGACATCAAAAAGACATATACTATAACAACACAAATTACAATCACGAAATCAACAAGTGAAACATGAAATCAACCACCGTAAGATCATGAGATCAATCACGCAGCATCAAAAATCATGAAATCACCCACCGCAAGATCATGAAATCAATCACGCAACATCAAAAATCAACCACCACCTGTGTAGACCCAATCAAGCTCGCATGTCCATGGAGAAGCTCATCACTTGGGAGGCTAACGCGTTGTGGAGGGGTTGCAAAGAGAGGCTCACACCGTGAAGGAGCTTGTCACCACCAAAAAAGTGTGTCCACCCCCACCATCAATAAGCTCACTACCAATTTGGTTGCTGCCACTACGGAGGAGTGCCCCTAAGGAGGCCACTACACTATAAGGAAGCTCTTGCCTGGTTTGGACACTGAAAGATACACCAAGGTATAAGACGACCATGTCTAGAGGGTGTTGAGAGGGAGGGAGATGTTCTGACGCTGCCAACATGACTGCACATGGGGATGGGTAGGTTTGGCAGGCAAGGGAAATAGAAAGGATGTTAACTTTCTAGTGCGGAGCATAGTTATTAGGACCGGACCGCTCATCGAACCGGTGAGGGCATCGGTTCACTGGTTCACTGGTTCAACCGTTATAAACCGGTTGAACCGCCAGTTCAATAATCTTGAACCGTTGAATTGAACCGTCCGCGAAAAAGATTAAACCGGTACCGTATATATGTGTATATATATTTATTTTTACGATTGATAGAACTGATAATTAGCAATGTTTGATTGACAGAATAACAAAAAGTGTATGACCACAACAACTTCATTCAAACCAAGTTAGCATAAATACTATTCCCTCTTTGGTTCTCATCAGAATCCATAAGAAGCCACAGAATGTGGAAGCACGGCAATCACTAGAATATCAAAGCTAATAAAAAAATCCATCTTACCAACATCCTGCTCTAGAAAGATCCCTCCATGCCGGTCTGTCCAATCCACACAAGCAGACCAGAAATATACAAATCGCAAATCGAATCATTTTAGTATTGATCGAGTTTGATACTCACCGTTCGTCATGCCGTGCATTTGGGCGATCTGTCTGACCCTTCTTGCACTAGTCTGTCTGCTGGTGGTGAAGAACGGGAAGGGAGTCAGGGTCTTTACCAGAGGTCTCTGCCGGCGAAGAATGAGTAGGGCAGCAGGCCTGCTGTGGCCGCAGTAGGCGAAGAACGAGCTGGTCCGCAGGAGATTGCCGGCTTGCCGCGATGCGTCGCCGCCAACCGCCCTATTAGCGACTTGGCCATCGTGCGCCGCCGCCGTTGTGCGAGCGAATGAGCGGAGAGGAACACTTTTTTTTACGTGGGATCTTGGAGGAAGAAGCGGAAGGGTACTTGGGCTGGGCTTTACTGGGCCAACGTAGGAGACACCTGAGCTAATCCAACGCACGAAGCAAAAACCGGCTGGTTCGTACAGAACCGTCCAGTTCACCGGTTCCGTGAAAAACCGGCCGGTTCAGCCGGTTTTTACCGGTCCGATTGCAGGAACGATCTTTGAAGCGAACCAAACCGTTGGAGGCTCTGGTTCGGTCTTTTAACGGTCGAACCGCCGGTCCGGTCCGGTCCTAATAACTATGGTGCGGAGTGGACCATGTGTTGTAAGACGAGGGAGTAGTGGACCACATGACGAGATGATGAAGTAGGAGGCGTCTGACGCATACTCTGCGTTGGATGCTCGGTCCATAACATCACCGAAAAAAGTATATTTTATTTAATTGCAAACTATTGAATCACTCAAGAAGGTATTATGTTATAAGAACAAAGAAAATTATGGAAATTAAAATGGTTCCAGAAATAATATATTGGAAATAACATAAAAATGAATTTTTCCTTAGAGAAAGGTCTTAAATGTATCATCAAATATCCTAATAGTCATATGGAAGCAATCCAATTATGTTACAAGAAAAACAGTCATTCAATAAAATTAACAAATAAAATTATAACATGGAACGTTTCAAACATTATATAGGTATAATGGGAGTGTACTATCATAGTAATAAAATTTCACTATAACAAAATCCAATATTTACCATATACTTTTTATTATTATATGCTCGGGGAACAATCAAAATTATCCTATGAGAAGAGTTTACTCATACAATTGAACAATTCAAAAATACTTTGAGAATGTCTCAGCAGCAACTAAGGATGTGTTTGAGTGGAGAGTGAGGTAGGATGGGATGATTCCATTCCTAGTTTTAGGGATGGGATGATTCTGTCTCTGTTTCATTAGTAGAATGGAATGATTCCGTTTCTATGTTTGATTGAAGGGATAGGATGAAATGGTCCCGTGTTTAGTCAACGGACGTTAATTGTAGTGCCTGTATGCCATTCAAAGAGGCCTTCCTTCTCCTTGTGTCTATTACAAGCACGCGACTAACACACTCATGTCTGCCTCCCCTGAAGTTTGTGTCGTCGCTCGCCTCTCGCTAAGCCACTCTATCGCTCGCACAGCTAGCCTGCTGTCCACCGGAGCTGCTTGCCACCGGTCTCCCCATGGCCCATGCCACTGCTGCCTGTGCCGTCGGGCATGCAGGTGGATTGAATCAAGGAAGAGAGATCCTAATTAAGCATCTTGCCATCCTCATGAATCAAGCATTTGGCACCTTGCCATTCTTTATTAAACTCGCACGAATCGAATCTAGCTGCATGCACAAATCAAATCCCATATATTGAATCAAGCTCCTTGCATGCATTAGGATTAAATCAAAATCAAGCAGCATCATGCGGCCAAATCAAGGAGAGGGAGGGAGATGGCTGTGTGGCCGAGAGAGCAGTTCTTCATGGCTTCACCGCGGCAGGCGTAGCTACTTGAGCTTTTGCATTGTAGCAAGTGGGCAAGAAGGCGATGATGTAGGGTGAACAGGAGGCCAGGAGAGCGTGGCAAGCAGAGGGAGGAGACGGAAGGTGACGACGTCCATGTAGGACGAGTGAGCCTAGGAGATTTTGGCGCGGGGGAGGGGGGGATCAGCTCGTGCCGGGTCTCACTGAAATATTCCCTTTTGGGGAACACCATCAAACTTTGGATGGAATGGTTCCATCTCATCCCATCCTTCCAACCAAACACATCCATAAAAAAAAGATACTTCTATAAAAGTGAAGACACTATCCAGGGCGGACCGTAGTCACCGCGAAACTGGGCTCCGGCCCCTGCTTGCTCCGCGCTTCTCTTTGCTAACTTTAGCAGTTGCTGTGCTTATTAACCGTCAGGTCAGGCGCTCCGTGTTAGCATGCGACTTGCGTGCATGGCCTAAGACAATAGCAACTCGAATTGGCCACCCCTTACTTTGCTGCCACGGTCCGCCACTGACACTATTGATACATAATAGAAATAATAAACACAGGAACAAAAAGAAGAAAGGAAAAGGTATAGATGTAATCGTTTCAAATGTTAAAAGATTTAACATACGGTCACCATACTAAACAAAAATAGTTTTCTTAATATCTCCTCAATTGGTATTTTGTTATCTTTTCACTTAGGGGCGGATCCACTCACCCACCAGTAGGGCAAGGTGGAGTAGCCGCCCTACCGGCCTGAATCTGCCTGCAAGCAAGAGCCCCCTTTGCCCTCCTCTAGTCCTCTTGGAGCTATGGCCCCAGGTCCGGCCAAGCAGCCATGGCGATGTGTTTCTGCCATTACAAACCTTCATGCATGTGCTGCTGCCCATGCTGTGTGGGAAGAGATGAACAAAGGGTTATGGGCCCTTAGGGTTAGGGCTATGCCAAAGAGTGAGCCATGGAACGAGAGGTTGAAGGGGGCCTGAATTGGATATGGTTTGGGTGTAAAAGCTTAATATGCTTTGAAGCAACTAGCCGATGTATGCACAACAATCAACAAGTCACTACTGGGATCAATTGAGAAGGGTTATTATCGTCTTTTGTTTGATAGGGAGTCTACATATCATGCCACAATTTTTTTTTAAAAAAAATTCATATGTAATATCTTTAATATGTTATGCCAACTTTTCTGGTTGTAGATGTGAAAATTGATTTTCACGACAATAGAATCAGACCCAAGTGATGGTGCGGTCGCCTACGGGTGCAACAGATGGTGACTCATTCGCCCTCCCTAAGGCCCTTTTTTTTTTGAAAACCCTCCCTAAGGCCTTGTTTAGATGGTGAATTGGGGGGTGGTGAACTGGGGGTTTGGGGTCACATAGTAATCATTACGTCATTGTAGGATTTCGTTTGTTTGTGTAAAAATTGTCCAAAAATTGATTAATTAGGCTCAAAATGTTCGTCTCGCAGAGTACAGCAAAACTGTGCACTTAGTACTGTGCACTTAGTTTTTGATTTTATCTAGGTTTAGTACTCCATGTATATTATGATATTTTGATGTGATGGGGATCTTCTTTTTGCATATTGAACTTTGGGATTGTTTTTCAGGAACTAAACAAGGCCATTAGGGTCGCCACTGTTTGTGCATCTAGGTCGCCACTGTTTTCACTTACTTTTCAACAGTGCTGATTGGTTTGAGATCTGCGCCGGTGTAGAAGAAATGTGGATGGTATTCGCTGTTGTTCTGTTGTTATTCGGGCTTTGGCCAGAGAAGGGTTCTTGTTAGGGGGTTGTTCGAGTGATTAGCTGATTGCCTCAAATTAGCTGGGATGGACCAACTAACTGGATAGTTGCTATTCAACTAAGGCATTGGTTGAGAATTAGCTGATTTTATTTGGATCCACCACAGTTAAAATTAGCTAGATAGCAATTAGCTGTTGGATCCAAATAAACACTTATTTGTTTTAAATGTTCAGTTCTTCATTCTCTTTGGACATTTGTCATGCATAGGAGGAGGGTTGTAGGGGCGAAGAGAGACATTGCATTAGGGCAGTCTCAGCCCACACTGTTCATAGATAGTGTGTGGTGCCATATTAGCAAGATACTACTTAAAGCTCGTTCGGCTGATCTAGGATTGGTTTATTTCGGCTTGTTTCGACTTATTTTCTCTCACACAATACTATTCATTCTACCCGCCGAACACTATTTGTTCTATCAGCTGAATAGGCTCTTAATGTAAAAATTATATTCTCCGACCCATGATTTTTTAGTGTGGGTCCTTAATAAATTTTTACCAACCATCTTTGTTTTTATTTATCATGAAGACACTATCATCTTCCAACTCAAACTTGCTAATGTTCTATACAAATATTCTCGTGTTAAAATTGAGTCTTGTATGAGAGCCAATTTAGTTTTTCCTTCTCCCCCTATTTAGTATTGTGACACACCGACACACAGACAAATAGTTATATGTGAAACTATTTTAGGTGGAGATTGGGACTGGAGACGGTGTCACTAGTTAAAGGCGCGCAAACCTCGAGGCTGCTTCTTCCACACTGTACCACCGAAAGGCGATGCATGCACGGGCTGTTCGTCATCTGTCCTTCCACTTTTAGCTCTCGGGGGTGTGATACGATGTGTTTGGAGATCTGTCTGTTCAATTCGCCATTTACTTGCGTGGAACATTGTCATGACGCCTGACATGGATGGAGGCGCTAGCACTCGAAAAAGAGACTTAAAAGTGACCAACACTCTGATGTTGAGGATAAGGAAAGGAAAAGGAAAAAAAAGAAAACAACTCAGCCCTCAACGTAAGCAATTTGGGCTTATCATCCATGCTGCTGGGCCAGCAAAGATATGGAGCAAATCAATGTCGTGGGCTGCTATAGTTGGCCGCTGACTGATAAAGTGGCCGTTGTGAAAGGCCCAAACCCAGCCCAGTTTGAAGGGACCAAGACCTTAGTGCACGAAAGTAGCCGCACATGGGCCCGATCCATACTTCCGCGAAACCCTAGCACCTATATAACTACCCTCTCGTGCCTCCTTCGCGAACCCTCCCCACACCCGCGCCGCCGCCGCCGCCTGCTGCCGCTGCTACCGCCGCGCACCTCGCTTCCTCTCCCGTCGCCGAGATGGTACGCCGCTTCTCCTCTTGCTCTGATTCTCCCCGTGCCGAAGATTTGTGCGCGCGCGAAGGATTTGTGCATTCTGTGGGATTTGCGTAGTTCTGGCAGCTTGATAGGATGTGTCGCATGGGATCTAGAGTTAGACTAGGCAGTTCAGCTCCAATTCGACGCGAGCTTGGCTGGCCTCGTTAAATGGTTTTCAGGATAGGGGCGTAGCTTTGGATCAGCCGTGTTTTTCCATTCCTCGTGGAACTTTGCAGGTCCTAGGGCTGGTTTGGGAGTCGGCACCCCCGCCGGGATCCGCGCCGCTTCCCCGGGAAATCCTCCCGACCACCGTAGGCCGGGCGCCCTTCCCCGGGACGGCTACCCCGGGATCCCGGTTTCCAAAGGAGCCCTATGTTGTCAGAATAGACCTCGAGTCCTTAGGAGTATAGGGAAGTTTGGTGATTAGTGTATTTATAAGAAATTTTTTGATGTTGTTGTATTTGTTGATCATAAATCTGGATGCGTCCTTGTAGCATTACCAATCTAGATACTTAGAATATCTTATTTGGTTGATTAGAAGGCTTGACCGATCAAGCTCAATGGTACCAAGTATTTAGGAATGACCATTTTATCACTTTTGTTAATTGTGTGGTATGTCCTTAAGTGCTTGTGCAAGTTCCACTGGTTTGGAAAAACATTGTAAATCAAGTCTAAATGCAAACTACTCATTCCAAACTGAATGAAATTGAACCCCCCCTGTGTCATCCTCACATCTTTGTTGTGTAAGCTTAGGCCACTATTACTGTGCTGCACCTACCGCGCGAAAGTAGCATCCCGTGCTAATTCCCTTTACTATTATGTTCTGTATTTTACCTGAAAAAGTATCTAGTGTCTTTCTGTCAGGTAGTGTCATGTATTTTCAGTACATAGCTGCACACTAAATTTGAAATTGATTTGGACTTTGGAGACTGTATTTTTTCTCTAGTTTCCAGTGGAATGTTAATAGTCTCTAGCTCAACTTCGTCATACTTTAGTGGCTTGTGTATCTAATGTTTAAGATAGTTGTGTGTCAACCTATTTGGGTGACAGTCCTATATGTTAGTCCTGAAGCTGCATTAGTATCTAGCCTTTACCCTTGTATTGGTTATGCTGCATTGAATAGCTCTAGTAAGCATCTGTATAATTTGTTTCTTTTGCAATGCTTATGCAGACGAAGCGCACCAAGAAGGCTGGAATTGTTGGCAAATATGGTACATGCTTTAAAAATATGGCAAATTTTGCAATTTGTGCATCTTGGATATGAAATTAACTTTGCAAATTACAATGTTATAGGAACTAGGTATGGTGCTAGCTTGCGTAAGCAGATCAAGAAGATGGAGGTGTCTCAGCACTCCAAGTACTTCTGTGAGTTCTGTGGCAAGGTAGGGCTTCTGATGGCTGATTGTGCATTGCTGTTTTGATCTATGCTTATTGCTCACCACTACTAGACTGTATAGTATATATCCTTTTGGGCCACTATTTACTACATAGTTTCTTTTTCTTTAATGATTGTAAGCACATGAAGCAACCAGTCTTAAATATATTCTGTCTATTGTGTTTGTTCATTCTCATATTTGATTGGTTTATGAGGTTTTTAGCATGCTGATCAATTTGTTTCTGATATACGGATGTGAAGTACAGACATTTTTCCCTAAGGCCACTTTTGTTGTGTTATTTCCAGTTTGCTGTGAAGAGGAAAGCAGTTGGAATTTGGGGATGCAAGGACTGCGGCAAGGTCAAGGCTGGTGGTGCATATACCATGAAGTAATTCTTTACTGACTTGCTTCTTGTCTTCCAAAACCATACATTGTTAAAGCAGGGTTATAATTCTGTTATTTGTATTTGCAGCACTGCCAGTGCCGTCACTGTGAGGAGCACAATCCGTCGCTTGAGGGAGCAGACTGAAGCGTGATCATAGCCCTTTAAGCCCTGGGGTTCTCCAGTTGAACCACTGTATTGGCTGTTTGGCCGAGAACATGCTCCAGTATTTTTGGTTTAATATGCTTTAGGATCTCAAAAATTGGGAAGCTAAGATTTTGTACTTGGTTGCTGTTATGGATTTGACAAGTAATCTGTGATCTTATGCCCATGTTAATGACGTCAAATTTAGTTGAGTTTACTCTCCTTTGGCTGTGTTTGCGTGTTTGCGATTCTTCGTGTCATCTAGATTAATATGCTGTTTAGATGGTGGCTCAAGTTTTATTGTCTATGCCAGTACGCCAATTTGTTAGAAGGATCAGAATGCACTTTGGTTAACTCACCACCATATCTTGGCATTGTCCGCCAGCGGGCTTCGCAGCAGATTTTGATTTTGACAACAGTCAAAGGATAAACATAACTTTATTTCAATTGGCTGTTGGAAGCAATTTACGTCCTTAACTTTACCCGGATCTTATTTAAATCATGTTGGAAGGAATTTCTGAGTTAAACTTTATTTCAATCGAATTTCAATGGAACAATAATGTTTTCCGAGCTAAACTTTATTTCAACTGAACAATGAAAGCAATTTACGGAGGCCAAGAAACTCCCTAAATCAAGAAGAACAAAAACTCCTAGTCCCTGCCAACAATGATGAGCAATCTAACATCAGATCTTTGACACTGTCCACACACACTGTTGCACTCCGTAATTATCTTTCAGGAAGCCCCTGGAGTGAAAACTAGTTAAATCATGGTGTGAGTTTCTCTAACCATGTCAAGATTATTTCAGCTCCTTTCTCCCATGAGCAATCCAACATCATATCGTGAGCTACACCGTCCACACATACTGGTTGCACTCCATAGAATCTTGAAGTTTCAGAAAGCCCTTCGGAATCCTAATTCAAGGGAACAAAATGATCAACCAGAAGTGAACAAATTGCTTCTCATGTGCGTGTATACTAAGATCATATGCAAAACATTCAAGTCACTAACAGATACAAGAAATACGTGTGTAAACCTGTGCATCACATGGTAAGTCAGTAGAAGGGTTAGTTACATGGTAAAAGTTGTTGCTGTAATACATTAAAGTGCCTTTATCAAATTTGCAATGCGGATACTTTGTACACAATTCTATAGATGGCACTCTTTCTAGGAAAAAGTTCAAATTCTCCCCTCAAGTATAGCGAAAGTCCGGATAACCCCCTAAACTATGTTTTGGTTTAATTTACCCCCTAAACTATGTTATTTGGTCCAACTTACCCCTTAACACAATTTGTCTTTTTTTTCTCCATACACAAGATGAATTTTAATTTGAGACTTTGCTGGGAGGTAGTGAACATCATAATCTATATTAGAAAATATTTTACGAATTTTTTGTCTCTAATTTCTATATAATATTGTATTGATGATATATTACCCTATCAAAACAGTAACAAAAAATTGATGATATATTTTTTTAACATGTCTTATATTGTCTGCTATAACTTTGCAAAAGTTAAACTTCAAAATTCCACTTGTGCATGAAGAAACAAAAAAGACAAATTGTGTTAAGGGGTAAATTGAACCAAATGACATAGTTTAGGGGGTAAACTGAACCAAGAATTACTTTAGGGGGTTATCCAAACTTTGGCTATACTTGAAGGGGGAGTAATTTGGACTTTTTCCTTCTTTCAAATTTTTATATCAAACAAAACTCTGAGAAAATGTAAATGATCAAAATCTCATAGACCACAATAATATGTATAGTTGTTGGTTTGTGTTGCAACATTGTACTTATGCAGTTAATTTATAGCTCAAAAAATGATAAAAGAGTTTTTTAAAATGCAATAGAAATGTCAATTTTGACAACAAGATATTGCAAAATCCTAGCTGTTTGTCGGTGTAACATGGAACTTATGCAGTTATGTGGACAAAATATAATTTTAAAAAGGTCTGCCAAAATGCACAGTAATTTAGATTTTAGAAGCAAGATATTGCAACATGCTGTGCGTTTGGGAGGTGGAGATTCACTCACCACAATAAAATCATTGCTTGCACCCATGACAAGAATTTCTGTTATATTATCTGGCACAGACGGCACAGGCAATGCTGCATTTAGCTTCCTTAAGTCAAACAGTGGCAATTTTGAGCTCTCCTTCATTAATGCTTGGTACCTTCAAGATAGTGATGCAGATGTTATGTTGTGACTGAAAAACAAACAATAACGATGCAATCCATAAATGTGTCATGAGTTCTCCATGTCCAATTCCTCAAAATGAGGACCTCATATGAAAATCTTTGATTTGGGGAAGCTTAGATGAAAGAGGACGACAAAAGGTACGGTTACCATTACTACTATGGCCGCTACTCCACTAGTCTGAAATAGCATGAATGATGTCAACAAAAACAGTCATAGGAAACAAAGTTGGTCCATCCCTAATTCCCTATGAGACATTGGCCCAAGGAAGCAACGTGGAGGCATAAATCACTAAGACATAGATTTGGAAATAGAAAGTACCATTGCTACTAAGGAAACATAACCACATAGGTGCCAAGTTCATGATGTTGAACACTATAACATTTTCAAAAGATTATATTGAAATGCAAAAGGAACTATCATACATCTCGTTACCTTAACACATGTTCATCATCCATTTGTGGTGAGAAAAACGTTTCCTTACATAGGGACAATGAATTTGCATATGCTTTTGCAGCCAAGCTGAGTGTCACCTGATAAGAAAATTATCGAAAAATATACAGATGATAGCCAATTACTAAGTCAATACAAAAAATATTAAAAGAAACCTCACAAAGATACCCAGGAAGAGAAATGCGATGGCTCCATTTCTAGTATGATATATGTGCACTAAACATCATATCATGTATTCAATTCACTTAACGGTGACCTTAATGATGACATTAGCAATCCGTCGTCTATGAAAAAAGAGCAATTATCAATATGAACATGCAAAATAGTGAGGCACAAGGAAAGAATTTCACCAAATATAAGGCTAGATAATTCAGAAAATTAAAATAATAACTCAAGATAGAATGGAGAAAATCCAAGGACTATTCTAGAATGGTAAATAAATGAGCATTTCTCATTTGTAATGGAGGCTGATGGTGTATTTAGGTCTAAAGCATAGAATAGACGTTTGAACAATTTATTGATACTAGACAAAACAAGTGCAAAACTAAGTTAGCTAAACAGATTCCAACGCATCCAAGTGAATAGTGATAGATCTCAACAGAAAAGTGTAATAATGCAGATCCATTTACCTTGACTGCAGCAACTGGTTTAGTCAAGAGGTAACGCCATACCAACCCACTGTGGATAAACGATAGGAGTTGCATAATGACAGTAAAATAATGATTACAAATATGTAATGGATGACTTGAGAAATACCTGTTTCCTGAGGGAGGCACAGAACATATAAGGACAGCACCAGCAAGCTTTGGATGAAGTTCTGAACCTAGAGTCAAGAATGTTACATCAGGTATAATTTGAAGCATATATTCTTTTTTTTTCTCGAATACGCAGGAGAGTTGTGTATCTTTGTATTATAGAGAAGAAAAAGTGGCCCGTTACAAGCAACACCACCTCACTCTAGACCGAGCCATGAGATTGTAAACATTCTGAATCTAATGATATATTTAACAGTTGATAAGAAGTAAAATAAATTCTACACTTTTATCTAACTATATCAATGAACAAGTTGAAGAAAGGGCACATGATCAATATCCATTATGTTTTATAGGTATCTAGCCTAGAACTGAAACACGTATCAAGACAAGTTATGATGTTGGGATATTATGGAAGAGGACTAAAGAGGATTTCTAGAAATGCTGAGGGAAGTATCAAATTTTTCAAGTTTAATTTGTTCCTTGTTATCCCTAGGGAGAATTGACAGGTGCACAGTTAGTGTAGAATTGTAGATGTGTTACATTTTGATAACTACAATATTGTATAACCTCTAGATTACGAATTCTCCTACCTAGTTGATATCTAGAAGCTATGAAGCAGATAATATATCAATACTTAGGAGTAACTGTCAAGGATCATGATTCCTTTTCAGCTTAGCAAGGGTGAAATACAACGAATGACCATTTAGATAAAACAACTCGGACTCTAGTTGTTGAGTCCCTATTTAACTTCATGATCTATAATGTCAAGATAAAAAATTTGCTATATAGTGTCTCCAATTAGCTTGTTGTTTTTGGTCCAAGTGTAAGTAGACAAGAAATCCATTTGGAAAAAAGATTTGGATTTAGCATTAGCATGTCTATGTAGCTGAACCTTTTAAGCCTCTCAATGATGCAAAATCAGTTAAGATGGAACAGAAACATGTAAAGAGTTGTCAAAGCAACAGGAAAATTGAATGTGAGCAATCTTTGAAGAAGCATACCTTGCAAGCATGATATATATTGCTGCACAACCAAGCCTCCAAATGAATGCCCAATTAGTACAGGTGGTGATGGGACCTCCTTCTGGATGAAATCAGCAATATCGCCAGTATGCGTCTACTGCAAGTCAATCATATATCGGCTTAACTCTAGTGAGACAATGAAATGGGTCCGCTCTACGGCACAAAGTAAAGTATACAGTGAAATCTTCGGCTTAAACATATTAGTTTCTCGTGTGACTGCTTGAAACTTTGTTCCTAGTATTTGTTTGATATCTCCAACTGTATTACTTCAAATGACAGATTTACAGTGTTCAACAGATAAAGACATAATGACTGGTAGAATTATATTTAATGCATTGCGTGTAAAGTTGCTTCCCAGCATACATCTGCCAGACATTAACAGTTAAATGGAGTAGCAGTAAGAATGAACTGACAGAACAGCATCAAGAATGGGAAACTAAGAACATTTGAGATTACTTGAATGCACACCACTGCTGCTTAGACTAATTACCTCGAGTGTGCCAGCCACTGCCTCCTGTGGAACACTACTTTCACCCTGCAAAATTCCAGAACTAAGTCAACCAAGCTGTTAATGTCAAGTGCTCTGCAAACAGATACTGGCAATTGTGCAATGTGTCAACCAATTGGACAGTTGAAGTGTACCAATCATATACATATCTAGGATAAAATGCTACACATATAGACCCATACACGGAATGGAATTAGTAGCCACTGCGTTGTACTTAATCACCAGTGGCACTGTGACAGTGACATCATCAGCCACGGAAGCATTTCGCCAAACACTGCATGCGACTACCTGCGCGCGGAGGCTGAGGGCGTAGCATGGGAACCCGGCGCGCGAGAAGAAGGGCAGCCAGTGCTCGGCCCAGCACCAGGCCGCGTGGAAGCTCCCGTGCACGAACACCAGCGGCGGGCGCTCCACGGGCGCCGGCGGGGTCTGAGCGATGACCTCGAGGTCGAGGCCGCACGGCAGGCGGTGGAAGCGGCGGGACTGGCCGTCCTGGAGCGCGTAGGCGCACGCGACATGTAGGAAGGGCCTCGTTGCCCTCCTCCTCGTCCGCGCCCGCGCTGGCGCCGCCGGTGGAGAGCGGAGGAAGGGAGGAGCGGCGAGGGTGGCGGTGGCCATGGGTGTCCGTTGGACAGTGGAGATGGGGATGAATGGATACGAGAGCGTGACGGCTTGCGGGTGCTTTTCGTTAACAGGGAGGGATTAGGCCGGTCTCAGTGTAGGATTTCATCGTACGGTTACCTAGACCAGAAATTAGGTAACTGTGCCAGATGAGTTTCATGGTGATGAAACTCCTCTTACATCCCATAAAACTCTTCACCCTTTTTCCTCTGCCACATCAGCACATTTAATGCCATGAAACTCCCATAAAACCCCCACTGAGACTGGCCTTAGAAAAACTCTGCGTCGTGGGCCCTCAAGGCTAAATAAACTTTTCACTTGCAAGTTTTCACTAGAATTGACTTTTATCATGCTACACTTTTGAATTATAAACTAGTTTATAAGTATAGTTTAGATGAATTATGATCTCAAACAAACATATATCTACAAAGTCAATTCTAAGACACTAACCACTAAGATGTCATGATCTCGCATCCCCTTTCATTTAGGTAGTGTTTGGTTCGGTAAAGATAGCGGTAACGGTGGCACGAAACTTGGCATTAGAACACCAACGAAGGAATACCGAGGGACCCTTCAGCCCCCGCGTCGCCAGTGGGCGACTCGGGCGGCCACTCACCAGCGCCACCAACCACCCCCACCTCCTCCCCTCTCTCACCTTGCCGCTGCCTGAGTGGCCTGCCGGAAGCCCGGTCGGCCTCGAGGACGGCGGCGGTGGGGTCGTTGCTGCCTGGTCGACCTCTGAAGGAGCAGCGCTCCCTCTCTCCTCGCGTTTGATGAAGGATGTGGCGGAAGTCCACGGCGGTCAGATCCACACTGGGGACGAGTGGATCCAGTCTGTCGGCGTCCGGATCGAACCCTTCGCGGCCCAGGCGGCATCCGTGCGTGGGTGTTCCAGCGGAGGAGCTCGCCGGGATCCATGGAGGTCGTGACTCCGGCAGCAGTTTCGGCATCGGTAAGGTCGGATCCGGTGGCTCTTGTGGTAGATCCATGCCAGGAGGGTGCCATCAGCTACGGTGAGGCGGCAGCTCGTGGGGGCGGAGGCGGTGCCCGGCGGTGGCGAGACGTGTTGTGGCCGGATCCGCGGCGGCCGGCCTGCGTGCGGCCAGGCACGGGTGGTTCACGGCGGCAGGCGGCCTGTGTGGATGCCATGGCCGGCGGCTGCGCGAGGTCGGATCCCCAAGGCAGTCGGCGGCGGTGATGGGCCCCTGGTTCAAACTTTGTAACTACATCTAGTGATGACATCTTCAATTTTGCCTTTATTTTTATATAGACCAGGAGACATGAATTATCTTGGATTCATTCATGGATTCTCTTACTCGAAGAAGGATTTCATCTGCAATTTATTTCGGTGGATTATGCACGGGTACCCACCAGCTACTTTACAACATGGTATCTCAGGTTACGATTTCAGATGGTCTGCCGGATTTGGAGTTCGTGTCCGTTTGAAGTGGGTCAGGTTTGGTCTATATGAAAGCATTGGCTTGGTAAGAAGGGCGAAGCAACACGGTGTGACTATGCCGTGGTAGTAATTATTACTAATTCATCGGTTCTGGGAAGAAATTCCTAGGTCTGACCTTAATTGGTTGTACCTGGCAGTGACCTTGTTGAAGGCATTGCTTGGATTAAGATGAATTATTCCCTCGGGTGAAAACTTTTGATCTGATCTTAATTGATTGGGTCACTGCAATGTCGGCACGTGCGCGTGTCGTTTCCTCGTTGGAGGCGTTGTCTCGGGAGCCTACGTCATAATCCAAGAGCTGTTTTGGTTTGTGAAGCGGATGAAGGTGAAGTCCCTTGTGTTAGCTTGTTGCGATATGATCTTTTGATCATGGTGCTATCATTTTTTTATTTTTTTATGGGCTGTGTGCATCTTAGTTTTGCTGAGGTCGGGATTGGATCTTATATAATTGTATAATCTTGTAAAGCTTCCCTTTTACGAACAGTATCGTAATCAATAACCTTGGTATCTATTACATTACAGTAATGGTATCTATTACATTACTCCCTCCGGTATCATATTAGAAGTCTTTTTGGACAAGGTTTGAGTCAAACATTGTGAATTTAAATCATGAATAACATTTAAGTCGTTGAGTTTGGAAATGTGAAAATCATATAAATAGATTGGTCTTGAAAATTACTTTCATAAATATATACATATATAATTTTTCAAGAAATATTTTTATAGAAAAGAGAAGTCAAAGTTGTACTTTGGTGACCGTGTCGCTGTCTAAAGGACTTCTAATATGAAACCAGAGGGAGTACAGTGTAACAGAAACCTTGATTTGTTTGGTTAGCGTCGGTATTGAAAACCTTGATTTGTTTGGTTCAGCGTCGGTATTGAAAACCTTGATTTGTTTGGTTCAGCGTCGGTATTGAAAACCTTGATTTGTTTGGTTCAGCGTCGGTATTGAAAACCTTGATTTGTTTGGTTCAGCGTCGGTATTGAAAACTCATCGCAGATTTGCGGAACTCATCCCTCCGATGCGAACACACGGCCAATGCCTTAGCATGTTGAAATACTCTACGGCCACACCCTGCCGCCTCCGCCAACTGGCCTTCTTCGTGCACCTCGCGTCGGCGCCGTTCCCGCAACCAAAACAGCAGCACGCCGTGGTCCATAGCTTCGATGGGGACGACGGCAATGGCGAGCCCTCCGCGGCAGTGTCCATGAATCTCGCCACCGCTGGTCCGACTGGTTCGTCCTAGGCCACCAGCAGGAACACCATGGACGACAACGCAAGTCATGGGCCTACATCCTAGCAAGGCCTCATCGGCGGCCAATTGGACTGCACGCAGAGGCAGAGCTCAATCGATTTGCATCTGGGCAAGAAGACCGGAGGTGGCGGCGAAGAAGAAACGAGACTCCGAGGAGATGGGATAACGAATCGTTACCGCGCTGCGATAAGTTGATATGGCTGATTTTGGGCGGTATCGGAATCATATAGGGCCTGTATTAAATACCGTGGCATTCGTTTACAGAGTACCCAAACCAAATAGAAAGTAACGAAATCAAATCGCAGCGTGATCTGATTACGCTGCGAATCGGCCGAACCGAACAAGTTGTTAAATGCATGGTAGTTACGGCATGCAACCATCAATTAGATTGTTTACTATTAAACCTTGAGATCATCCATGGCCATTGTCTTGCAGCCTCGTGAGATCGTAACGATGATGGATGGTGAGTTATTCAGCGTGTGGTCTGTTTGACAGTTTCATGCTAAAAAAATGTTTTTTGTTGTTTTGTACTATTTCCTTTTATTTTCAAATTATTGCATTGCGCAACTTCTGTTTCTCAAATAAGATGGAATAACAAGACGTACTTTGCATGCATGCATATGTATATATAAAGAAAGAGAAATAAATTTAATTCTTTCAAAAAAGTCAGTATAGACGCAGATACTCAAATGCACGTACACTCACCCGTATATAAACCCTACCACCGATTTACGAAGTCACCACAGATATCTCCGCTGTCAACGGGTTAAATCCTGAAATAAATCCAGAAAAATACAATACCAATACCGAGTCGAGGACTCAACACTAGTGGACAGGTTCCACCAAAAAAACCTTACCAACTAACCTACTGTCAATTCACATGTATGAAGGATTTAGAAAATAAATCTACACTCACTGCATTATTTCCCAAAATCATGCATAAACATTGTAATAGATAATAGGTCATTACTCCCGGTCTGTAAGGGGCGGGACTGAGCATCCTGGGAGTGATCCCGGTTATGAACTAGCTAGGTGTAAAAGGTTTTAGCTTCATATTTTCCACAAAACAAAAAGAAGGCGGTTATAGTTTCTGGCAGGAGCCATTCTAGCTAACTTCTAGCTTCCAGCTTCCGCTCTAGCAAAGATCATCAAAGCACAAACATCCAACAACCATCTCGTAATTAATTAAACAAGTTCCAATTGGTCTCACAAATCGAATATCAATCGAACAACAACTGATTCATACAGTATCTCACAAATCATGACTCACAAGCAGGCAGCAGCTGATTAATCTATACTATAAAGAGAATTAGATTTGAAGACATTTCTCACTAAGATTAGACCCACCCCAACTCAAAAGAGACCCACCTGTCAAAAAAAAAGGCTTGATACGGAGAGGAGGGAGACTCATTTTGTCACCCTTCGAAAGAGATTTCCCCCTGAGAACCCAGAACTTTTTTCTTCCACGTATACCCACACACCCAGCCGGCCCCATAATTCCACTGCATCCCACCGCATGGCGCAATTTACGGGAAAAAACCCTATACCCACGGATCCCATCCGTTCCTCGCTCATTCCGCCGCCGGTCCACACAGGAGCAGCCGCCGAGCGGGACACCGCCTCCCCGCGGTATTGTCGTTGCCGCCGCCTACGCCCACAGCCGTCGCCTCCGCCCATATCCAACAGCCGTCGCCTCCGCCGTCGCGGTATCGTCGCCGCCGCCGCCACTGCCGCGTGGGATCGTCGTCTCCGCCGCAGCCCCGGCCGCCGCGCGTGCTCGTCGCCGCCGACACGTGGGATCTTCCTCAACGCCGCCGGTTCCCACACCCATCCGAGATCGTGGTTCCAAAGCAGTAGCAGGCGCCGCCGCCGGCACACCATTGCACTGCATCATTGCTTTCATACCCGCTCTTGATCGATTCTCCATCTGATCGATTTTGACCAGATGCGAACCATTGATCTCTTCCTCTCCGCAGCCACAGACCCCTTCAAGCGCAGCAACACGGCGGCTGGCAGGCTAACCTAACCACCGGAGGGGGACCAAACCGCTCGGCCGCGGAGGCAGCGCTTGATCCCGGGTTGGATTCCACCGCGCTTTCCCGGTAAGCTCTTCTTATCCACCCCTGATTGCGCAAATACCCACTCCTATTCTCATCCACATTTTTGGTGCTATGGGAAATGGCATATATTGTCATTTGCCTATAGATTATTTGTTTTGCCACCTTGTATGACAATACTATACATTTAGACATGCTACTTGAATTTTTTAAATGGATAGGATGGCCCATTATCCTTTAGTCATTCATCTCCAGTACAACATGGTGCGGCCGGCTGCTGCCTGGCCGCGGCCTACAGCCAGGCCCCGGCAGTGATGGGATGATTCGCCAAGAATGGAGCAGGTGAGTGCTAGCAGTGATGCGAGATAGAGTAAAAGAAGTACTCGCCGGAGGTAGAGATAAAGAAGTTTAGGGAACACGGACAACAGTGATGCGTGATCCTCACTTTATTGTTCTCTATTAATGTCGATCTCATACTTTCAGAGCTCTTCTTGTTTGGGTGTCTGCTGTTTTGAGCTGGCTTTTAGCTAACTGTGCATGCTGTATATATGATGGAAACTGGTGGTGTTGATTTCGATTACCAGTTCCTTGCAAAGTTTTGATCAGTTTGTTATGATAATTTTCATGATTCTTTGGCTATGTTTGGTGCTCAAATCATCTATCATGCTTCCTGATTCAGAAGGTTTTAGGGGTGGGTGATGACAAGGATAACAGCAACAGGGAATTAATGCCCAAGGAATCCGCCCTTTTGCAGATTGAAAAAATGAAAGGCCTTTTTAATCAATTTATTATTCAGTGGCACTAGGAGAGCTTTGCATGAATTTGATGTCACATGTGCATTGCTTACCGAGTGCTTGGCTGGTTATCTATGCAGGGAGTGGCTGCTTGGTTGGTTATCTATGCAGGGAGTGGCTGTTGTTCCTCTGCTACGGTGTTTTGGGTGTCCTTGCAGGTGAGGGCAGGAGAACTAATATTTATGTTTTATTTATCATGCACAACATTTTAATGTGAAACAATTCTTGTTATGCACTTAAGGTAAGTGATGCATCGTCGAAAACATAAATTTTGGTTCAGATTAAAAAGATTCAAAAGATGCTGTTATATCTGTAAATACAATCTCCAGTACTATGTCTTCATTGAGATTTGGTATATTGATCTGTGTCGCTGTTCACACTTGTGTTTTTTGGATACTTCAGGCAGCAGCAGCTTCCAAGTGGTGATTGTTTGCCTGATGAGTGGTGACAACAACTCAGTGCCCCTTTAAGCTAAGGAATGAGGTAACACATCCTCAGTTTTTTGAACATGCTGCCAGAATCTTTGGATTGGCCAACTAGCATTGAGAATCCATATAATTGTAGGGCTGATTAGATAGATAAGTGAGATTAAATGATGGGTGTAACAAAAATTGATTAATAGTTTTTTTGCCCAATCAACCCACAACACTTGGCTATTTATCATTGTAAAACAGTTCTTATCTGTAATATGTTTTAGCATTTTTAACTGAAAAATACTGGGTAATCGAATCTATGGAGTACTGAGATTCAGTATGTGATTTTTGCAAAGCATATGTGTTCCTTTGGGGATCCCTTCCCAATTTTTGCTTCCTGCAACTTGTGCAGGTGCAACCTGGTGATTTTGCTGAAATCTTCAATCACAATGCATATATTGATTCTGCTATCTACTATTTTACCTTGATTCTGCTATCTGTTGTTTTACCTTTGCTATATTGGTTTTGAATTCTCTATCGCAGTATGTTCTCTGATTATTGAGCATCAAGATTTTTGAATTGTCCATACTATGCAAGTGTTTGATTCTGCATATTTATGTTACATCAGCTAATTTCATGGCTAATATGCAGATCACTTCCAAAATAACATTTGTAGTTGGAAAGTTTGGAACAACAAAGTCCTACTTTTGAGAAAATGGATATGTGTTCATTATCTTATCCAGGCTACAAGTCTACAACAGAGTTAGTAAAATTGAAAGTTGTTCTGCTTTTGAAAGTAGGTAAGAGATCTTTAAATTTATATTTTTATTTGGATTTGCCTACCATAATCCTGATTTATGCATTCAATTCCTTGAATTAACCGAAAATCCTGATTTATTTTGGACCACCATCTGATGCTCAGATAACTCTGCTGGTGCAGGATACATATGGGCTTTATCTTGGGATTTGTGAGTTCTGTAATCTGCTTGCTGATCTTTTCCTAAACTCTAATTACAATGGTAGAGAAGATTAATAGATGGTGACTTAAACCCAGCAGTTCTGTATTTTTTTGGAATTAGTTAATTGATATTTTGTTGATGAGATATATAGATCTGAGACAAGCATCCAATCTTTTTTTGTTGTTTTGCTGAAACCTTGATGGTTGCATAATACCTCTGCCTCTACAAATAGATATATGTTCCTTGAAACCACATACATGGTTGCTGAAACCTTGAGACGTGCTCCTTCAATTTTCTCAGAGATATATGTTTGGACTATTGAAAAATATGTAATTGGCATGGTGACTTGATAAAACAGGAATTACTTGGTGCATAGTTTGGCTATGGTTTTAGATGATGATTCCTTTTGAACAGTCTTGGTTATCAGAATTGTGGTTGATATGAGCTCAGCAGGAATAGATAGATGAACCCCAAGACCCGCAGGCACGTCGATGGCCGACCCCGACCCCGACGCCGCACTCCTCCTCACCCTCGGCCTCGAGGACATCAAGGTAGGTCTGCCCAACTCTATGCCCCCTCCGATTTAGTTCATTTCAAAGTTTCTCATCTAAGCGAGTTTGTTTTGCTGATGTCTAGATTTCGTGCGGGTCCTGCTGGTCATTCAATGCGTCGGGAGCACTGGAGGGGCCGCCGGGCCGCACTACCTTGCCACCGGCAAGCTGGAGCTTCTCTCCGAGTCGCAGTTCGTCGATTGTGACCATGAGGTGAGGATGGTGACTGCCCTTTTCTTCTACATAGCCTATAGTTATTTTTCTACATAGCCTATAGTTTTGTTGTTGTCACTTCCCTTAGGAAGACGCCTGTGGCCTGGTTATGCGCAGACGCCAGTGGCGTGGAGGCCGGATCAGCGGCAAGAACCAACTTACCAAGTATTCATGTGCTCGAGTTCACACTGACCAAGCACGACTCCGCACAATGGTTAGTTTTGGTTTCTCCAATCCCCGATTCCCAGGATCCATCCTCTCTGCTTGAATTCAAAAAATTGAATTGTCAGAGATTTATGACCATATTTTGTGCTTTCAAACTTTACTGCTTGACCTCCCAATATCTCACTTCTCAGATGTAGGTGCCAAAGACGTCAGCTTGAATCTTGAAAAATGTTATTTATACACCATGGATCTCTGAATTGTCAATTCGGAACTGATTTAGGTATAATTTTGCGTCTAGATATTTGGAGAAGTCCATTGATACACTACAGATGGAGGGGGCAGAAAGCACAGTAGCAATGAGCTACATGGGGAAAGTGATTAGGATCAACACCTTCTGTAGCAGGAATATATTCGTCTCATGTGTGCAATTCTTTCACCCCTCAAGTTTTATAATTTAGATAAGTATAGAAAGCAAATTGTGCATCTTTCAACCATTCGTTTTCTCCGGTCATTACAAGAACATAAGATTTTTTCTCTTGTTTGAGCCAGTAATTTAATTACTTAAGAGATAGCTATTTTACTATATCCATTGTGCATTTTATCAGATTCTAATATGCATGTCTTCTTGTCTTATTGGTAATGCATAATTGCTAATCGCACTATGTTTTATTAGATATGTGTGGTATATCTGGATCAATGATGTTTTGAATTAATATTTCCTTTCAACAGCAAAGAATCTTGCTCTGGCTGGTGTTAAGTCTGTCACCCTACATGATGAGGGAAATGTGGGACCTATCAAGCAATTTCTTTCTATCTGATGATGACATTGGGAAGAACAGAGCTGTTGCTTGGGTCTCAAAGCTTCAAGAACTTAACAATGTTGTTGATATATCTGCTTTAACAGAAGAATTGACCACCGAGCACCTTTCAAAGTTCCAGGTCTGCTAAAATTTGTCACTTCTTGTTATGTTGTCTTCACTCTTGTTAGTCTGAGAAATCATTTTATTTTAGATCCCTCTTTGAGTGTATGAAGTTATAAATATATCCAGGTTAGTTCCTGGCTAATCCATCCTGGCCTTTATGTTTCTGCTCATCATATTCTCCATTTGATCTCAGTAACTGATCCTAAGATTATATAGTGCCAAATGATTTCTGTTGCTGCTTGTGCTTGTTTGTAGGTTTGTATGTCAATGTAGAAAACTTTCTACACAGACAGTAGTGGGCGAGGGTTTATCAATGATATTTTTCCACTAGGTATTGTAGGAGAAATTTTATATGCTTTGGTCTGCTATTGTTTCTTTTGCATTCTACTTGTTGATTGCTTTCGTGCCTAAGTACCAAGCTTTTTGTAATCATATTAATCATTATTGGTGGTTTCTATGCCAACATAGCATGCTTCCTACACATGCAGTAGTGGATATGATGTACATAATTCAATTCTCCCTTTCCTGATTTGAGCATAGATACTATGTCTCATGGTTTATATGCAAACATAGCATACTTTCTACATAGGCATTAGTAGATGGGGATGTATCATTGAATTCTTTAGAGTTCATATTATTTAAGGCTTCTGCTGGAACAGATCAAATGCCTTCAATGAACAAATCGAGTAGTTTGCATTTTTTTAAGCATAAAGGCAAGCATACAGATCCTTAAAAAAAATCCTATATCTTCTAAGAAGTTTTGGTATGTCAGATTATCCAAGTTCAGTTAGGCTTGGAAATTAATCTCGTGCTGAGCTCCATCATAAAAGAATGCAGTTGAGCTCCATCATTTGTTTTATTAGGCCATTTGAATTGCATGTATTTCTGATCCTATTACTCAAAGAAAGTAGTATAAGTGGATCTTTGTTGCATGAGTCAGTTGGAATATCATAGTATAATACGCTAAAGAACATCCAGTGATCTGTTAGTTTTAGCACTTATGTAATTTAGAATCTCATATTTGAATTTTAGTGACCAATCAGCTTTATGTTCTAATTGGCATGCTATTTTGCAGGAAATTGCCTGGACACACGTTATTTAAAATCTAAAATAGGTGGCTATCTTGCAGTTTTTGGCTCTTTTTAGAGGAATGCATAGACATGCAAGAACTACAGAAGAAAATAATTGGTGGATACTTTGTTATACTGCAGTTGATGTATGAGTAAATCTGAATTAGAAATGACATACACACAAATCAAGTGTTTTGTGATGTTGACATACCCATTTGGACTGAAGACAATTCTACACTGTTGATAAAAGTTTAATTTTTTAATATCAAAATAATTTTTTAAACACGTGTCTTCAAATTGAACATTTTATTTAAATTACAATCAACTTTCTATTGAATTCAAGATTTTTTCTATACCCTTTTTAAAACACGTGCCACAGGCACGTGCATACCAACTAGTATGTATAAAATATCATTAATTTGTTCCCATAAACTCCATTTTTAATCTCCTCTGAAGCTCGGCTGAGAGAGAGAGAGGTGTGTGTGTGGGTGTGTGTGCAGGCGTGGAAGGATGCACAAGCGGATATGATTTGTGAGGAAGAGGACGCTAATAGCTTAGTAGAGTCCCAATTTTTGCTATAGCTTGAATCCCTACGAGTTTCATAAGTCCTGATTTTTGTGAAGCCAACATTTCTCTAGTAGTGGTATGTGTCAAATCATTTGCACACACAGCCCAAAACAACATGCGAGAGCTACAATAACCAGTTAAGATTTAAAATCTTTGAAGACAAGCTGGTTCCAAGCACTAACAAAACGTTACACAATTTTAGAACCTTTAATTTTCCCCAATAATCACGTTGATGCGCCACCCACTTCTATTAGCTCGCGGTTCTTGGTGAGCTTTGAATCTACTTTGTGTCATTTTCTTTATCTTCATCTATTGGGTTATTCCTCAAAAGAATCTTGAGGGTTATTGATCGAACAAGATAACGACATAATTAAATTACTGTCATCGATCTTTGCTGCATACATATATAAAGAACACATAAAGCCTATCCTCCACCAAATATACAAGCATATAGGCCGTACCTTGTTCCAGGTTCAAATTTGAAATGACGACCTCTCCCTCAAATATGCTCTCATCAACTCCCCAGATCCCATCCCTTCTAAAATGAACCGATAATTTATCTGTAAATGACGCCAAACCTTATAAAAAAGACCAAGCAAACTGTAACCTTATAAAAAAGACCAAGCAAACTGAAAGCCCAAACATGTAGTCTTTCAAAAAAGAAAGCCCAAACATGTACAAGAAGCGCCTATTTTATAAATGAATCTGCAGGTGCATATGGGTTTATTTATTAGTTTCTGATGAAGTATATTTATCTCTTCCACTTGATATTCAAATTATATATGATGAATCTATCGAACATAACATTTATACATATGTTGACGCCGACCTAAATCAGCCCTTCAAGATATCGATACATTCATAGATGCCCGCACAAATAAACTCAACATGAGAATTTCCTTTTTCTCCTACAAAAGAAGAGCTAAAGCTAGACGTGTGTGCTTTCTTTCTAGGTCGCCGAATCTCACTTTGGATGTATCTACACAGTAATATGGCATGCTCCTTTACTTTGTTATCGTTGACTCTTTCGAACCAATCAGTGTTAGTGCACTATGTATGTGTGTGGCATGTTAGGGGGGTCGCGTGGGATTTTTATAGCCATAGGCCACACATTGTTGACCCCGCCTCCTTCCCTTCCCCTTCTCCCTCTCCGACAACCCTCCCTCGGTCCCTCCAGCAAGCTCTTTGCATGCACATGCCTCCTTGCATATCAGGGGTTTCATTGCGCTTTGCGCGCTCTTAGCCGTCATTCCCTCTCCATTATTTGCGGTGCTCCACCGCTAGATCAGTTCTTACTGTGCTAATCTGTTTCTGTTGTCATTATTGCAACAATCCTCGATCTCACCTTCTCTAGAGAGTTCGATAATGATATAAATTCCTAACTTTGATTTACACCCTACATACATAGATGTCAGGCAGCCAATTCTTCATAATATATTTTTTTTTAGAAACGGGAATCCTCTGCAAAAGCACACATCATCATGTTTTTTTACAAACTGTTTTCAATTCAAATTCCAAATGGAGTCAGACATGTATGGAATGAAAATTAAATTGGAATGTCATTTGAAATGGTATTGAAAATTTTAAAAGCTAGGAAAACCAAACCCCAAAGGACTACACAAATAAACTGAATAATGTGTAAAGTTCACATCCGATCCAAAAAGCCATATAATTTGATGTGAGGGTGTCATGTGGTTTATTAACTGAACGAATAAACGTACAGAAAGTTTGTTTATGGTTTAGCTATTTCACATGTTAAACAGATTAACATAGATGTCTGATGAGTTTATGCCACCGTTTGGCAATGTCTAGACGATGACTCCATCCATGATCATGACATTGACACATTTGTCGATGCCTCCGATATAAATTATCAACCCAACTTTATACCTGAGAATTTTTTTGTCTCTCTCTCCCTCCAAAGAAAACCTAGACCTAGGACTTGCTTTTAATTTCTCACTTTCAAACGTCGTCAAATAAATCCTATTCTGTGCACATGTACGTTGCCGTTTCAACGAATATGTGTTGCATCATCGATCTGACTGTTTCCATCCTATCCATCCAAGGATAAGCCCGTCGATCACGTGAAAAGGCTCCAAAAAGCAGCTGTCGCACGTCGCCGGAATACACGGCCGGCCGTCTCCGCCGCCCCTACGGCGTACACACACGGTCGGTTCCTCCAGGTCTTCTCCATCATCACGGCCGGAGCCAATGCAATGTGGCAACGTAAGGCAGGCCGGCGCGGTTGGCTAGGAATCGCGCGAGCTGTGGGTCACTCTGTAAGTAGATTCCAGGTGATGCCTACCCGTAGCAGAAGGAGATAGATCGAAGTGACCGGTGGAATCGAGCTGTGTGCCTCCGTAGATTCGACATGTGCCAAAATTTAAAGGAAAACAAAAGGGACTCAGATGATATTAGATATATATGCAGTGTGCGAGAGGGGCCGGATCCTAGCGAGTGTTTCTTGCTTGCACTTTACCAATTTGATGAATGATGAATATGAGTTCGTTGTCGAATAGTGCCTTTTTGAGACATACAGAGACAGACCGATTCAGAGAGATCAATATACGTATGCCAGATACGTCTAAGAATCGTATCATCAATCCTCGGTGGTGTGTGCTACACTGCGCGGCTGCACTCACGAGCTAGTTGTAATGGTGGCCCTTGTCCTTTTTGCGCACGTGAGAGATTATATTCAACGGGAAAGCATGTGCATGTGCCAAATATTTGGTGTTGATACGATGGTTTATATCCCCGTTGCCGGCCTGTCAATAACTTTTACTACAATATTTGGTTTGGTAATGATGTGTAAAAACTATATGCACATTGAAGACAGCGAAACTCAACAACAGTAGTATTATTAGCTTGTAACGGCATGTAGTATGTTCCACAGGACTCCATACACATTTTTCCTTCGTTCCAAGGAGCTGTTGTAGCATTAACTCAGATATGTTATTAGCTTGCCTAGAAAAAAAATTAAAAGTAAATCTATAAGAATAGATAGCAACCCTACCTCAAGATCAGGAGTACATATTGATGCAAATAAATCCAGTTGTTTATACCCAAAACCTTACGCTAATAGAAAAATGGCAATTCATACTTGAATGCTTATTAGTCTCACGTGTAGGTTTTCTCATGCCTCAAACATGGAATAGGAACCAAGCTGCAGTTTTCTTTAAAATAATAAAATTGCAGAAACTACTTGATCCGAACTTGACATATCTCATTGTGATACCATATAAATTACTATGCACCAGGTAGTTAATCCCAAAAGCGTGAGCTAACAAAGAAAAGATGGTCAATTCGTCACTTATATCGGATGTTGAAGCGTGGACCATACATCTTTTATTAGACACCAGTTTGGTTTGAATGGTCAACAGAACGAAAACGGCAGCAAAGATTCTGATTTTGTGTACCGATTCCACGGAAGAGATTCTTTGTTTGAATCTTCAATGTAGTTTACACCTAGTGATTACAAAAGATTATTATTAGGCTGGCACATATCCTCGAACCACCAAAATGTTACCCTAGATATATGGATTGTGGTTTTTTCTTTTTGTGGGTAGATATTGTGATTAAATCCCCAATCAGATCAAACCATGGGCCTATATATATTGGTCTTTGCCTTAACTTGCCGAACGAAGGTACAGAAATGGGTGCTCCACGTGTCCTCTGACCCACTGGACGTGCAAAACATGCATGGTGTATGCCCTTCTCGACATTATGTACTATTTTTTATTACGATAGTATATAAAACCAGATGTTTTACTAAGCACAACATATGTGATGCTGGATCGATCATTAATTAATGATGAATTATCATTTTTCTCAAAAAAATAAGACGACCAATATATTGCTAATTTTCCGGCATTCAAAAAATTAGGATTTCAAGTACAGAGTGATCAAGTCCTATGGGTGGAGAAGGCGGTGGACGGGCATCTCGGATATGCGACAGGGGCGGTGGAGGCTTGCGGATGGGCGTCGGTCCTTGGAGTCAACCTTGCTCGGACTAAGTGCCGGGGAGGGGTTTGGGCTCCCGAGGCCACTCCCAAGCTTGGTCCTTGGCTTCTTGGTGAAAACCTTTCTCCGGTTCTTCGGAGGAGCGACGACGGCGGGACGCCGGTTCCTCTTGGGGGCGTCGCTTTAGAAGTCTTGGGACCTGTTTCACCTGTGGCGGTTTGTTTTGTTGGGCGTAGGTAGCTTCAAGACGTGGTTGGTGCATGAGGTAGAAGCTTAGTCTTCTTCTCTTTTGTAGTAGTGTTTTTTTTTCTTTACCTCGGTGTGGGGTTTAGAGCCTAAGTGCTCCGTTGTACTCTTTGGCCGTATATATCCACCTGTGGATATAGAGGCCGGATTTTAATCCTTAATCTAAAAAAAAGAGTGACCACGTTGCCACCTAGTGACTCCCTGTGACGTTTGATTTGGAACTTTGTGAAGTTGTCTCCATTCTAAAAGTAAGCAGAAGAAAATAAAGTCTACGATCCTGGAAGGCCATAGACAGGAAAACCGAAAAGAAAGGAAAACTAAAACTCGCCCGGTTGGATTGAGACATCAACCCGAGGAGTCGTTCACAACCACACACCGGCAGTGGAGAGAGACTAAAGCCGCAGCTCCACCTACATGCCAAACCCCTATAGGCATCCAAACTCCGGTGCGATCCGACATTGGAAGAGAAAAACAAAGGAGGTAGACGCCTTCGTGGACGTTGCAACCATGCAGGACCTATCCGACGGGATGAAAGACGCCGAATCCGAGCAAAACAACGCGCGGGGGTCTCGCCTCATCCGCCGTTGGACGCCTCCTCTTGTGCGCGGGGGCCTCGCCACGTCCGCCACACCTCCATGCTCCGGACTCGTTCCTTGTGTTGCCGTCAAGACAGCGAGCATGTTGCCCCACCTCCAAAGCACCTCCCCGGCAACCGGATCGACGTCGTGGTCAGAATCAACGCGTTGCTTCCCCCCACACGAAGACGTGGGGGAAGAACAACACCATTGAGCTTGTCCGGCGATGGGATAGCCAACCATGGTCGTCAGAGCAAGCCGTGTCGGAAAACCAAGTACGGTCTCTAAAGACGACGCCTCCAACGAGGGAACGACGCCAATGGCGCTGTCGTCGCTTGTCCATTATAGGACAGGGTTTTCACCCAGAGAACCCCGAGCAACAGGGTATAGCTCCATAATGACGCCCTCAACAGGGGAGTGACGCCCAAGGCGCCGCCGTCATCTGCACTAGCACAAGCCGGCGATGGCTTTCGCCCGGAGCATCAACCCATGTTGCACGTACCCGGCTTGACCCCAACTCCAAAAAACCAGGACGGCGCCTCCGCCGCGTCCCGCACACCATGCTGCCACCCGAACTTCTCCACTGCCTCCGCGTGGTCTCCTGCCCGCACGGCGGACCTCCCAGAACACCGGCGCAGTTGCGCACTGCATGCCGGCCACATTTAATGCAGCTAACTATTGAGGCGATGCCATCTCAACAAAGGCATGTAAAGTATGTAGTTTTCCTTAATATGCTTTTATATTGCGGATCCAATGAAAATTTTACCTTTAGATCCCAATTGAAAGGAGAATATTTCACCGCCCTAAAGCGGGGAATATCCAGCAATCTTCAAGCTTTAGTTCAAAGACTCAACGCAGGCCAGGTTTCGTCAAATATTCCAAGCTAGTTGTTTTCTCGTGGTAGTATGATTGACCCTCAGTCGCTCACTGTATAAATATCACACCACCCCTTTCAACTTGTACCTACAAGGCCCACGGTTCATCCCAGTACACATAGCAGTTCAAGCAACACTGGAAATGGCCGCTAACGATTCCTTGGTTACAGCTCATGTCATAGGAGACGTCTTGGACCCCTTCAACGCCACCATTGATCTGATGGTCCTATTTAATGGTGATCCGATAGTCGGCGGCATGGAGTTGCGCTCTCTGGCGGTGTCTGATAGGCCGATGGTGGAGATTGGAGGAGATGATTATCGAGTTGCATATACCCTGGTAAGGTCGATCATGCCATGTTGATTAACGAATTAATTTTTTCGATGCCACTGGCCCGTACGTACTATTGTGGATATATACTTGTGCTTTGTTATGGTCGATATATATTTCTTTAATTTACAAAGCATTATGTGATAATAGCTTTGATGAATGTCACACTATTTCAACAGGTGATGGTTGATCCGGATGCACCTAACCCAAGCAACCCAACGCTGAGGGAGTACCTGCACTGGTGAGAGCTAGCAACTCCAGAACTTTTGTGCGCTTGTTTTGCCCACACGTACAGTACTTTATATCTTAGATTCTTAGTAGATATATGCAGATGTGCTTCCCAATAATAGATCCAGAGGTGCATGTGTTAGGGTTTTAGTTTTTTTTTTTTGGGGGGGGGGGGGGGTTATGGACAAAAACACACTGAAGATTCTGCAAAATTTTAAATAATATAGGTTTCCAAAATATATACTAATTGTGAAAAAATTTTAAGTCTTCATATATAAATGCTTCTATGTATCCATGAAATGAGAGTAGGAATGCATGAGACACCCTAGAAGGAAAATAGGGAGTCCAAAGAATAGCATGGTTGTAACAAACCACAATGACCAAGTTAATACCAAATCCGCTGAAATTTTGGCAAGATTCTGAACCCTTTGTATTACACATGTGTTTCAAGACAAAGTATATATACAATATAAGTTGGTGGTTATTGAATTTTTTGTTAATATTTTTATATAAGATTGTTTGATTCGTGTTTGCAAATAATAATTGAATTCTAATAACTCTCAATTCATGTTTTCATGCAGGATGGTTACTGACATCCCAGCATCAACTGATAATACATACGGTGAGTACACCTTCATTCCCAGTTTTGAAACATGTTTACGTGACATTTGAACTTTATTTTATTGTGTATGTGTGTGCATGAGTGCACTACTAGAAAACAGACTATTAGTATCAGTAAGGAAACCTTCGTTAGTAATTTTGATATTTCAGAGTGCATAAAATAATACTTGTTTTAATTTTTATGACAATAGTTGCATATATATGCAAATAAAATCTATCAGCATTATAGAAGCTCGATCATCTTGCTTTTAACTCATGTTGTAAGGGTGTCATCTACTTAATGGCTTGATTTGATGCATGCATGTCTTTGATACGATAATGGACGATGGTGCATATTTTCTAATTCTTGCACACGCTTGTTGAGACATTGATCAACGAGTGTGCATGGAGCTGCGCTGCGTGCCATGTATATGCGACTATGCATACATGCATGGTGATCGTCATCACCAGCCGGGCCCCCATTATACTGTATTATTGCACATGTTTTCATTAATTTAAGGCTTATTTTGATTTGAGAAATTGAAACTTCGCAAGTTCTTGTTATATATGAACAACGTAACTATATGTGTTCTTAGTACACATAAGTTATATCAATGGATTGGTGTACTTTATTCAAACTTGAAAGCTCGTTTAAGACGATTATGCTGAATTCGTGGCAGTTGAGATATGCATTATATTAACTGAAAGTAAAATCTTCTGTTTATTTCAAGTCTCTCTCCGACCAATGCAAAGTACGTACGTGTTATACATTAATCCTTGAAGTCGGTATTTCGAGAGTACATGGAATATAATTGCATATATAGTCTCAGGTTCCTGAAATTTCTGGTGTGCGTCCAAATCAACTGCATAAAATGGTTTAAATTTACATCATCATCCCTCGATCTACAACAAAAAATGGGATCACCGGTGAAATAAAAGGTGGTTGTTTGGGTAGGATTTTTGACACATCAGCTGTGCCGCGTTGCCATAATTGTTTTTTCCCATATGACAGATCGATGATCTGCCTGAATGAGTATACTGTATGTGTAACAGTGGGTTATTAATTACTGGGATTTGCAGGCCGTGAGCTGATGTGCTACGAGCCCCCTGCTCCGGCGACGGGCATCCACCGCATGGTGCTGGTGCTATTCCGGCAGCTCGGCCGGGAGACGGTGTTCGGGCCGTCGAGGCGGCACAACTTCAGCACCCATGGCTTCGCCCGCCGCTACAACCTCGGCTTGCCCGTTGCCGCCATGTACTTCAACTGCCAGCGCCAGACCGGCTCCGGCGGCCCGAGGTTCACCGGGCCCTACACCAGCCGCCGCCGTGCCGGCTGACGATGATATATATATCTTGATCGTCGTTCACATGTCGAAGGTCTCTCTACACGTACGCGTATATATGTACACACACGGACATGGAATAATGTATGAGAATAAATGTACGTATAGGATGCATACGCGTCTATATATACACAAAATAATATATATACGCGTTGATTGAGCTTCCTGTCCTAAATCTGCAGGATGCGCATAAATAAAGTTTGGTGTGCTGCATGCGCGCATATGGATGTGTGCCATTTGCATACATATATATTGCTTGTAAGCAGTTTAATTACGTAGCAACAGGGAACGGAGTACATTTAAATGCAAAGTGTACCCCTGCCACACAGACCGCATGTATATGGAATAATAAAGGATTTTAATACATGAAGCATGGGAACTGCAGTGGGATTGATTGTCAAATATCTTTGTACCGTGAGAATGACATCTGTGGTGACTTCGTGAATCTAACGATCGGATCTGCCAGCCCAATCTCGGAGGTGCTCATAGAGATAGGGTTTATGTACGTGTGTTCATAAAGGTGAGTGTGTATGCGTGTGAGTGTCTGCATCTTTACTAGTGTTTCTCAAAAGAAAGTAAGGGATAGATGAATGGAAGCTATTTTGACAAGCGTTTATTCTATGCGAGCTTCACTACTTAAAACAAGGTTGGAATTAATCGATGGTTCATCAAAACCATCTTTGCCGTCTGATTTTAGCCTTGCATGGACATAAATAGTTTCTATCGTCTGTTATCTATCTATATATTGTAAAGATCTAAAATTTTTGAGGGTTGACGGGCCCACAAATCATTGAAATATTTACCCCCCTGTTTTGAAGAGTTTAACTAAGCAGTTCATGGAAAAAAACATGCGTTTGCGTAGAATCGTCAAGTTCGTAACCAATACGGTCTCAGACCAAACAATCTTATTTTTTATTAAATATGCATCTATAAATTATTTTAAAAAAAAAGAATATACATGACCGATCGTTCCTTTCCACAGAAAACTACCAGGACTTCTCATCGTTAATAAAAATTCGTTTTTATTATTACATAAAGAAAAGACTACAAACCCTAATAGTGCCGTTGGATTGTAACAATAGCCCGATAATATAGATACATCTAATTATCACTAGTACGTGTTAATCTACTCCACCATATTATTTCCTCTGATCCCCAGCCCAACCATAAATGTAGTTATATTTAAGTTCTCTGGACACCATTAATTATTTGATGAATTCTACTTGGTTTTTGGATCAAGCTTGAACGAAATTATATTGTAGCTAGTTTTCAAATTTATAAATAATTAAATTACACAGTACAACGCAGACGCTCATACACGCACGCACACTCATCCCTATGAATATAGGTACGCAAACCCTACTCCTATGAGCACCTCTGAAGGACTGAGCAGAGCACCGACAGATCTGGAGATTTCCGAAGTCACCATGGGCGCCTCGTTGTCGACGGGAACGCCGCTTACCACTTAATGCATAACGCCAGTAAATCCTAGTAAATACCAGAAAAAGATACGAGCACCAGGATTTGAACTCTGGTGGGTAGCGTCCCACTGGACCGTCCTATCATTGGACTACGAGTCCAATCACATAAATAAATCAAATGTTAAATCTCTTTCGATCTTAGCTTGGGCCGAATCCTCCTGGCCCACCTCTCTTTTCTCCCTCCCGAGCCCAATCTGACACCCACCAATCATGAGCCCCTTGGCGAGGCCATCTACCTGACTACCCGGCACCTAAACCTGCATGCGTGTGTGAGCGTCTGCGTTGTACTGTGTGATTCTCAAAAAAAACCTAAACCATTCACTAATGTGCCGACAATAATTAACATATTATAAAAATTTAGCACATTATTAACTGATTAGGGTGTATTTGGACGGGAAATCTATGTATATAGTACGTAGCTTCTGATTTTTTTAACTACATAGCTTTTACTGTTAGAGATTCGTGCAACGGCTAGTAGTGTCCGCAACCGAGCGGAGGAGGTAATGAGATTTATACTTTAAATATGATTTCTACTAAAACATTAATATTTTTTAAATCTGTTTGAACCACCATACTTTCATGTGAAAACGGTGGCCGCATGGTGGAACTGACATTGGCGCTGTGGAGCACATGAGCAACCAACAGGGGGACGAATACACGGAGGTGCAGGGTGTTGGAGCTGAAGCAGCATGGGGTCTGTCCCCGGTTTATCGGCAAGGAAGGCCTCCATGGCCAGCCCTTGTGTTTCATGTCTGTTGGCGCTTCTCAACGTTGCTATCAGGAATTGTGGTCCCGGTAACGAGTAAGAGTGTTTTGTTAGTTTTTCGTATGATTTAATAAAATATGTTAATATTCTAAAAGCACATAGAATAATTAACATTGTAGCATTTTATCCGGTAGTATATTCTAGAGTATCGTAATTTATATTTTTCACGAGGAAGATGACTAGTAAATAGATATTCAAAGAAAAAAAGTCTATTTTACTCCCTTCATCTATTTATTTTATCCATCCCACCCCCTAACCAAAACTTCTGCTTAAATTACTCCCTCTTTCTATTGAAAAAGTCCATTTTACTCCCCTCTTCTATTCACTTTGTCCATTCCGCCCCCAAACCAAAATATTGGTTTAATTTAATCCCTCCTTCTATTCATATTGGATTAAACTAACCCCGAACTGGGGATTCCTACCATGATCTGCTGATGTGGACATTGTTTTGACCAGTTTTAACACGAATTAGTTGTGTGACGTGGAACGGTTTGCTGGAGCTGAGCTGATCATGATCACACTCCAAAACTAAACCGCATCACACCTGCTTTTGTTGCTGTTGCCCGCCCTAGTCGGCAAGATCGAGAGCTCACCCCCGCGAGATGTGAGATGCACCACATTGACCTCAAGTAGTCCACCGCCCGCTGCAGCTGAATTATCAGAATTGTTGTGCTGTCATGTGCGGCAATGCAATCAGGCTTCTTGTGTTCCACTTGTTACTGAATTTTAGTGCAGGCGATTATTGCAATGAGCTTATATTCCATTTATTTATTTCTTATGTACAAAACGAGGCCGTGTTGAACCGTGCTTCTTGAGTACTCCCTCCGTCCCTAAATATTTGTCGTTCTCACTTCCTGAAAAATAACTTTGACTAAATATATATATATATATATAAATACATTGATATTTATAGTACAAAATCAACTTCATCAAATAGATAATTGAATGTAGTTTTTAATAAATTTATTTGGAGATGTAAATGTTGCACGTTTTTTCTACAGATCCAGTCAAATGCAGGACACGGAAACCCAAAACGATAATTAGTTGGGGACGGAGGGAGTAGTTGTCATGCCATTATTTGGTTGTATACTTTTTTACAATGCTGACTTGTTCTTATTCTTCTGTGCAAAAAATATGTGGCTCAACATTCTTCTCTGATGTTATAGCTCGCGAGCGAGCTGTAACGAGCTTGGTTAGCTTGCGAGCCAGTGAACAAATACATGCTCCTAGATCAAATAAAGATGTATAGGTGATCAACCAACATAGAGAATCATCCGTATAATACGGTGTACAGATGATTCAAGGAAAACAGATGATAAACCTCAGTTAAATCAATCAAGACATAGACACAACATAGAGTTTCACGGACTACAGTTAAAGATTTAATTACTAATAATTCAATAACAAATACCATGTTGCCTATAGTTAAAAACTTAATACATGTGGTGTACAGATGAGATTTTTGGGTTTTTGGGCTGCATATTGGCGTAGATTGTGGCCTTCTAGCCTGCTAATGCATGTAACTCGTTAAGCTCGTGAGCAGCTGAAACGAACCGGATTCCCAATGACGAGAATCCGACTCCCTGTACCCTTGAGATAGTCCCAGGAATAGCAGCTATCTCGTACAGAACTCATCTCAGTCAAATATCACATCCATACAACGATAAAAGATTCATTACATGACATATATAAAAACATAGCGTCTGGTACAAGCCCACTGGGCTAAATCGACAATAAGAAACAACTACG
>OAMR01000078.1:1543016-1562988 GCA_900205405.1 Echinochloa crus-galli
GAGATAGTCCCAGGAATAGTAGCTATCTCGTACAGAACTCATCTCAGTCGAATATCACATCCATACAACGATAAAAGATCCATTACATGACATATATAAAACATAGCGGTCTGATACAACCCCTCTGGGCTAAATCGACAATGGAAAACAGCTACGGAATGGTAGCTAAATCATCTGGGTCCACACTCCACAGGCGTCCTTGAGCGCACGAGTAACCTTCAGTCGTACCATCCGTCCTGGTTGAACTCGTGGTCGGGGTCTTCTCCTGTGTATCCAAAGTCTGTCCCCAAGGAAATGGGACAGGTTCACGTCACCAACCATAAAATGAAGCAATGCTTTAAAGTGGTCTAAACTAATGGTAAAATAAGCAAGGGATTCAAGCTGGGGTTTTCCTATGCGCAGCAGCAATAACCCAAGTTAATCTCATCACCTACTCCTTTCCTCACAAGAGTGATCACACTCCCCAAAACCAACCATCAGCCTCATATCCACATCGAGCTCGTCCTACCGCAACAGGTTCCCGCAAATAACATCCTCCAACACCTTTCACTCACTAGTCGACTCGGTGAGCTCCCTCCCCACCTTGTCTCATCGGCAACGCTGGACCAACCTCTCATAACCCAAACCAAGGATGAGGTAAGAAAACAGATTCCCAAGCTAGTCGGAACTATATCAGAAGCGGGTCGTCCGTAACCGTGGACAGGGCTATACGTATAGTTTACACTCTGCAGAGGTGGCACTCCTGGAATCCATCCGGGCTGCAAGGCTAGTCAGCAACCAACCTGAGACACAGCTCACAGCAAATACCCTAAACAGTAACAGCGCCAATCCTGTCTCCCTGGGCTCGGGAAACATCTGAACTAACATCTGCCTCAGGGGTGTGAAACCTTCCCACCGGGGCTAGTGGTAAATAAGGGAGAGTACGCCGCAACGAGTCCTCCTTACACATATCAAGCTCGACTCTCCTACAGTCTTGGCGCCGCACTAGAGTAGGCTTGCTGGAACCCTCCCCATACTGGATAGATGGTGAGCACGGTAATTCCTACAACCAAAGGTCGAACACGACTCGGTTCTTAATTGTCGGTAAAGCGAGTATCAGCATCATAAGCGATCCGCCGCAACGGTCCGCAATCGGCACCCATTATAGGTATAGCCCCCCAACTCCTCAAAGGTAACCAAGTATCAAAGTAACCAGGTACCCGCAATAGGTACTCCGTAGGGACTGCCCGAGTGCAGCCCCCAAGCACCTCGATCAAAGGATCGAGTTGTTATTACTCGCTTACACCAGCTAGCTGCACTACACCACCCAAGCCACCCACAACTCATGCCAAGAGGATCAATCGCAACCGTCCCAACTGAAGGCATCTAGGCCCCTAATTGAGTTTTGGTAATTAATGACAACACTTGTGGACTAACAATTTCATTTGAGAATATGAGAATAAGTTAGTTTCAAGAGGTGCAACGAGCTTCAAATGTTGGTGTGTGTGGAAAGCATGTGTGCTATGGACCATGGAAAGCTCAAGGCAAAGGTATATAATAGGGCTTTTAAATTTGACCGGTCATGAGGTGATTAGAGGATGAAATATGACCGGGTTGATAGGCTAGATAGCCGTACTATAAAGAGGGATCAATCGTGTTGGTTCAATGAAATATTAGTGTCACAATGGTCTTTGAATTGCATGTAGTGCATTTAGAATATGTGGTGACTAACTTGGGTATGGGCACATTGCAAATCTTCTGGGAAACAGCCAAGTCGTGGCTGGTGGACGGTCCGCCGGGTCATGGCGGATGGTCCGTGAATTTCGGGTTAAAAAGGAAAGGCTTAATCCTGTGAAAAATCCTACCGGACTGGTCCGAACTGACCGCGGACGGTCTGCGGCCTCGTCGCGGACGGTCCGCGGAGTGCTGACTTGTGGGGCCACGTGCGCTGACTTGGTGTGCCAAGCAGCTAAGCTTGGCGGATGGTCCGCGTCTCCCTAGCGGACGGTCCGAATTAAATCACACAGAGACGTTTCCCGGGGTTCCAGAGGGGAAGACCGTGCACAATGCTTCCTCATTAACGTCCTCATTTTCCAAATCTTTTTCCGTCTTGTGGTCTTTGTCTATGATGACAAAACCGTCCTCAACAATTCCCCAAACTTTCCTTCCGACCTACTTTGTTGAGTGGGATTCTGATGCAAGTGATGATGATGATGAAGATGATGACAAGCCAACAAAGAGTCTTGCCGGGATTGTCATCAAGGAAGCTTCATCTCTCTTCTCCAAGCCTCATTGCCTCATGGCAAAAAGTACTTCAAAGGTAACAATGGATGAAGAAGAAAGTGATAGTGGTTGTGATGATGATAATGATGATAATGCTATTATATATGAATATCTTCTTAGTTTGGTTATAAAATCCGATGATAAATTGCGCAAGGAAAAAGAAAAGTTGAAAGATTTGGAATTGAAAAATATTTCAATTCAAAAATCCTATGAGGAGCTAAAGACTTCTCATGCTAATATAAAGGAATCCCACAACACTCTCAACGCTTCTTTGGGAATCCTAAAGGGAAAGCATGAGGAGCTTGAGGAAGATCACAACTCTCTCCTTGCGCAAGAGGTCAAAGGAAAACATGTTGCTAAACTTGATAAATGTGAAAAATGTATATCTTGCTCGACTAACACTTCTTGTAGCACAAATACAAGCTCTTGCACTAGTGGGAAATATTCAAGTGATGCATCTCTCTTATTGTTGGAAAATGAATCGTTGAAGAAAGAAGTGGAGTGCTTGACCAAGGACCTTGCAAAATGGTTTGGAAGTCATGTCAAATTTAACCATTGTTGGACAAGTCAAAAATTCACTTTGAACAAGAATGGCATTGATTATTTGCCCATGCAAGGGAAAAAGGCTTTCATTCCCAAGAAGACCAATTTTGTATCATCTAGTGTGACATTGCAAGAAGAAGCTAAAATCAAGACATGTCACATTTGCAAGACAAATGTAGATGTGAATCACAAGTGCAAGAGCAAGAAGACCGTATCCTTTGATCCATCTTATATTCTTAAGAAGGATTCTAAGGGTATTGTATGTGCCAAGTTTGTTGGTCACTCTATGGATAACACTAGGCTAAAATCCATTTGGGTACCTAAGTGCATGATCACTAACATTGAAGGACCCAAGTGTTGGGTACCTAAAAGGAAGTGATTCTCTTGTGTAGGTAAATTATAAAGCCAGAGGAAGACATTGGGTGATTGATAGTGGTTGCACAAATCACATGACCGGTGAAAGGAAAATATTCTCATGTCTTAATGAAGATATCTTCGACTTTGATAATATTACTTTTGGTGATGATAGCAAGGGAGGTGTACAAGGCATTGGCGACATTTCTATCTCTCAAGATTATAAACTCTCTAATGTTTTGCTAGTAGATTCCCTAAATTTCAATCTATTATCTATTGCTCAACTTTGTGATAATGGATATAGATGCTCTTTTACTAGCAATGACTTTGTAGTAACCTCTCTTGATGGAAAGGAAATAATCTTTAAGGAATTTCGTCATGATAGTCTCTATCTAGTGGATTTCTCTTCCAAGGAAGCAAATTTATCAACTTGTTTATTTTCTAAAGCTTCCATGGGTTGGTTATGGCATAGAAGGCTTGGTCATGTTGGAATGAGGCAACTAAATAAATTAATCAAACATGATCTAGTTCTCGGTTTGAAAGATGTGAAGTTTGAAAAAGACAAACTATGTAGCTCTTGTCAAGCCGGTAAACAAGTTGCAAACTCTCATCCAACCAAAAGTGTTATGTCAACCACAAGACCTATTGAACTATTGCATATGGATTTATTTGGTCCTACTACATATAGAAGCATTGGTGGCAATAGTTATTGTCTCGTCATTGTGGATGATTTCTCAAGATTCACATGGGTATTCTTTCTTCATGATAAATCCGATGCATGTGATTTATTCAAGAACTTTGTCACTAGAGCCGAAAATGAGTTTGAAGGCAAATTGAAGAAAGTTAGAAGTGACAATGGAAGTGAATTCAAGAATACTCGAGTGGAGGAGTTTTGTAATGAAAAGGGAATCAAACATGAATTCTCAACCACATATACTCCGGAGCAAAATGGATTGGTTGAGAGAAAGAATAGAACATTGATTGAAATGGCAAGGTCAATGTTGGCCGAGTACAATGTGTCGGATTCATTTTGGGCCGAAGCTATTAACACCGCTTGTCATTCATCAAATAGGCTTTATTGTCATGGCTTTCTTAACAAAACTCCATATGAATTGCTTGTTGGAAGAAAACCAAATATTTCATATTTTAGGGTATTTGGATGCAAATGCTATATCTTGAGAAAAGGCTCTCGGTTATCCAAATTTCAAAGTAAATGTGATGAGGGTTTCTTTCTTGGATATTCATCAAGTAGCAAAGCCTATAGAGTTTACAATAAATCCAAGGAATTTGTTGAAGAAGCATATGATGTGCAATTTGATGAGACCAATGGGTCACAAGATGAGAAAGACAATTTGGATGATGTAAAAGGTGATGGTTTGAGAGAGGCTATGAGGAATATGGATATTGGGGATATTCTACCAAGAGAAGAAGAAGATGATGATGAAGATGAAGATCACATTATCTCTATTCAAGCCAATGCTTCATCCTCTCAAGATCAAGTGAATGCTAATGAAGAGAGGTCAAAGGAAAACTTGTTGCTAAACTTGATAAATGTGAAAAATGTATATCTTGCTCGACTAACACTTCTTGTAGCACAAATACAAGTCGATCTCGTGTTGCTTCATTTTGTCAACATTATTCTTTTGTGTCTTCTCTTGAACCTAAACGTGTAGATGAAGCACTTGTTGATCCGGATTGGGTGATGGCCATGCAAGAAGAGTTGAATAATTTCACTCGTAACAAGGTTTGGGATTTGGTGGAAAGACCCAAGAATTACAATGTCATTGGAACTAAATTGGTCTTTCGCAACAAAGAAAATGAAGAAGGCATTGTGGTAAGAAACAAGGCAAGATTGGTTGCTCAAGGCTACACACAAGTCGAAGGTTTGGATTTCGATGAAACCTTTGCTCCCGTAGCTAGACTTGAAGCAATTAGAATACTACTTGCTTATGCTTGTTCTCATAATATAAAGTTATATCAAATGGGTGTTAAAAATGCCTTTCTAAATGGTGAAATTAGTGAATTAGTATATGTTGAACAACCACCCGGTTTTGAAGATCCTAAATTGCCTAACCATGTTTATAAACTCTCTAAAGCTCTTTATGGATTGAAGCAAGCTCCTCGTGCTTGGTATGAAAGACTTAGGGACTTTCTTATATCAAAGGGCTTCAAAATTGGGAAGGTTGATACTACCTTGTTCACCAAGAAAATTGGGACTGATATCTTCATTTGTCAAATTTATGTTGATGATATCATCTTTGGATCAACAAATGAGGCTTATTGTGAAGAATTTGGGAAAATGATGTCAAAAGAGTTTGAAATGTCTATGATTGGTGAATTGAGCTATTTCCTTGGTCTTCAAATCAAACAAATGAGGGAAGACACATTCATTTGCCAATCTAAATATGTGAAGGACATCTTGAAGAAATTTGGCATGGAGGATGCCAAGCCCATCAAGACCCCCATGGCAACAAATGGGCATCTTGATCTTGATGAGGGAGGTAAACTGGTTGACACTAAGCTCTATAGGTCTATGATTTGTAGTTTGCTTTACCTTACCGCATCTAGGCCCGATATCATGTTTAGTGTGTGCATGTGTGCTAGATTTCAAGCCGCACCAAAAGAATGCCACTTAACCGCCGTAAAGAGAATATTGAGGTATTTGAAGTTCACTCCAAATATAGGTCTTTGGTATCCAAAAGGTGCTCAATTTGAATTGGTTGGATATTCGGATTCGGATTATGCCGGTTGCAAGGTTGATAGGAAGAGCACATCCGGTGGATGTCAACTTCTTTGTTGTTCTCTAGTATCTTGGTGTTCAAAGAAGCAAAATTCGGTTGCACTCTCAACCGCCGAAGCGGAATATATCTCGGCGGGAAATTGTTGTTCTCAATTATTATGGATGAAGCAAACAGTTCTTGATTATGGTGTGAATTTTAATGGAATTCCTCTTTTATGTGACAATGAGAGTGCTATCAGAATTGCAAACAATCCGGTTCAACACTCAAGAACAAAGCATATTGACATTCGGCATCATTTTCTTAGAGATCATGTAAGCAAAGGTGATATCAAGATTGATGGAGTAGGTACGGATGATCAATTGGCGGACATCTTCACAAAACCGTTGGATAAATCTCGGTTTTGCAAATTGAGAAATGAATGGAATGTGATTGACATTTCCAATGTGGCTTGATTTCTATCATATATGCATATTTTTGCTTGTACATTCATATGTCATGTTTACCTTGCTAAATTTCTAGTCATGTTATTCTCATAAATGTATGCATCATGTGTCAAGCTAAGAACCCTATGGATCCATCACAACAAGTATCAAAAGTTTGCTTTTCGGGCTGAGAAAATTTGGCGTCAGGACCGTCCGCCAATGGACCGCGGACCGTCCGCGGGGGTCGGGCGCGCGTGGAACCGGCCCCGACGGGATCTAAAGGAGAGGCTGCCCCCCTTCTCTTTCAACTCGTGCCATTGTTCTCCAACCTCTCTCTCTCTAGTTCTTGGTGAAGAAAAGACCCCATCTCTCGATCTCTTGATTGAAGCACTCCCCGGACCGTCCGAACACATCTACGGACTCTCTACAGTGTTCTCCACCATGTCATCCGGGTATTTTCATCGATTTCTCTCTCGTTTGTTTTGAATCTAAGGATGAATGTGGCTAGGGTTTGGGCTCTTGATCTGAAAATTAGCCATGGATTCGGAAATCTATCTTGGGGAATATGTTGAATATGGTCTAGTGATGGTTTGGCAAAAGTTTGGTCGAATTTCATTGGTTAAATATTGAGATTTGTGGATTGCAAGATTGAGGATCACTGTTCATGTTTGTCGCCTGTCAGAGCCGCGCGGACCGTCCGCCCGAGCGCCGCGGACCGTCCGCCCATACTTGGCGGACCGTCCGCGATGACTGGCCGGACCGTCCGCCAGGCACTGACAGTGGTGAACTTGGATAGGGTATCTTGGGGCTTCTCTTATTGAATACATATCACATATATATGCATATTGATTATGATGATTATCTTATCACAGTGCTCGTAAGTTTGCCAAGACTTTGGCCGGTCGGTTCAAGAAAGGAGGGACCAAGAATAAAGGTGATGACGGGCCGTCCAAGAGACGTCGGTTGATGATGATGATCTTGATCTCAGTGATGATCCCGATGACAGTGATTATGTGGCTGATACAGAGGTCCAATCCTCAATGGGGCAGCATTCTGAGTACATGGTGGATGAGGATGCAGGGTTGCATCAAGGGGGAGTTGGTATGCATCCGGACATCATTGATATTCATACACACATAGCTCCTAGGAAAGTTTGGCAATCAAAAGACTATGCAAGGGTAAGAAACATCTACTTGCTTATGCTTGTTCTCATAATATAAAGTTATAAACATCCCAGATTTTCCTGGAATGTTAAAAAAATGTGGATTTCAAAAAATTTTCGTGCTTGGTGTGTTTTGCTCATAATCATAAGGTTGTCTTCTTGTGCTCTCTCTAAAAATTCCTAGTAATAAACTTAATTAATTTGTTTTGTGTGCTAAGGACAATATTATGTTAGTGTGATTTGTCAGAATTGCAAACAATCCGGTTCAACACTCAAGAACAAAGCATATTGACATTCGGCATCATTTTCTTAGAGATCATGTAAGCAAAGGTGATATCAAGATTTAACCCGCTAACTACGTGGCCCTGCTAATCCTCTAATCATAACCTGCTAACTAATCTAACCCCGCTCATCCAGCTGATCACCCTGCTAAACCTGACCAGACCATCTAGCCCAAACCTTTTTCCTCTCTCCCTCCTTTACGAAAAATCCAGCCCAGCCCATGTTTCTTTTTCTTTCTTCCCTTGTTTGCTGGTCACGTGAAGTCCAGCCCACGAGAAGGCAATCAGCTGCAGCCGGCCCATCTACCGCTAGTGCATGCCTCGCACCTGCTAAATTCCTTGCATGCGGCCTGTTCTTCTTCCTCCGCAAGCCAGAGAGAAAACGCAGCGCCCACGAAAGCTTCATTCGGACCCACGGCGCCGCTCCTTTCTGCTGCTCGCTTCCAACTCATGAGCACCAGGCTACCTTGGCCCCACACCAAACCGCCTCCCTCGGATGCTCTCGTGCCAACGCACCGCGCCGGCCCCCCCGCAGCAACGACCTCGCCCTCGGTTGCCTCACGCGGTCACGCCGCGCGCCGCCGAGCCCCAAGCTCACCTGCTCGCTGCGGATGCCCTAGCGCCGCGCCGCTGGATGCTCTCCACGTGCCCCCAGCACACAGCCCGAAGATCGCCGCCGTCCAACATGAACCCAAGGAGCCCAAGCCCTAGCTCTCCTCTATAAAACCCCACTGGCTGCTCTCCTCTTCGTGCCCTCCAGGCCGCCGCACTCTTTCTTTCCCTCTGTTCCTCTTATTCCACCCGAAGCAATCAACGCTGCAGCCTTTCTCTCTGCTCTTTCTTTCTTCCACCGCAAGAAGATCTTTTCTCTGCCTCTGATTTTTCTCCACCGAGCAAGCAAGCCGCCTTTTCCCTCCTACCCTCCACTCGATCTGCATCTGCTGCATCTCTCCCGAGATGGAGCAGCACCGCGAGGAGCCGGAGGTGCTGAGCCGGAGCGCTGCCGGCCACCACGACGGCGACGCCGAGGCCGCCGCCGCCGACGGCGAGCAGGAGATGGTCGAGCCGGATGCGAAGCTGCCGCTGACGCCGCCGCTGAAGAGTACCGCGCGCAAGCAGGAGCCGGACCCGTACACGAAGATGAACCGGGATCTGCTGTCTCCGTTCACCGCGCCCTCAACCTGTTCGATGGAATGACCAAGCTGAACCGCGAGCTTCCTGCACCGCACCAAGTCGTCACGGCCACGACCTCTTCCTGCCTCGCCTTGTCTCACCGTTCGAGCCCTCGGTGAGCACCAGCCCAGCCCGATCTCCCTGTCTCATTGCTCTACCGCGCTGTGCTGTGAGCGCCGTCCGTTGTGTCGTGCGAGTCTGCTAGCTACCGCTGCGTAGATGTTTCATCTTGTCGATGTAGCCCAAGTGGCATGTACTAATCTCGTACTCTGATATGTAAATAATGAATGCAGTCATGTTTATCGTTGTATGGATGTGATATTTGGCTGAAATGAGTTCTGTACGTGATATCTGTTGATTCTGGGACTATCACAATGGTACAGGGAGTCGGATTCTCAGTTTCGAGAATCCGGTTCGTTTCAGTTGGTATCAGAGCCATACTTGACCGTAGTGTGTAACCCTAGAATGGAAAACTAGTTTAGAAACCTCTAACTGAGTCCTTTGTATATATACCCCCTTGATCTATTCCGTATGATACCTTGAACCACTGTTCACTCATCTTATCTTGAATTCTGCTACTGACTTGCCAACAACCCTTGCATGGCAGAAGCAATAGTATTGACCACCCTTGATATGCCTACGATGTACTCATGCGAGTAGACGTGCTTTATCTCAAGGTTCTGTGAGTTGCCTCGAGATAGCACTTGTGTCTAGATTGTAATGCTTGTTTGAGTGATTGGTTCTTGTGTTTGTTCTTGTTCTTTTTGTTGTTCCTCTTGAGTGTAGCCCTTAGTGTTGTTTTAGCGTCGTGCAACTCCTCTAGATAGCTTGAGTGCCTTTCAACCCAGTTGAGACCTCCACATGGCTTTGAAGAACAAGAGTAATGCTCAAGCAAGTCAACCATCCGCAACTCAAGCGATGCAGAAGGACTTCATTACTGTTGAAGCTGAAGCTCAAGATTTAGGAGTAAGATACCATGTGGAAGCATAGAATTGGTGAAGCATAGTTGAGTACTTTGGAGTATGGTAAAGGAATAAGATCAGAATAAGTGAAAGTCGATACTCAATTCTACGGACGAAGAGAAAGTACTTTCGACGGACCAACAGTCCTGTGAGATTTCAGCTAAGTACTTTAGCTTCCACATATCATGCTTCGAACAAATGATCATGAAGCTACCAGTTGAAGATAAGATTAAGGAATGAAGAGTTTCGACAATGACACCTTGAGTTGACTCCAGAAGTGATGCAGAGAACCATGCCTCACACCATGGTATTGGATCATGGATGAGAGATGCAAATGCTTCATGAAGAACTTCACGATGAAGGAGGGACACAAAGAAGAGTATCTACATTGGAATCACCCTAAGGATACAAGACTATGGTACTAAAGAATTACCCTTGGAATGTGGAAGGCCCTACCTCAACCCGAAGGAGTGGTGGTAACTTTTGGATATGGATTGGATGAACAAACTCGATGGATACAAGTTAAGGTACATGAGTTGTCATCCTAAGGTAAGCTAGCTTCCACACCCAAGCAAGTGTTATCGGAACTATAAGCAACATAAGAAGAATCATCGACGGACAACCTTGCTATATCGGTTTATCAGCAGGATAAGAGTCACTAGGTCTAAAATTGGATGGAGATATGGAGTTCATGCTCGACCTACTTTTGGAATAGTCCGAACAGCAAAGAGATTCTACTGGACAATAGCTTTTGGACAAAGAAAACAAAGAGTGACTCCACTATCAACTGGACAAGTGATACCAGACCTAGTTGTTGGAACCTCCTACCCATTTAGAAAAGGACCGAGCAAAGGGTGAGCACAAGGAATCATCGCTCACTGAACTACTCAAGATCAAGTTTTGCTACCAAGAGCAGAAGAATTGATTGGATACAAAAGAAGCCACTCTTCCAGGATAGTTATTAGTCAAGAATGCCATCAATAAGAATAAGATATTGGGATTTGTCTAAGACCATGATCTACACCAAGGACTGACAAATGCCCAAACTATCCCTGAACAGGAGTAATGAGAAGGGAAGTTGGTTAAGTTGTGATGGTATTCACAAGTGAAAACATCATCTATCCTGAGTATGATTATGCACATGAAGAATGTGTGAGTGGCACACCTAAGGATTCTAAGATTGAGAAATTGGATAAATAATTAAGCAAGTGTGAGACTTAGATTGAGAATTTAACCTATCTCCATACTCACTTTGTTGAGGGTGTTGGAGATGACCCCTCTTAAACATAGGACCACTATGGATGGAAGTAACCATTTATAGTGCTTGGAATCGCAAGATAGATTGGATAAGTCAGTTAATGCTAGCACTCCGGCATTTGGATCTATAAGATGAATGGATATGTTGGATCATACGAGCACTCTAACAAGGACATTAGCTCCCAGATGTGCTAAACCTACGAATGGGTTACTTAAGTAACCTTGAAGTAGGTATGGACATATGGATTCAAGAACAAGCTTCTAGGGAAGACAACTGGCCTTAGGACACGAGTAACCTTGAAGAACCCTTCACAACCAATTTTGTCATGCGAAGCTTGAAGGTTAGGACAAATAAGGAGTACCAAGCAAAGAAGCTGAGATGTAACTTACACTCTATGATAGCTGATGGGCCAAAGAGGAAGCTGTCGAATCCTTGGAACAAACTATTTTGCATTGGAACGTGTGCCATGAAGATGTGGAACACAAACCCTTTGGAAATCTAGAAAGGACTTTATATGGATCATGAGAAAATGATATATACCTTCAATGTGTTCAAGATGGGCACGGAATCAAAGAAGATTGTTTGGATCAATTGATAGAAAACTAAGGAGCTCCAACGATGGAAGTGAGTTAAAGGAATCGGGACTTAAGAATAACTAGCAGCTCCTAGAATCGATGAGAAAGGCACCATGTGGAATACAATTTGATCAGTATCCAATTCATGGCCTTTTGGATAAATGAGTTCTGTACGTGATAGCTATTGATTCTGGGACTATCACAATGGTGCAGGGAGTCGGATTCTCAGTTTCGAGAATCCGGTTCGTTTCACAAAGTGTGGTTACAATGGTCCTTGTGAGAGCCGTCATGAGTGGTTTCAGCCATTTATCAATGCCAGGGATTTTTTGAATAGGCCACTCACTTCCTATGAGGAAGGTGATGAGTATGAGGCAGGTAACATGGTTGATGAGATACCTGCAAATGTTGGGATGGATATGCCTGAGATGCCGCCACCTCCTCCTCCTATGCAGCCACAGGGTTTTTGGGTTCCTCCTGAGGGGTATTTCACCCCATACTTTGACAGCATGGCTCAGTCTTTCACTGCTCAGCTGACCACACGGTTTGAGGCTATGCAGCAGGGGTTTCAGCAGCAGATGATGACTCAGTTTCAGGGGTTTCAGCAGGAGTACCGTACTGACATGGCTGCCATGAATGCTCGATTTGATGGATTTCAGCAGGAGTATCGTACTGACATGGATGCATTGACTGCTCGATTTGATGGCTTGTCTACTTCATATCAGCATGTGATTGATCGTCAGACTCAGCTTGAGCAGAGCTTTCAGGACTTCAGTGGACACTTCTACTCCATCTATCCACGTCCATCTCCCTCACCACCCCAAGATGACTAGTCCCTTCTTGGTATTTGATGCCAAAGGGGGAGAGATTGGGAGTGATGTGATCTTCAGGGGGAGCTTGCAGCTTGCATGTGCATGAAAAATTTGAACTTTGCATTGCATATTTATCTTTCCATGTTATATGTGATGAACTATGTGTGGATGTAATAAGCTAGAACTTGGTTGTGATTTTATTTCTCTAATGTGTGATGAACTACTATTTCTATCTCTTGATGGGCTTGTTCTAGTGGCTTTATGGTTGTTGAGACTAACACATGGCATGGACAAATTTTGTTATACATGTGGTTGCCTTGATCTTCATGTTGTAGGGGAAGCTTCACCAAAATTGTCATATTCATATATTTGTGTGTGCAATGAACTGAAATCAAATCTCATGCACACACATAGGGGGAGCTATTCTCTTTTGTTCAAATTTGAAGCCCACTACTCAATCATATATTATGGTATTATTTGCTATGAGTAAGTGACTTCAAGTTTTCACCCTCAATTTTTATCACTCCTTTGAAAGGGTTGTCAACAATTACCAAAAAGGGGGAGATTGAAGGCATCTAGGCCCCTAATTGTGTTTTGGTAATTAATGACAACACTTGTGGACTAACAAATTTATGTGAGAATATGAGAATAGGTTAGTCCCAAGAGTTGCAACGAGCTTCAAATATTGATGTGTGGATAGCATGTGTGCTATGGATCATGGGAAGCTCAAGGCAAAGGTATATGATAGGGCTTTTATTTTTGACCGGTCATGAGGTGATTAGAGGATGAAATATGACCGGGTTGATAGGCTAGATAGCCGTACTATCAAGAGGGATCAACTTCGTTGGTTCAACGAAATATTAGTGCCACAATGGTCTTTGAATTGCATGTAGTGCATTTAGAATATGTGGTGACTAACTTGGGTATGGGCACATTGCAAATCTTCTGGGAAACAGCCAAGTCGTGGCTGGCGGACGGTCCGCCGGGTCATGGCAGACGGTCCGCGAATTTCGGGTTAAAAAGGAAAGGCTTAATCCTGTGAAAAATCCAACCGGACTGGTCCGAACCGACCGCGGACGGTCTGCGGTCTCGTCGCGGACGGTCCGCGGAGTGCTGACTTGTGGGGCCACGTGCGCTGACTTGGTGTGCCAAGCAGCTAAGCTTGGCGGACGGTCCGCGTCTCCCTCGCGGACGGTCTGAATTAAATCACACAGAGACGTTTCCCGGGGTTCCAGAGGGGAAGACCGTCCGGCCTTGCCTGGCGGACGGTCCGTGGTGCTTGCGGACGGTCCGCGGGGTCTTGGCGGACGGTCCGCCGGGCCTCAACGGTCACTTTTGACACACGGTTGACTGTGCGATATAGCCGTTGTAATTTGAACGCGAACGGTCTGCGTGGACCTGGCGGACGGTCCGCCGTGCACGTTTCTGAACGGGTTTTTTCCCCAATGGCTAGTTTTGAGGAGAGGGCTATATATACTTCCACCCCGCGGGCTTGGAGGGTCTCTTGGCACTTTGAAAAGCTGATAACACATTCTAGAGCCCTTGTTCTCCTCTCTCTCACTCACTTGCTTTGAGGTTGCATTTCTTGTGAGATTGAGAGCTTCTAGTGCATTGCATCAAGGATTTGATCATTGTGGCACTAGGATTTCATTGAGCTCGTGGTTGATTTGTTACTCTTGGAGGTTGCCGCCTCCTAGACGGCTTGGAGCTCGTGATTTCATCGAGCACTTCAAGAAGATTGTGAAGTTGCCGTGGAAGATTGGTGTGAGAGGTCTTTGTGCTCACCTCGCCGGAGTGGTGAAGAGCAACTTTAGTGGAATCGAGGTTTGGAGCGGTTCTTTGGTTCTAACCGGCTTAGAGATCAAGCGGAGTCTTGATAAAGAAGCGGTTGAACATTCAATCCATCTCAACGTGGACTAGGGGTGACCGGCAAGTCATCGACACCACGGGATAAATTTGTGTCTCTTACTTGTGGTTTGATCCTTGCTTTTACTTTGAGCATTTACATTTGTGCAAGTTATCTACCTAGAAGTTGTACTATTGCTTGTCATCCTATGTTGCAAACCCCTCAACATAGGTTTAGAATAGCTAGAGATTTAATTCACCTTGTGGTTCTAATTAAATTTCTCTAGTGTTGTGATTGAAGTTTGAAACCGCCTATTCACCCCCCTCTAGTCGGTAATCCTAGATCCAACACCAACACATGCATAGCATAGCATTATCATAAAGTGGATAATAGGTGGCAAGGAGACATGGTATATAAATGGCAGTGCAGGCATTTCATCATGCATATAAAGTAAAGCGCTAGCATTCTAGTTTGCATGTCTAATAGGTATTTCAGAGATTGGTCGGGCGTGAACCTGGGCAAGCTTCCTCTTCCTCTTCAAAGCAGTTGTCGGGGTAGTCCAGCTTCTCCTGGCACTCCGGGGCTCCTAAAGTCGTGAAATTAAAATAAGGCGCGGCTACTAGCAAAGAAACACCAAAACAGGGAGGAAAGAAGACTCAAAGAACACCAAACACTACACTAACGCGTAGATCATGATTTTAGAAAAATATAGAAACTGGTTTCATATTTTTCTAAGCTACGGTTGACTTATAATTAATTTTCAAAGTTTAAATAATTTTCTAAAAATATTAAATGATTTCCGAAAAAGAAAAACAGTCAGGCTGGGACTCGTGGCAACACCAGGGCGTGCCACGTCATCACTGCTGGCGTCATCAGTGGGGCTGGCTTTGCTGACATCATCGTGGGCCCGGATGACGTCAACGTTGACTCGGTCAACATTAACCAGTCAACGGTCAGCGGGTCAGCAGTCGGTGGGGCCCACTGGTCAGTGACTCAACGAGTATGACAGGTGGGGCCCTTGCGTCAGCGCTGTCAGGAAAAAGAAAAAGGAACAGATAGCTGGGCTGCAAACGAGCCGAAATCGACTGGGCCGGCCCAACAGGCTGGGCTGGCAGCCCACGAACGCGAGGCTGAAGGGGCTCGCGCGATGGACTCAGTGCACCATGCGCCGAGTCAGTGGTTCGTGGTGAGCCGGGCGCACGGGATCAGATTGTGGCCGACTCCGGATTCTCTGCGGCTGTGCATGTGGCGTGCCGGTGTGGTCTCCGGTGTGGCTTGGCCACGGCGCGAACGAGACGCGCGCGGCGCGCTCCGGTGCACGGCCGGCGGCGACGGCCCCGCGGCGATCCACAAGAAAAGAGGCCGGCAAGGCTCGGGTTCGGTGGGTTTAGCATGGCTAGGGTTTCGCGAGCACAGACGGCAAGAAGGAGGTGGAGTCTTGGCTGGGGTTTCGGCTTCCCGACGCGAGCGGCGTCGGTGCGGCTATGGCACCACGGCGGCCGACGGTGCTTGGGCGGAGGAAGGTTCGGAAACGGCTCGGCTGGGAAAGGCTCGCGCATGCGCGACACCAGCGAGTGCTGGAACGCGACGTCGCGGCCCTGGTTGGGTGCGCGTGTGCGGGCACACGGTTGCCCGTGGCCGCGACACGGCCGCGGCGCGCGCGCGGTGATCGGTATCCCGGCTCGCGGCGGCGTTGGCTGCTTGCTTGACGACGGCGGGTTAGCGCTGGGTCCCAGAGATGGTTAGCACGGCGGAGCGGCGACGACTTGGCCGGAGACAGGGAGAAGAAGAGGGTCGCCGTCAACTGCTCACCTAGAACTAGAAGATGAACACAACAACTTGGGGAAGACTCGCGGTACGCTGGCGATCCACGTGCTCCCGCGAACGGCTCCGGTCCGGCTCCTCTCCGGCGTCCCTACGAGCGGCGGTGCCGCGGCGGCGCGGCACTCTGCGTCGCTTCGGCCTTCCTCCTCTTCGCTCCACTTCTTCTCATCCCGACTCCTTCCTCTCTCCCTCTCGGCTTCAACTTGGTGGAGACGAAAACCCAGAAGGGCAGCGGCGGCTAGAGCTGGGAGAAGCCGCGGAAGGGGTTTAAGTAGGACGGCGGTCGCTAGGGCTCCGCGGCGCTGGACGGCCTTAGATTTTGGGCGTCCATGCCCTTTCCACGTGGCGACATTGCAACGGGCCGCGAGCGCAGTGATGGGATTGGCTCGGCGCTCACGGGTGCGGCGGCAGAGAGAGCAGAGCTGGCGCCGGCGAAAAGCAGAGGAAGGGGAGCAGGTGGGGAGAAGACGACACTGTGCGAGGTGTGGCTGCCAGGTGGGGTCCACCAGCCAGTGAGAGAAGGAGAAACGCTGTGGCGACGCGGTGAACGGTTGGGCCGTGTTGGGCCGGAAGGTCGGCTGGGCTGGGCGGTGCGATGGCTCGGAAAAGAAGATGAAGAGTGGTTTCCGGACTTGGTTTTAGGATTTGGCCCAACGAAGTTAGATAGGGTTTGAAATTAATTTAGTTAGAGTTAGTGTTTGAATTCAAATCTAGGACTTGAATTCAAACCAACCAAAAATCCAATAAAACCAAAATAACTCCAAATCACTACTATTTGGTCCTTAGCACTTCAAATTATTTTTAATTAATTTTAAATTTGCCTAAGAGCAAAGGGGGCAAATAGAGAACAATCCTATAGGTTTGTTTGCATGCACAACAATTCACCAAAAGTTTTTAAATTTCAGTTTTTTGCATTCAACACGTTTTAAGGAAATTTTTTGCATTCACCAAATTACCCTATTAACTCTACTGAAGATTGTAAACTAGAGAGCTCCTTGATCGGTTGTATTCAAATGGTAGGAGATCAATTCTATTTAGGGCCTGTTTGGGACTGCTCTGCTCCAGGTTTCACAGCTCTGCTCCAACTTTGTCCAACCAAACACCTCCAACTCTTAAAACTCTGCTCCCTAAAAAAGGTGGAGTTCAAGCCCAACTCCACGTTTTCCTGGACTACCTCAAAGGGTGCTCCCGAAATTCAAGTTTTGAACCTCCTCATAGAGTTCTGAGTTATTTACCCACCACTGCCACTGGTTACACAAAAATACCGGTTCAGTTCTATTTCTTTTCTCTCCTCCGCGACGCTCTTCTTCCTCCCGTCCTCTCTCCCTGCGCCACCGGCCGCCCCCACCTTCCTCCTCCCTCCCTCCCTCCCTCCGACGGAATGTGCTCATGCCGCTACCTGCGCCCCTCTCCCTCTTCCTCTCCCGCGCCAAGCTGCTCCTCCCTCTCGCGCGCGGAGGCGAGAAAGGAGGGGCTCCACCGGCGGCCGCGCCCTCCCCGCGCTCTGCTCCTCGTGCGGCTGGCCGGAGCTCCGCCGGAGGCCCGCGCCGCTCCTTCTCAACGCAGGCCCCTCACCAAGATGAAGCTCCTCCGCCCATCTTCGTCGCAGTCCCTCCGCCGGAGGAGCTCTGCCCCGGGAAGTCGCCGCCGCCGGAGATTGGCCGCGGAGTCCGGCCGACTCGGTCGTCGCCGGAGAGAACAGACGCAACCACGACCTTTCCTGTGTCGAGCCGCATCTCCAGTGCCCGCTCTCGTCGCCGCCCCGCCGTCGCAGGTGCTCCTCCGCATGAGCCGCTCGCCGCCGGCCACTGCCTCCGCCGTGGGCGAGATTCCGGCCACCAGCGCCCGCCCTCCACCGTGGTGAGAACCCAATCGTGTTCCCCTCTGCCTCCCCTCTCCCCTGCGCCAGCTAACGACTTGGCCGGAGACAGGGAGAAGAAGAGGGTCGCCGTCAACTGCTCACCTAGAACTAGAAGATGAACACAACAACTTGGGGAAGACTCGCGGTACGCTGGCGATCCACGTGCTCCCGCGAACGGCTCCGGTCCGGCTCCTCTCCGGCGTCCCTACGAGCGGCGGTGCCGCGGCGGCCCTTTGCTCTATAAACTCTATAGCAGAGCTACTCCATGATGGAGTTGGTGAAGCAGAGTTGGAAAAACTGGAGTAGGGCAGTCCCAAACAGGCCCTTATAGGCTAAAGAGGAGGAAAGGAAACGCAGTGGCGCCAAGGCATCGGGGGTGATTCGGCCGATGTCTCCACTTCGTCCATAACCTGTTCGCTTGGCTTATCAGCAGCCAAATATCAGTATTTTTATCTCAGTACAAATCAGCATCTGACAGAGCTAGCTGTGTTTTTCTCTTGACACAAATCAGCACCAGCGACCAACCAGACGAACATGTCAAAAGTATGGTAACTGTCGGGTTTGCACGGCCAAAGTGGTCACTTCGCCCAAAGTTGTCACTTCAGCCGAATCTGCCCGTCGCCTCGGTCACCCTCCAATTCACCACCATTGCTTCAGGGACGTACAGGATTGCCCCCCACCCCAGCTTTGTTCGGTGGATTTGTATTTATTTGCTTAGATTGATGACTAGGGCCGTTTAACGTTAACGTGGGCCTCAACTAAGTGGTCCAAAATTTTAAATTGCTTTTCTAGGATGATTTGTGAATGTTAGGATTATATTCTTTGAAGGACAGAGAATATACAATATTTGTTCATTTAAAATGAATGTGTATAAGACACATTTTTTTTGGAAAAGGGAAGCTTTATTGATCTTAGACAATTACATCGAGATGATACAATTATATAAGATCCAACCCGGCCTCTGCATAACTAAGATGCACACAGCCAATGAAAAGAAAACAAAACAAAAAAATAAGAGCACCATGACCTAGCAAACTACCACAAGCGTCTTCATCTTCATCTTCATCTGCATCACAAACCAAAACAACTCTTGGACTATGGAGTAGCCTCCTTATACAACGCCTCCAACGAGGAAACGACACGCGCACATGCCTACATTGTAATGACCCAACCAATTAAGGCCAGATCAAATGTTTTCACGAGGGAGTAATTCATCTTAATCCAAACAATGCCTTCAACAAGGTCGCTGCCAGGTTCAACCAATTAAGGTCAGACCTAGGAAGGTGCTGGTTTTGCTGAGAGAAAAACACTGTTGGAAAATATTGAGTTACTGACTAAGTAAGTCACACCGTGTTGCTTCCCCCTTCTTACCCGGCCAATGCTTCCATATAGACCAGCCCTGACCCACTTCAAACGGCCACTACCTCCAAATCCGGCAGATCATCTGAAATTCGGAACCTGAGATACCATGCTGCAAAGTATCCGCTGGGTACCCGTGCATAATCCATCAGGAATAAATTGCAGATGAAATCCGTCTTCGAGTAAGAGAATCCGCAAACGAAACCAAGGTGACTCATGTCTCTTGGTCTATATGAAAAGAAATGACAAAATTGAAGATGTCATCACCATATGTAGCTGCAAAGTCCGGCACTAGTCCTTCCAACGTGAAGCCTGGGGGCCGAATCCGGTGCCGAAGCCGCAGTGGTGTCGCCCCACGGGAACCGCAGTGGCGCCGCCGGAACTTGGGGGCGAGCCGGACTGTGTGGAAGGAAACGGCGACGGATGAGTGTTGGTGGAGGAGTGGTCGCGTCGGAGGGGCGAGTGAGATCCGGGCGATGGACGCCAGCCACCGTGCCGCTTCGCGCGCCGCCGGCTCGGATCCGGTCGAGAGACGCCCGG
>OAMR01000078.1:1562997-1610721 GCA_900205405.1 Echinochloa crus-galli
GGGGCCTCGCCGCCGCCGTCATGACGAGCCACACGGACCCGCGCCCCGATCTGGGCGGCCTCCACCGCTGCATCCCCGGCCGGGCGGCGACTCCACGCCCCACCCCGCCAGGAACACGCGCCCCGCCGGAGCCGTCGCCAGCGCGCTCGCCTGCGGATCCGGCCGCCACCGCGCGCCATGGGGCGGCGCCGCCAGATCCGGCCGCAGGCACCGGAGGGTCGCCCCGCCGCCGCCATCCCCGGGTCGGCCGGGCTTCCGGCGAATCCCTCCGGCGGCGGCGAGGTGGGGGAGCGTGAGGGAGGGGGTGGCGGCGGCGGGAGTCGGGGCGGCCGCCCGAGTCGCCCAAGGAGGGTCGACGCGGGGGCTCCCAACGTCCACCAAAGCCCTATCCCCTCAGCAAAAGCAAAAGCCAGATGATGTGTATAAGACACATGCATTTTGAAAGTATTGTATCAGCTACCTGAATAAGTACGTAGATTTGGTGGTGATGTAACGTAGCGATTCAAGGCCGGTAATATGAGGAGAACGAATTGCTATTTTAATGATGTTGTAATTGTTAATAATCTCTTGTTTGAAATGTTTTTTACACACAGTGAGTTGGCATTTTTTACAAAGCGAGAAAAGTAACAGCCGCATGTTTTACCCTGAATTCAAAATTTGTAGTGAAATGGTACCTTTCCATCGCATTTTCCGGCCGGTACCTCACACAAAGCACACAAAACCTTACAAAACCCATAAAAAAAAGGAAAAAAAGAATAAACCCCGCGGCCCGCGTCCTCCCCTCAATCACCCATTTCCGAAAACCCTACTCTGTCGGCGGCGATGGCGAAGTCGACGGCGGCGGCGGAGGCGGCACCGGAGACGGTGGGGCAGCCGGTGATCCCGCTAGTCAACAGCCTGCAGGACATCATCGCTCGGCTGGACGGCGACGCCGCCGCCGGCCTGGAGCTGCCGCAGGTTGCGGCGATCGGCGGGCAGAGCAGCGGCAAGTCCAGCGTGCTGGAGGCGCTCGTCGGCCGCGACTTCCTCCCGCGGGGGCCCGACATCTGCACCCGCCGCCCCCTTGTGCTCCAGCTCGTGCGCCACTCGGCTTCCGAGGAATGGGGGGAGTTCCTCCACGCCCCCGGCCGCCGGTTCAACGATTTCGAACAGATCAAGCGCGAGATCCAGGTCAGCTCCGTGCTGCTGTGGTTGCTGAAGCTTCGCTTTCTGCTGCATTTAGGCAATTTGTTTGGTCTAATGACTAATGCTTGAGTTGCGAGAGATCTGTTTAGCTGAGAGAGGATTGTTTGGGTACGATCACAGCTATTCTGAACTTCTAGTTCCTATAGTGTGCTTCTGGGTTCTGATTTGGTGCTCTAGCATATTGATATATGTTCATATTACTGGTACAAGCTAACAAAAGGAGATTTTGGCTAAATCTGGCAGGTTCATGCTTGATGCTTCTACTATCTTAATATGAAGAATTTTGTGCACTTTTAGTTTTAGTTATGGTCAACCTTTGTGAGGTAGTCTATTTCTGTATCTGTACACTAGAAAAGATGATGACCATGTCAAAACTTGACAGTACCAACGGTTTTTTTTTGGCCCAGCATCACGACCCGAGCCATTTGAATGTTAGTACACATTCGTATTGGACTATATTTGCTTAATTCCTGGTGACAGTTGCACTTGTAGCCATTTATCTACTCAAATCAAAATATAAAGATGATGGCCTTTACCATGTGAGTGGGTCATAGATAATAATAAGAATTTGCCAGGCTAAGCTGTATGGAGCCTTCTTGACAGTCTGTCGTGTACTTGCTGAGGTTTGGCAAGGATGCATATTTTGTTTTTGGTACTTATGATTATGAGATGTGCTTTGCTGAGTGAGACAGCTACATGATGTTAATTCCTGTTCATTCAATGAGGAGTACAACATGATTCACTGGAAGTTAACCAATATTGCAAGAATCTACTTGCTTAGTATCGGTATTGTCCATTGCATTTTGAACTAGTTTTATATGTGCTTAGTGGCTTAGATGTTTTAAAGTCAGTGCAACAAACAGTTAATTTCTTAATATTTTACTTCATTCCTTATTTCCTTATGTTTTGTTTATTTACCCTTGCGGTTGCTGGACGTCGTTATTGCTGTCTCTTATACACATCTCGTTTCGTTTCTGGATCGAAACTGTGCATCGTTTCGTTAACGACCCGAATGGGTGCATTAAATGCAACATTTGCATGGTTTTTTGCACAGTAACGAAACTGACAAAAACGAACCAAAACATCACTATTGGGTCCAAAAACGTGGATTGGGTGCGTTCGTTTCGTTTCTGGATCGAAACTGTGCATCGTTTCGTTAACGACCCGAATGGGTGCATTAAATGCAACATTTGCATGATTTTTTGCACAGTAACGAAACTGACAAAAACGAACCAAAACATCACTATTGGGTCCAAAAACGTGGATTGGGTGCGTTCGTTTCGTTTCTGGATCGAAACTGTGCATCGTTTCGTTAACGACCCGAATGGGTGCATTAAATGCAACATTTGCATGATTTTTTGCACAGTAACGAAACTGACCAAAACGAACCAAAACATCACTATTGGGTCCAAAAACGTGGATTGGGTGCGTTCGTTTCGTTTCTGGATCGAAACTGTGCATCGTTTCGTTAACGACCCGAATGGGTGCATTAAATGCAACATTTGCATGATTTTTTGCACAGTAACGAAACTGACCAAAACGAACCAAAACATCACTATTGGGTCCAAAAACGTGGATTGGGTGCGTTCGTTTCGTTTCTGGATCGAAACTGTGCATCGTTTCGTTAACGACCCGAATGGGTGCATTAAATGCAACATTTGCATGATTTTTTGCACAGTAACGAAACTGACAAAAACGAACCAAAACATCACTATTGGGTCCAAAAACGTGGATTGGGTGCGTTCGTTTCGTTTCTGGATCGAAACTGTGCATCGTTTCGTTAACGACCCGAATGGGTGCATTAAATGCAACATTTGCATGATTTTTTGCACAGTAACGAAACTGACAAAAACGAACCAAAACATCACTATTGGGTCCAAAAACGTGGATTGGGTGCGTTCGTTTCGTTTCTGGATCGAAACTGTGCATCGTTTCGTTAACGACCCGAATGGGTGCATTAAATGCAACATTTGCATGATTTTTTGCACAGTAACGAAACTGACAAAAACGAACCAAAACATCACTATTGGGTCCAAAAACGTGGATTGGGTGCGTTCGTTTCGTTTCTGGATCGAAACTGTGCATCGTTTCGTTAACGACCCGAATGGGTGCATTAAATGCAACATTTGCATGATTTTTTGCACAGTAACGAAACTGACAAAAACGAACCAAAACATCACTATTGGGTCCAAAAACGTGGATTGGGTGCGTTCGTTTCGTTTCTGGATCGAAACTGTGCATCGTTTCGTTAACGACCCGAATGGGTGCATTAAATGCAACATTTGCATGATTTTTTGCACAGTAACGAAACTGACAAAAACGAACCAAAACATCACTATTGGGTCCAAAAACGTGGATTGGGTGCGTTCGTTTCGTTTCTGGATCGAAACTGTGCATCGTTTCGTTAACGACCCGAATGGGTGCATTAAATGCAACATTTGCATGATTTTTTGCACAGTAACGAAACTGACAAAAACGAACCAAAACATCACTATTGGGTCCAAAAACGTGGATTGGGTGCGTTCGTTTCGTTTCTGGATCGAAACTGTGCATCGTTTCGTTAACGACCCGAATGGGTGCATTAAATGCAACATTTGCATGATTTTTTGCACAGTAACGAAACTGACAAAAACGAACCAAAACATCACTATTGGGTCCAAAAACGTGGATTGGGTGCGTTCGTTTCGTTTCTGGATCGAAACTGTGCATCGTTTCGTTAACGACCCGAATGGGTGCATTAAATGCAACATTTGCATGATTTTTTGCACAGTAACGAAACTGACAAAAACGAACCAAAACATCACTATTGGGTCCAAAAACGTGGATTGGGTGCGTTCGTTTCGTTTCTGGATCGAAACTGTGCATCGTTTCGTTAACGACCCGAATGGGTGCATTAAATGCAACATTTGCATGATTTTTTGCACAGTAACGAAACTGACAAAAACGAACCAAAACATCACTATTGGGTCCAAAAACGTGGATTGGGTGCGTTCGTTTCGTTTCTGGATCGAAACTGTGCATCGTTTCGTTAACGACCCGAATGGGTGCATTAAATGCAACATTTGCATGATTTTTTGCACAGTAACGAAACTGACAAAAACGAACCAAAACATCACTATTGGGTCCAAAAACGTGGATTGGGTGCGTTCGTTTCGTTTCTGGATCGAAACTGTGCATCGTTTCGTTAACGACCCGAATGGGTGCATTAAATGCAACATTTGCATGATTTTTTGCACAGTAACGAAACTGACAAAAACGAACCAAAACATCACTATTGGGTCCAAAAACGTGGATTGGGTGCGTTCGTTTCGTTTCTGGATCGAAACTGTGCATCGTTTCGTTAACGACCCGAATGGGTGCATTAAATGCAACATTTGCATGATTTTTTGCACAGTAACGAAACTGACAAAAACGAACCAAAACATCACTATTGGGTCCAAAAACGTGGATTGGGTGCGTTCGTTTCGTTTCTGGATCGAAACTGTGCATCGTTTCGTTAACGACCCGAATGGGTGCATTAAATGCAACATTTGCATGATTTTTTGCACAGTAACGAAACTGACAAAAACGAACCAAAACATCACTATTGGGTCCAAAAACGTGGATTGGGTGCGTTCGTTTCGTTTCTGGATCGAAACTGTGCATCGTTTCGTTAACGACCCGAATGGGTGCATTAAATGCAACATTTGCATGATTTTTTGCACAGTAACGAAACTGACAAAAACGAACCAAAACATCACTATTGGGTCCAAAAACGTGGATTGGGTGCGTTCGTTTCGTTTCTGGATCGAAACTGTGCATCGTTTCGTTAACGACCCGAATGGGTGCATTAAATGCAACATTTGCATGATTTTTTGCACAGTAACGAAACTGACAAAAACGAACCAAAACATCACTATTGGGTCCAAAAACGTGGATTGGGTGCGTTCGTTTCGTTTCTGGATCGAAACTGTGCATCGTTTCGTTAACCCATTTCCGAAAACCCTACTCTGTCGGCGGCGATGGCGAAGTCGACGGCGGCGGCGGAGGCGTTACCGGAGACGGTGGGGCAGCCGGTGATCCCTCTAGTCAACAGCCTGCAGGACATCATCGCTCGGCTGGACGGCGACGCCGCCGCCGGCCTGGAGCTGCCGCAGGTTGCGGCGATTGGCGGGCAGAGCAGCGGCAAGTCCAGCGTGCTGGAGGCGCTCGTCGGCCGCGACTTCCTCCCGCGGGGCCCCGACATCTGCACCCGCCGCCCCCTTGTGCTCCAGCTCGTGCGCCACTCGGCTTCCGAGGAATGGGGGGAGTTCCTCCACGCCCCCGGCCGCCTGTTCAACGATTTCGAACAGATCAAGCGCGAGATCCAGGTCAGCTCCGTGCTGCTGTGGTTGCTGAAGCTTCGCTTTCTGCTGCATTTAGGCAATTTGTTTGGTCTAATAACTAATGCTTGGGTTGCGAGAGATCTGTTTAGCTGAGAGAAGATTGTTTGGGTACGATCACAGCTGTTCTGAACGTCTAGTTCCTATAGTGTGCATATTGATATATGTCAATATTACTGGTACAAGCTAACAAAAGGAGATTTTGGCTAAATCTGGCGGGTTCATGCTTGATGCTTCTACTATCTTAATATGAAGAATTTTGTGCACTTTTAGTTTTAGTTATGGTCAACCTTTGTGAGGTAGTCTATTTCTGTATCTGTACACTAGAAAAGATGATGACCATGTCAAAACTTGACAGTACCAACGGTTTTTTTTTGGCCCAGCATCACGACCCGAGCCATTTGAATGTTAGTACACATTCGTATTGGACTATATTTGCTTAATTCCTGGTGACAGTTGCACTTGTAGCCATTTATCTACTCAAATCAAAATATAAAGATGATCCTTTACCATGTGAGTGGGTCATAGATAATAATAAGAATTTGCCAGGCTAAGCTGTATGGAGCCTTCTTGACAGTCTGTTGTGTACTTGCTGAGGTTTGGCAAGGGTGAATATTTTGTTTTTGGTACTTATGATTATGAGATGTGCTTTGCTGAGTGAGACAGCTACATGATGTTAATTCCTGTTCATTCAATGAGGAGTACAACATGATTCACTGGAAGTTAACCAATATTGCAAGAATCTACTTGCTTAGTATCGATATTTTCTATTGCATTTTGAACTAGTTTTATGTGTGCTTAGTGCCTTAGATGTTTTAAAGTCAGTGCAACAAACAGTTAATTTCTTAATATTTTACTTCATTCCTTATTTCCTTATGTTTTGTTTATTTACCCTTACGGTTGCTGGACATTGTTATTGAACTCAATGGGGCTTGTTGTATTTTTTATTCTACTCTTTCCAGCTCAACACGTGAAACGATTCTTGAAACATTTCCTGTATGCTTTTCTATATTCTCATGTAATGAAAGAAATTGATTGATTTCAGCTTGAAACGGACAAAGAAGCTGGAGATAATAAAGGGGTTTCTGAGAAACAAATTCGTCTGAAAATCTTTTCACCAAATGTCCTAGACATCACCTTGGTTGACCTCCCTGGAATAACACGGGTGCCAGTTGGAGACCAGCCTAGTGATATTGAGTCAAGAATAAGAACAATGATCATGCAATACATTAAGCATCCAAGTTGTATTATCTTGGCTGTCTCTCCGGCAAATGCAGATTTAGCTAATTCTGATGCTCTCCAACTGGCAAGGCTTGCTGATCCTGATGGTACTTAATCAACTTAAATAAATAATGCATTTGATTGCTACTCCCTCCATTCCAAATTATAGTTCACTTAAGTTTTGTCCTAAGTCATATTTGTCTAAATTTGACCAAGTCTATAGAAAAAAAAGCATCAACACCTACAACATCAAATTAGTTTAATTGGATTCACCATGAAATATGTTCTGATAGTGCATTTGTTTGGTATTGTGAATGTTGAAAAGTTAATTAAATTTGAGAATAGTCAAGTAACCATTTCCAAGAGGTACCTGTTGAAAATTAGACAAGTTTGACATATAACAAAACTAAAGTGAACAATAATTTGGAACGGAGAGAGTAGTTCCTTTGTAGTGGACAGCTAGTTTTAGTGTAAACCTTTAACTGCTTGGTGTTTTATTGGCAGGGTCTCGGACAATTGGTGTTATCACCAAGGTATTTGTTTACTGCACACAATTAATGATGCACAGTCCTTTGATTGCTTTATGATCACTTGATAACTTTTTTGCAATGTCTTTAGTTAGATATTATGGACAGGGGCACTGATGCTCGTAACTTCTTGCTGGGAAATGTGATCCCACTCAAGCTTGGTTACGTAGGCGTCGTAAATCGCAGCCAAGAGGTATATTCTTTGCCATGATATTCAGCCCCCTCGTTAGTAGTTATTTCTATTGCCTTCTTATGCCAGCTTGATCGGGATAAACAGCTTTGTTGTTGTAGTTGGTTCTATAACCTCTCATATGATGGTAGGTTCATATCAGCTTGCACTCACAAGGAAAAATTATGTGTAATACATGCAACTTCTATTGATATGATCCCTCTGTCCCAAATTATAGGTTGTTTTGGTTTCTCTAGATACACAGTTTTTGCTATGCATATAGATATGCATCATGTCTAGAATCTAGATACATAGTAAAATCTATGTATCTAGAAAAGACAAAACAACTTGCAATTTGGAACAGGGGAAGTAATTCAGTTTTAAATTATCTTGATTTTGTATACTGGAAGCAAACTATGGAGAGCATTGTCTTTTATTAATGACAAATTAAATTTCTGATATGGAAATATTGGCTATATGCTACAACGTTTTTTCAGTTTATGATCATGATCTTAGAGGCAGGGTTTTGGTATCTGATTACTTTAACCTAGTTGATTACAACAGGATATCAACTTTAACCGAAGCGTCAGAGATGCACTTGCTTTTGAGGAGAAGTTCTTCTCAACTCTACCTGTATGTCAACAAGTTAAATTTTATCTCTGCAATGTTTTCTGCATTGGATCAGGCATATTCCCTTAACAAATTATTATATCCTTTTGTGCTTAACAGGCTTATCATGGTCTTGCACATTGTTGTGGTGTTCCACAATTGGCCAAAAAGCTAAATATGGTATTTCTGTTAAATATCTACTCATTATTCTTTGTCTTCGTATACCATATTTTTTCTGCCCTAGATTCTATCTGTTAATATCCTGAACAACATTAAAACTTCAGATTTCTTGGAAAAGTTTTGCAACCCCTAATCTGATGAAGAATGAATCAGTCTCAACTAGTTCAGGTTAATGACTTGATATAATATGCTCGTGCTGAAATTGAAAATGTTCAATGCTATATGATATTTTACTTCCACGTTGAATGCCTTAGTAATGCAACATTTGACCATCCGTGGTTGTGCTATATATAGCCACCTTTGTTTATGTTTGTGATGTTTCTACAGATAATGTTAGTATGTTTCTATTGATATTATCTGCGCAACTGATTATGATTGGTCTTATTTTGTAGATTCTACTAAAGCACATCACAGAGATGCTTCCGGGCTTGAAAACTCGCATAAATGCTCAGTTGGTAGCAGTTGCGAAGGAACATGCTGCCTATGGTGATACTGTAGAATCAATGGTAATTGACAGATGCCTCCATACTTCTGAAACTTTAATACATGCATCACGATTGATTGATGCGGAGCACTAAAGATGTATTATGTATTTACCCCTTTGCTAGTTGTTAGACGTCTTGGCAAGAGAATTATTTCTTATGGGATCTATCAATTACCTGTACTGTGTTATGTCAAAACCACTTAAATATGGCTCACATATTGTGACTTCTTTCGTTGTCATATTCTCATGCTCTTTCTTGGTATTCTATATTTCTATCTCATTTCGTGCACATGTTGGTCTGTGTTTTACTCTCTGAGTAAACACTACACAAAAATACTAGAAACAATTTAAAAGGTTGTACCTTTTCTCATCTGACTGCTTGGTCTGACAGGGAAGACTCACACAGATCTACCTGGTTATACCATATTGTTTACCTTGCCACTCAGGTCATGCCACTACGGTTGACGAGACAATCTAAATCTATGTGGTGATTCACATGACTCTTCTATAAGTAGGATATGGCAGTCAGATGACAACACATATAACATAAGGATCTTAAAAGTGTATTGAAATGGCCTTTTTGTAGTATTCAGCCCATTTGTGTAATCTTTTGGAATTTAGGTACTTACATCATTATCCTTTTAATCTTGATGGACGCAGGCTGGTCAGGGAGTCAAACTTTTGAATATATTGAGAAAATATTGTGAAGGTATGATAATAGTTTGTTCTGCCGTCATAAAACATTAATTGTAATAATTTGTTTTATTTGCCATCTTATTTTGAGAATAGAAGTACATATTTGTATTGTGAGATGCTGCATTCGCTGGTTGCAACAAACATCTGTAGTTCCATTCATTCAAAAAAAAAAGTTGTTCTTATGTTCTGCTTGCAACAGCTAGCAGTCATCTGTTTTTCAGTTTAATTGTTCTAATTGTGTATCTCTTTATAGTGAAATTTGGGGTACTTGCTTATTTTATAAGGTTGTTGCCCATGCAACATGATGTCTTCTTTCTATCTTTCAGTTTGAATTCTCTCGAAGCTATATCATTGTAACATTTTGTTTTCTTATTTTCAGCTTTTTCTTCAATGGTGGAGGGAAAAAATAGAGTGTCAACAGATAAACTTTCTGGTGGAGCAAGGATACACTACATTTTTCAGTCAATATTTGTCAAGAGTCTGGAGGTTTGTAAGAAGAAACAGCTTTAATTATTTAACTAGGCACTTGAGTGTGAGGATGAATCATTAATTACTAATTGATTATTTAATGTGGATGAGAATTCTAAAATAATGGGTGAGAAATAGTATTTTATATAAAGACAAAATAAAGAGGATGACAACCTTTATCCTTTCTCATTTTATATAGTTGATGATGCAATTTTGGCCTTCTATAGTTCTATTTTCATGTAGACTAAGTTAGGGCTTTTGAAACTTTATATTACCGACAGTATATTTATAGTGAGATGTTCTCCTTTAGATATCCTCTGTAGCTATGAGAAAGCTTCCTGCATACCTTGTACTTGTCTCATTAAGTTATATGATCAATTGTCAAAGAGCGGTTAAGCTTTGGTCATAGTATCTTTTGGCTGTTAAGTCTACTTTATACAACCCTTATTAACATTCTCTGGGATAAAAAATGTTGTGTGGTGCATTGTGACATAGATACTTCCTGCTGCGAAAGTGCTAACTCCATACTTTTCTGCTGGTACATTATTTTATATACCTTAATGTATTCACAAACTACTTCGCACTTTGTTTGGATAGCTGGGGAATATCCCTTTTGATGTGTTGGAATAATGAACAACGAACCTTTTTCCTAATTGATTGGGTCTGATGCCTGTCCATCAAAAAGCCATTATGTATTTCCATCATTTCATTAGCAAGAATATGCATCGTCCTTCTGCTTTATCTGGAGTTTGGGTAGTTTGCAGCTCTTAATTACCTATTCATACCAGCAGGAAGTTGATCCTTGCAAGAGTATTACTGATGAAGATATCCGCACCTGTCTCTTATACACATCTTTGCAACAGCTAATAATGTTCAAAATATCCTAATTGATGCAGATTAGCCATGGTTGCTTAACCAGCGAGCTTCAGAAATTTCCAATTCTTAAAAAGCGGATGAGTGAGGTCGTTAGCAGTTTCTTGAGAGATGGTCTTCGACCGGCAGAAACAATGATAACCCATATAATTGAAATGGAGGCAAGTGCTTATACTCTCCTAAGTTCTGATATTTCCAATAGTAGGCAACCTTTGGATTGCTCCCACGAAAAAAGAGATAAAATTTCTTGTTTGTCTACGTTGAATTCTCCCAGCATAAGGTAATCATTAACCATTAGATGTCTTCCACATTGAAAATAATTTAGCATTAATTGTAAAATATTTTATTGTGTACTATTGGATATCTGTATCCTTTTCAAAGTAGTAAGGTGGAGATGCTTCTGTTACTAGTTTTGCTGAAATCTTGTTGAATCACAAAAAAAGTGCTTTTTGTATAGTATTTGGAAGATCTTCCTTTGCCACTTCCAAGTAATAGTTAGGTCTCTGTGAAGTCAGGATCTGTCATGGGAGGCTATCTGTTTGCCCAGTATGGTTAGATTTTCCATGTCTTTACTTGCTGTAGAGCGGCCGTCGTCTTGGCCTCATTGGCGAGGCGAAGCTCCTTGAGCCGGAGCATGTCGAGGGCGGCGGTGAAATCAGGCAGCACTGCGGAATTGGCGATGTCGTCCGCGGTGCCTGAGAAGGGCTTGTTGACGCCGCGCAGGAGGTTGAGGACAAGCTGCGGTTCAGGGACCGCATGGCCGACGTCACGGAGGTCCGCGGCCTTCTTCCTCATGCGCTCGGCGTAGGCGTCGATGGAGGAGTCGCCCTGGGTCATCGAGTGGAACTCGTGGAGATGGAAGATCGCGCGCGGAGCCTGATTGGCGCGGAAGAGTCCCTCGATGGCGACCCAGATGACGCGGGCGGTGATGTCGTCGCCGTCGACGGCGAGGCTGAGGACAGCGTCGTCAACAGTGCCGAAGATCCAGCTGCGAACGCAGCAGTCCGCCTGGTCCCAGACAGGGTCCTGCGGGCTTGGCGGGACGCTGCCGTCGATGTGGTGGCGGAGACGGAACTTGCCGCACATCGACTTGAAGAAGAACGCCCAGCGAGAGTAGTTGGAGGATTGCATCTCCAACTGGATCGGCACATGAGACTTGACGGAGATCGTGGCGAAGGAAGGAACCACGAGGTGCTGTGCGATTGCCTGGTGAACGGCCGCCATGGAGCCGGCGGCCGTGGTGCCCATTGCCGGGGCAGTAGAGGCCCCTAGGGCCGGCGCAGATGGAGTCCCAGTGGCTGGTGAGGACGACGAGCCGAGCGCTGGCAGGGTCGGCATCCCGAGGGCCGGCGCAGAAGGAGTCCCGATGGCTGGTGAGGACGAGGAGCCGAGCGCCGGCATGGTCGGCATCCCGAGGGCCGGTGCAGAGGGAGCGCCGGTGATTCCCGACATGGCGATCAGGGAGGGGCGGCGCCGGTACAGGCCGGCGGCGCAGGGGAGAGGGGGGCGATCAGATCAATCTGATCGCGGGAGAGGTGGGCAGCGGAAAAAAAATTTAGGCTCTATACCATGTAGAGAGACACGGTTTGGGGAAAACACCACACCCATAACAAGGGGGTGACCTCTTATATATATAGCCAATATGGCTTGGAGTACAAGAATACAATCAAGTATATATAGTAAGCCTATCAACTATACAAGGAAAGCCATAATCAATATGGTCAGCTATACAATATTCCTAATACTTGCAACAAATTGCGCTAGTTACTACTTACTAGTTAGATGTTCGATTAGCTTCTGGTCCTGTAGTGAACATTTTGTTATTTTTGTGTTGAATTTGGTATCACTATACTTGCTAATATGGATTACATTGGTCTGGCCTTCACTTGTGCTGTTGTGCATTTACCTACTTAATATCCACATTCTTGTTTATTTCCATAGTTTTGTGAGAACTGACAAGTAAACCTGTCTTAGATGGATTATATAAATACTTCACATCCGAGCTTTGTTGGGGGCAACAAGGTTGTTGAGCTTGCTAAGCATGAAGTTCTACCTCCCAAAGCATCAGCTTCGCTATCGGGTCGTAAGGTACTTCCTTTTCTACCCCATAGTTTGTAATGTTGCATCTACTTATTAAAGAGACTAAGGGGAAAATCTGGTGGGCCTGAATGCTGTAATGTGGGGCCTGTACCTTTGAGACTGAATCTTGCACTTTGCCTTTCATTTCTCCTGTAATTGAATGTGAATGTTTTGTACTGTTCTGCTACAAAAGTTAGGTTTTTGGAGAAAAATACACCAGAGTCCCTAAACTGTTCGCATGGTGCCAACTTAGCTCCCTAAACTATTAAATTGCAGATCTAGATCTCAATGTGTGCCACTTGGTAACCAAATCTCCCTAGTTTGTGTGTAACCGTCCAGAGCAAAGAACTAAATGGCAGTAGCTGAGCTGTGGAGGAGGGAGGAGGTGTCCCTATTGTCAGTGGTGAGCTCTGTCAACAACGGAGAGATAGGAAAACAGATGACATTGTTGGCATGCCACGTAGAAAGTTGCACACTATCCGGGAAATTTGACCTAGAGTAGCACATCTAGTAAGTTTAGGGATCCAGATCTGCATTTCGATAGTTAGGACATAAATGATAACCCTGGAAAAGCCTAGGACTGCTGTTGTACTTTACTCTTTATTTTATTTACATTTGCTCATATTTTCTGTTCAATTTGACAATTCCATGGTACACTGGGGAGATGAAGGAAATGATTGATTGAAAGAAAAAATGTTTCATTTTGCATGATTACCCTGAAACATATGTGTGGTATTACTGGATTGATATGGTGTGGGTTGGGTAGGGGTCTGAGGACCAAGCGTATTGCACTTGCCCTCATTGGAGGCTGTCAGCGTCTTGATAGATAGGCTCTGAAGTCTGATAGGGAGGGGGAGGGGGCAGGAAATAATATTACTTATTTCAAAGCATTAACCACATACATTTAAGATATTGCTTATTTCAAAGCATTCACCACATACATTTAAGATATTACTTATTTGTCCTTTTTTACTCTGGGCACAAAAGCATTACTGCTTACCATTTGACTTCCCTAACTGTAGGATGGTACTATTGTTGGTTCTGAGATACAATTAACAGCTGAAAGAAGCCAAAAGTCACGTGCTGTTTTCGCAAGAGATGCTTCCAGAAGAGCTACATCTGAACAGGCTAGCAAAATTTGAGATACTAATGTTTTATTGTTCAAGGTTTTCTGTGTATGAAGATATTTACATTTTTTTCTCATGTCTTCTTTGTCTGTTCTTTTGTTTCTGCTTGATTGGGAGTGCAGGCTGATATGGATGCAGGTAATTTCTTACCTGTAATTATGCTAATCACATGCTTCACCTGCATTTGTTTTGCTTTATGGATTTTATTATTGTGTATTTCTGTGTAAGCACAATGTTGATTTGGGCCGCATTTAACTAATTGTTTATTCTGTTTCAGTAGACATGCCGACTATTTGAGCATAGTGTCACATTTAATTGTCTAGGCCGTTGTACTTTTCTTCTACCTTAATGAAATGACACGCAGTTCTCCTGCGTGGTTCGAGAAAAAAAAAGCAGTAATATTTGCTCTAGAACCACTGTTGTACCAATTTAAATGTAATCACATTTTGGGTTAACCGGTTATATATTATTTGAATAACTTAATAGCTAAGCACTATGTTCAGTTGTTGAATACTGTCTACTGTGTATGAGGGTTTGATTTCCATTTCTGGGTGGTTCGGCTATTTAGTCTAGCCATGTCCAGACGGCAAATTATCTTCCAGCTGGAAATGGTCATTATGTAATCTTGTGGACGACCATATCCTCAAATCAAGACCTACAAATTGCTGGAAATTAGTATAGTTTTAAACAGCCAATTGTTTGCAAACCATATTTCTTTACCAATTGGACGTTGTCCAAAGCCCCATGTTGGTTTAAAATGAGTTTCAATTTGTTACGCTGTGGGTACCTGGAAGTGGTAATTGCTTAGTATTGTATCATTTATTGTCCCAACCAATGGAGGTTTTTATTTAAGAACGTCTGCTCAGTCGAAAGCTACATGACATGAATACCCTTTATTGATAAATTTAATTTGTTCGTTTTTTATGAGTGATAACATGACTACACTAGGTTAGACATACAACTTTCTAATTTCTAAAAGGAAAAACTCCAAATTACTACCCTCAAGTATGGACAAAGTCCAGATAACCCCCTAAATTATGTTTTAGTCCATTTTACACCCACAACCGTCTTAATCAGTCTAATCTACCCCTTAGCAACATTTGTCTTTTTTGTTTCTCTGTGCGTAAATGGTGATTTAAATTCAAATTTTGTGGGATGATAGATGACCATATACAATATTTTTAAAAATTATAATATGAAATTTTCATCATTATTTCTCATAAAATTTTATTTCAATACTGTTAATTTATTATTACATATCATAACCTTTCAAAATAATGATGAAAAATTAACCTTATATTTTAAAAAGATACTTTGTGTGATCATATATCATCCTACAAAATTTTAATTTAAAATACCACTTGTGCATGGAGAAACAAAAAAGACAAATCTTACGAAGGGTTAGATTGGACCGATTGAATTAGTTGTGTGTAAAATGAACTAAAACATACTTTAGGGGGTTATCCAGACTTTGTCTATACTTGAGGGTAGTAATTTGGACTTTCTCCTTACTAAAAAAATTAACTAAAATGCACTATGACTTACAAGTTATGACATGATAATAGTAGGTCCTGTTTGGTAGAGCTTCCTTTGATTCTGATTCTCTATGGGAGCTGATTCCTGGAGAGAAATGATTCTGTGATTCTCTTTGATTTTCTAGCATAAACCCACACAATCAGGATGGAGAATCACTCAGAATCAGGAGAAGCTACTTTTTTGAGCTCCCAGCCTCATAGTTCATTTCAGAGAATCACTTCTCTCTAAAAAACCTTTTGGCAGAGCTCATGCTGGATTCAGCAGAGAATCTGCTTTGGGAGCTCTGCCAAACAGAGCCATAAAAAATCTACTTTCCCCTCTTTTGGTGCTACCATAGTTACATTGGCTCATAGATGAGATGGCTACTCGTTGATCATAGAGTATGTTCTATTCATAACTACCTTGCTGTCCTATTTTAGAGTTGCATATTACAGTCTAAATTAATTTGAATGTTGTAGGTCAGATTAGGAGATTATGTTTTATGCAACCATCTTACTCTGAAAATACAGGATCAAATCTGACAGGTGGAAGTCAGATTGGTAATTCACAGGCTGGTGGGAGTTCATCAAGCAAATTACCCTCTATCATTCAACTAAAAGAGGTAGGAATTTACTGTAACAAGTTAGTATTGGAAGTTGGAATTCATCAAGTTTTAATATTCAACATCTGATTGTTCTCCATGTTTGTACTAGCCACCCATCACATTGAAGACATCAGAAACTGAGCAGGATGCAACAGAGGTAGCTATTGTGAAACTATTGATCAAATCCTATTATGACATTGTCAGAAAAAGTATTGAGGATGCAATCCCAAAGGCTGTAATGCACTTTCTGGTAAGTTTACCTTAATGCTGTAATATCAGTGAAAACTACTTTGGTACTCTTTGCATCTGGCTTTCTCATGCAGTAATTCTAGAGGCTTATGATATTTAATCTCCTTCGCCAAAGGTGCGGATAAAGTTCTAGTGCCTGATGCAGGACATTAGAATCTACCCTACTTAAAGTATATTTCTACACTTCGTACTTAGAATGCTGTCTAATCAGGACAAATATGATAATCTTAATAAATTGGACACTATAATATGCAATGCCTAAAAATGGCTTTCATGTACTAAAGCTTCTACTGTAGTGAGAATAATTAATATATTTGAAAAAGGTTCTATATGCGAAAATAATTAATATATTTGAAAAGTCTAAAAGAAAATGAACTCAAGGCAAATATACGGCATGTTTGGATGCAAGGCAATGCTGTCCAAGCCAATTCCTGGGCATTAACCGACGTAAAAGCACCCATTTTGGATCGAGACCAGTCATCGGAATGCCCATGTGCCCTTGCCCACACAAGACCAGAAATCACACTTAAGCAGCGGTCAGGTGGCCAAAAGCACCAAAATTTGGCCAGCACACCCATTGGCAAGGCTTGCATGGGCTAAATTCAAACAGGCCCTAGTCCAATAGACTTTTTTTTGTATTCATGAAGTTTGTGTTATACACCAAGTCACCAACTGATAGTGTATCCATTACATATGTTGTATTGGCGTACTATCTGACATCTGTATCTGAAAATTGAAAATAATCCTTGACAATGGCATACTATCTGACTTCTGTATATTATAAATTGAACATAATCTATTTTTTATACTTGGTACAAGATCAGTTTCTTAACTGAGTTGGTATCATGAAGTGAGAATTAGAGAAAACCATGAAGTGGTACTGTGCCAGATATTTACAAGTTGTAGTGTTGATAATTGATGGTCTATTTCATGGCTCTAGCTAAGTGTGACGGTTGTTTTGGTACAATGTTGCTTTTGAGGTCTCAAAAAGCTATAACACAGCTGGGTATTAGGATAATGCTTGTTGCTGATACAATCAATATCTTATTGCTTTCAACAGTTGAAATTGGTAATTTTTTTGGCTTACCAGTGAACATATTTTTGCATGGACGAAGATTGTTTTCTAGAATATTTACTGCACTGGATTCACTGTGCATGAAAATGTTCATTTGTTAATCCTTGTTCAACAGGATGTAATCCTAGGTTACTGTGTACTGGTGACACTGCTGTTTGACAGCTTTGTTTTTTTCCAGGTGAACCATACAAAGCGGGATCTGCACAATTTTTTAATTCGCAAACTATACAGGTGCACGGGTCGATCTTTCAAGTGTTCTGATTACATCTTGTTTACATATAAATTGTTCTGAAATGATGATATGGTGCAGAGAGAACCTGCTCAATGAATTGATGAGGGAGACTGATGAAGTAATTATCAGACGGCAGCGTATTCAAGAAACGCTTGAAGTTCTTGAGCAGGCACATAGGGTATTAACAGTTTCTTAAATGTTCACTTTTTTTTGTCTTTTCCTGCAGTGTTTTAACATTTGTATTTTTTTAGACACTTGAGGAATTTCCCCTTGAAGCTGAAAAGATTGAGAAGGGCTATGACCTTGCTGAACATGCAACTGGGCTGCCAAAATTCCATGGACTCAGCGAGGATGTCCCAAATGGCATTTTCACATCTTCCCCTAATCGCTACGGTGCATACCAAGCATCTCATATAGTTATATAAATCAGCAGGCATCAGTGGCATCATATTTGTACCTGAGCGCCAATGGACATGGCTTCCTGCATGGTCATTGATCCTGTCAAGGATTACGTGCCATAAGCTTGAGTTTTGGCATGCAAATCCCATTTATTTCCTAGCAAGCTGTTTGCTTTCTAGTTGGAAGCTATTGCTGATAGAGCACCCTCATCACGTTTTTATGAAGTTGCCAGGACCCAGATAAATGGAAGTGAATAGGGGCAACAGGCTAGTTGTATAGATGTGCAACTTGCCCAGATATCAATTTTGTGTAACCTCTGAGAATGGGAACCTCGTAACTACGAGAGATGGAGGCTGATGACTTCAACTGCTAAGTTGCAGAACTGTATCTATATAAACTTGTAAACAAGCTCAGGCATCATGTAAGGTGGATTACTGTTAGAATTCTTGTGACCATGGTTGGTCACCCAGTTCACAATTAGTTAATAGTTATAACTTCAAATGCACTGCCAGTTCAAGTCATAATCCCAGCTTGAACAGTCTGGATCCTGTTGCCGCCCTTTAATGGCTTGTTTGATTATTCTATTGTCCTTATTATTCAGATTGTAAGCTGAAGTGGATCTTGCTTCCGGAAGTTCTAATATTGAACAGCATGGCGGCCTTAGGTGGTAAGCAATTTTGGCTGTGTTCACTTTCACCAAACTTTTAAAATTCTCTCTCCAAACTTTACTATTCACCTATCACGTCAAATCTCTCTCATGCATGAAACACTAAACGTGGGTAAATAAAAAAACTAGTTGCATGGTTTTGATGTACACGATGAGACGAATCTTTTGAGTCTAGTTAGGTCATGTTAGGACAATGATTACCACAAAGAAACGAAAAGTGCTATAATGTGCTAGTGTTCAATGTGATATTTTCGTCAAATTTTGCCATCCTTTTTTAAACTAAACACAACCTTTAGTGATTTTGGATATCCAGGCAAGATAAGGTCGTCTGTTCTCAAATCAAATTACCCACCCACGCCTATTGTGGTAGATATATTGGCAAGTAGAGAACTAACAGACTCCCTCCTTTGGAGGCTCTGAGTAGTTAAAATCTCAGCTTACTGCTTGACCCCAAGTTCAGCCGTACTCCTTATATACTCCCTCTGTTTTTATTTACATGTCATATTAGATTTGTCCTAAGTCAAATCTACGCAACTTTGACCAAGTTTATTAAAAAAATATAAAAACATCTAAAATACAAAATTTGTTTCATTCTATCATGGACTATATTTTAATAATCCACATGTTTGATGTTATAGATGCTATTATATTTCTCTATAAATGTGGTCAAATTTAAGTGGATTTGACTTAGGACAAACCAAATGTGATATGTAAATAAAAACGGGAGAGTAGCAACGGCGCCAACTAACGATACAAGTTTATCTCTTAAACAAATCTTGATCTAACAAATCCAAACTTTAACAGAATCAATCCATTTTTTTTGAGAAAGACCAAATGCTCACACGTACCTATACTCACCCCTCTCAATATACGCATGCAAACCCTACCTCACCTCCGAGAGACCGGCCGGCAGATCTAATCTTGAGATTTATAAAGTCACCACAGATGTTTGTCTGTTGACGGGATGTAGCCTACCACTGTAGGATTAACGCCGGTTAAATCTTAGAATAAATTTAGAAAAATACGACACCATGAGGATTCAAATCCTGATGGGCAGATTCCACCACAAGAAACCTTGCCAACTGTCAACTGACCTACAATTATGCGCCGGCATGTGGTTCCTAGAACAATGTCCACAACAACACGACTCATTGTATGCAATCTCTAAGAAATTCTTGGAGTGGAGAAGTCTTCACTTTGAGAACAACCTGATTTGGATGGTTAGGTGCTCAGAGCTAGTTCTGAAAAGTTCAAAATTAATTAAAAACTAGAAGTTAAGATTTTATTATCACTATAAAATTTTATTAATTAAAAACAAATATAAAATATCAAAATGAAAATTTTGAATTTACAAAAGAAATGCACAAACTGAAAAATAAATCTAGAAAAGCAAATCTTACTATACGTGAATCCGAGATACTCCACGCAGTTGAAGTGCTTAGTCTATCCAAACCCCTTGTTGTATAATTATATATACGTATGTTGAGGGGTGGATCCAGCGGTGGGTCGGGTGTGTGTGTGTGTGGGGGGGGGGGGGGGGGGGGGCCCCCCCTCCTAGAATTTTGAGAAGGAAGAAGAGGGAAGGAGGGGCTAGAGGAGGAAGAAGAGGAAGGAGACCCCCCCTGCCGGCCATTCCTTGATTTGCCACTGCGTATGTTCTCCTCCGCCCTAGTGTCTACTCGATCGATCTATTTTCACATGCTTCTCGATCTCTCGCTAGTAAAACTTGTCTTTCTCCTCTGCTACACGCACACACACTACTGCACCTCCCCCCTTGAAATGGCGACTATCGCTAGAGCTGCTGCACAGCCAGCCGAGATCCCAGAGGAATTGTATGTGTCACGATGTATACTCCTCGAACTCAACGTGTGGAATGGTGACAGGGACAGAGTCGTCGTGACATATGCGTACATAGGGGCAGCCACTAGCCCTTTGTCACACACATTTGCTTGGCCAATAAGGTCTGGAGGTACAACGCCTTCACCATCGTGAGGGACGACAAGGGTGATGGTTAGGACTGCCATTTGCTGTTCCTGAAGGTCCACGATTCGGCAAACGTTGACAAGCTCCATGGCCACTTCTGGAGGTGGTGTAACAAGTATGTCGAGTTCATGTGTGTGAAGAAGCTCAATATTTTCGAGGCCTACTGCTTCGTCAAGAGAGCAGGTCATCCTCGGGAGCTGTATTGTTTAGGTTCTTGTTTATATATGATATATGGTCAATTTATTCCAACTTTTTGTATTTATTTTAGTTATCAGAATGGTTGATTATTGTATTCAGGTATTAGATGGACAGATTAGAAAGTATAGTAATTCAAATTTATCATTTTCTATACCATTTAGAATATGTGTGAACCGGGAAGTCCAAAGGCCCGCTCTATCTATCCTTTCGATTTTTGTGTCCAACTTACGAGACTCACACCGAACCATACAGAAGAGTCACACTTGTCTTATTAATATAGAGGGATCTGGCCAAAACCGCCACTTCAATTTGTTGTGACCACATCTTGCTGGGCAATCCTTGCATGATCCAATTTAATTTAGTTAGAGTATGTTTTGTATGTGTAATATGAACGATTTAAGTATGTTTTTGTTGTGATGTTCAACTTACAATTTGTATTTATTGTCCCGTCTCTCATAACTTTTGTGTTTTGGTGGATTTTACAAACCTTTTTATTTTGTTTATAAACAAAATGAGTATTCTTGCTGGCTTAATATTGGTCTGTTTTGAATACAAAGATACCAAGTGGCTTAATATCGGGTAATTTAGAATACGGAGAGACCGAAACAGCTTAAGTGTTGGGCCATTTCGAATACGAGAGACCGAAGCAACTAAGTATTGGGCCGCCTATAATACAAAAAGATCTAACCGAACCTATTCAACACCAATTAGAATACATATGAATCTGAGATTTTGAATTGCTCCCGATTCGCCCGCCAAAATTATTGCAACCTCCCACTGATCCTCAAACGCACTGTACATCTTGTCATTCAAGTAACTTGGCACTGAAGAGTCGCACCGAACTGTCATACTATCTTATAAATATAGGGTGATCTAGCCAAGAATTAGCACTTCATTCAAGTCATCTCCACAATCATATCTTCCCTGATCTCTAGTATTTGTATCGGTAAAGTATGTTTCTCTATCTATTTTTCCATCAAGTAGTATACGTTTAGATTTTTGATGCGATCTCGGCTCCTTTGCTTGTGCAATGGCACCACTATTGTCACAACAGAGGCCCACCGGACTTGATGCACTAGGAACCACGCCAAACTCATAAACAAATCTAAACAACTTTTGCAATTGTAGAAGCTGGAATATACTCGGCCTCGGTCATTGAATCTGCTACCGTCTCTCGCTTAGAAAAGTTTCAGCTCACTGCCCTCACATTAAGGCAGAAAACAAAACCGGACTACGATCTGTAATCATTTTTGTCTATTTGGAAGTTAGCACTGGTGTAACCCTTTACAACGAGCTCATCTTTGCCCCAGAAGAAGACATCCTTAGTTCTCCTAAAATACTTAAGTATGCTCTTTATAGCTGTCCTATGAGGCTCACCGGAATTTGATTGATATTTGGTTGTAACAGTTAGAGCATATGAGACATTTGGACGCGTACAAAGCATAACATACATGATGGATCTAATGACTGAGGCATATGGAATGCCACTCATCCTTTTTTGCTCATCAGGTATTGACCTGCAGTTTTCAAGGTCTTTTGCCAGCACGTGAATCTCATGGGCCTGTTCTACCACATAATGGTCTTCAACTATCCTATAGTCATCAATCTGTTCCATGACATAGAGCTTACTACCAGCATCATAGACCCAAAACTTAGCCTCGAGAACATCCCAAACTTCCTTGCCACTTGGCAGTGAGAGATACGTGTCCACCAGATTTTAAGTGAGAACACTTATGATGGCACTTAGAAATTAGGTTATCGGCTGCCACAAAAGCTCGCTCCTCCTCTGGAGTGAACTATTCAGGCTTCCTCTGTACGACATGCATAATGTTCATTACTGTCAATCACAACATAACTTGGCAGTGAGAGATACGTGTCCACAAGATTTTAAGTGAGAACACTTATGATGGCACTTCGAAATTAGGTTATCGGCTGCCACAAAAGCTCGCTCCTCCTCTGGAGTGAACTATTCGGGCTTCCTCTGTACGACATGCATAATGTTCATTACTGTCAATCACAACATAACTGTTTCGTGCCAACGCTTGTAATTTGAGCTATCAAATACATTTGGTTTAATTGAAACAGAAAAACCAACTACTGAAAGTCTATTTACAACATAATGTTTTTGAATTGTTAGAAATTTAGGCACTTTTTGGTGTATTTAATTCCAGAAATTTTCAATAAATTCATGATAACAGTTAGTGATCTTGTGAAAATAGAGCATTTGCGCGTGTTTATGTTAATTCTCCTAACTAACAGGAGAAGCAAAGTAAACCAGAATAGGATTAGAATGTACCCAAGGGCGGGCCATTGTCGGAGGCAACAGATGCGCCGTCAGTATTGGTGTTAACCATACTCGACTGACCTTGTTTGAGTTAGGGCGCGATTGGTTCATTGTCCATCGCAGCCTGGCTCGCATCGGGGATACAGGCCCTCGCCGGCCAGGCTCCTCAGCTGCAAAAGTTCATTGATTGGTTGACGTTCTCACACAGCCAGGCTACTCTAAGATTTTGATTGGATGACTGCTCAGCTGCATGCATAAGATTCTTTTATCAGTATGCATGTGGACCAAGCGCCGCACACCTGCACCGTGCGAGCCTGGCCCGTGACCTCCTTTTGCATGCCGTCGCCCAGGCTGAGGCTGCTGTCCAGACAACCAATCAGAAGCTGCTGCATCTGGCGGGCCTGGCCAAGGCGCCGTGCGGCCAACCAATCGGGCCCTTAGTTGATCCGAGTTGGTGCAGTGATGAGCTGTTGTAGTGCAGTCCCTTGAATGGTCTTCTACAGAGGACCACCAGGAAGTAGTCATTTGAAAGTAGAAAACCATCGGAAAGTAGTTGTACGGGTTGATGAAGATGGCCACCAGGAAGTAGACGTGGGAGCGAGTGAGCAATCACATACTCGGACGCTCGTCAAAAACCTTATCGATTGCCTATCCCGAGCAGGATCACAAGGCAGAGAGATTTCGGGGCCTTCTCACGCAAGGTGTCCTGAGCATGAGTAGTTGAGAGTGTAAAAGGTGTGTGTTGCCAGGGAGGAGGAGCCTCCTTATATAGGCGCACAGGAGAATGGTCGTGAATTGCCATTAAGGGTCAGTTACTGGTCCTCCTCAGTAAAGGCAGTAATGGCCATGATTCGCAATAACTGATATTTATGGTAAAAACAGTCACCTCACCTCACCACATTACATCACTTCTCGGCATGGCACGACAAGGCATGGCTCGGCAAGGCGAGTTAGAGCACGCACGTGTCACACCCTTCTCCTCTGCCAACATCACAAGTGGTCCATAACTGATCCACCACTTAAGTTGGTTAGGATTCTCTTTGACTGTCCATCCAAAATTTAATACCAATGACTCCCTAGCATTTACTAGTGGATATTTTAATTCTTATTGATTAATTAAGACTAATATGGGCTACGGCCCAATTAATCCAACATAATCTATGGTAGGAGGAATCAATCTAAAAATTTGTCTCCTATATACATCCGTAGAATACTCAAATAAAACAGTGAGATAGGTTAGAAACATTGTTTAGTGAACCATATCCCAAGGCTTTTCTACAAACTAAAATTTAACCCTAAAACTATCTAGTAGAGAAATCCTCGTCTTCAAATGGGCCCTAATTCGGGATACTCTGCTGAAATGGAGGCCACTGCCTGCCTTTTCCTATTGGTCACCAGACAACAAACAAGCAAGACATAGAGGGTCCTGCCAAGAACTGAGGAACTGCCGAACTGGAACACTGTGTTTAGATGTTAAATTCTTGTTCACGTTAAGGTAAAGTTCAGGAGAAGACTAGACAATCAGGGGAAAATAGCAAAACATATATCACACAGCGATCCTCACGTCCCCGACATGACAACTTCGCCGACGTGGTTGCTGCTGGATGTCATCATTGATCCCGGGGATGAAGAGCCTGGCCAACTCCCCGGGTAATAAGATGCTGGTACGGTGCCCTAGCTGTATTCCGTTATCAATGTCACTGTGCGCTTCATTGCGGACGCCCCATAAACTAGCCCCGGCAGCGCAGCGTAAATGTCGTCAAGGTGCTAGCACGTACGGCAGGGAAAACAAAAAAGGGAGGACTGGTAATAAGCCCCGTCAGTAAGAATGATGAGGATATGATCAGTGGCCTAGAGCTCATCAGCGAGCAGCATTTTGTGCCCGAATACGCAGTCAACTCCATGTGTATGCAGTATTCGAGGTTCCACCAACTCATATAAGCACAGATGTACACAGATCTAATTCTTCGTGGTTTTATTTCGTTGTGGCCTATCCAGGAACTCCACAGGTTATAATACAACGCGTCATGTAATTTTGTGTCATACCCCGCCCAACACAACTAGACCCTAGTTGGAAATTTGGGCAAGGATCCCTTTATTTTAATCTGGTTGTTGAAAATAATTGAAGACCAGGCAAAGATAATTACTAAGCATGTGCACTCTGTACACCACATTGTAATTTCATTTCTCTCCGTCAAAGATATTCATGCTCTGCACCTACATTTACCCATAATATTACTGTAAGCCATTAACTGGCCATTTATCTACTGGTCTCAATACTACCACTAATAACCCCCATGCATGTGCGACTAATATTGTTGCACCGGCCATGCTTGATTAATCTCTCACTAGGTGATACCTACCAAAGTGATTGCATTGCAACATTCTTTAGTAAACATTATACATGAAAGTATGACTGATCATACATGTAATTTCTACTCCTGTAATTTGTAATTGCTACTCACAAAAATGTGGTCACAGAAAATCGGTTGAAGAATAAATAGATGGTATAGTGGATGATGACATGGCTTATAGTGGACAGTGATATGGCGCATAGTGGATGATGACGTGGAATAGTTGCATGTTGAGAGAAATCCAACCATGGCATATTAGTGGGTACCGATTATATAGGTTATATAGATTACATGCTCATCTCTCTTGCTCTTTTTGAGTACCGCCCCATTGTTTATTCCCATGTAACTCAGGCAGCGATGTGTTATCCTTGATGACCCTTTGATAATTACTCATGGATGCATGTAAGATGCAGGCCGGTGCACATATGTACTCCATCCTGGTTAATGTTCATGAAGTTCAGGAACTATTGTTTAAGCATACACCTTGCAGAAGTCCAAAGGCTTTGTAACTTCTCTCACCACTGTCTTTCTCAATCAGTTCCCACTAATCCACCGCCTCTCTTTCCCAGTATATATAGATGTGCCTCTAGCGTGGTATGATGCACCCAGAAAGAAGGCTTAAGCAAATAAGTTGTGAGAGTGAGGGACGTGGAGAAGGAGCTCCTATAGCGAATGATGCGCTGACTTGGTCATCGTCGTTGCGTCTGGTGGACAGGACGAAGGTGACGCGCACTTTGGGTGTAGTTGCGACCAAGCGTGGCTGCGGAACCGGTGGACGTTCAGGGTTCTTTTCGAAATGCGAGGCAAGCTGCGTAGACACCTTTGTTGCATATATCCTATTGGCTCATGTTTTATTAAGTATTTCAAATACCAGCTTACTTTGCATTGTTTTGTAAATAAGATGATGCATACCTTGTGGCTGCGGCCTTGTTGTTGCATGGCAGAGTGGTTGGTCGGGAAGGCGGTACGCGGCACCACAATGGTGGTAGTTGGTGGAAACATTTAACTAAGGTTAATATTTGTTTGGTGGCCGATCATTGTACGTATACTAGTACCGCCATGGTCCTGCATGGACGGGTATAGGCAATTACCTACATAGAGGACGGTGTAACTCACATAGAGTGAACACGCCGCTAGACGTTGGGCCGGTCGTGAGTTGGACGTGGTGCTGGACGTAGGGCCGGCCGCGATGTGGGCACAACGCTGGACACAGAGGGCCGGCTGTGTTGATCTTTGGACAACGCTGGACGGATGTGGATTCACTACAACGGCGGGGTGCCGATATGTCGGACCGGCCGGATGGGCTCTATACCATAGCTCGTGTATGGGAAAACCTATATTTTTCTCGGGTTGGTCAACGCTAAAAATGGATGTGTGAATGGCCAGACGTGGTCTGACATGATACTCAGGAAAATCCGTGGAAAAGGGCACACCTCTGCAGAGCGCACAAATGTGAATATTCACTCCTGCTGCACCCGGGTTATAAATGGGTTAGCTGCGTATAATATTGGACCCCACCAAATAGAATATCTTAATTAAAATTTGGTATTTTTCTCAACAAATATGGTTACAAAATTCATTGGAGATTGGAGTAGTGGCTCTTTGAGACTATTGAGACTCCTTGGCATATAGTGTGCATATTTCATAAGGTGATGTTGTAATTATTAGTTTATTTGGACCATATTTTGAAATCTATTTTCTGTAAAGTTGTTTTCGATTCCAATTTGTTTCAGACCATGGTGTGTGGAGATTGGGCTCTTAAAACTGCTAGGCCCTATTTTGGGGTGTGACATTTTGGCGAGCCTACAGCACCAATGATGTACGCGGATGCCATTGCGCAGCAACCGGCAGCAAGCCATGATCAAGGGGCATTGTTAGTGAATTGTGTAGACATGTGCAGACTGCACAGTGTATCTGTGCAATTAACTGTGAGTAATTTAGATGGCAAACATATTAAGCTAGCTACATACTTTGCGACACCCTAATAACCCATGGTTTATATATATGTTATCTAGGTGATATCATATCCTAAGGCTAAAATCTCGGCCTCTGCTACTTGTGCTTCCTTTGTAAGCATTTTGATATGATATTCTTCCATCTCACAAACTGATCACATGTATGAATTGTCACAGCAGGTATATGTCAATGATTTATGATTTATCAGCGAGAGCATACCGGCGGTAACGTACTAACGTGACAATAATACTGCAATGCTAATACTTGCTGCCCCGCGATGAATCGAGATGGGTATAATAAGAATAGGTCATCAAGCTTCCGTGAGCTCTATTCCAACTTCCTCATTTTTTCAGAGTGGCCAACTGGAACGAATTCTAAATATGCGTTGTGTATATGTGGGGACGTGGTGATATAAAGTTTTCGGTGAAATTAATCCACATGATATGCAGAAAAGGCACAGGGTCTGTTGTCACATTAACTAGCTAGTTTCTGTAGTTATGGATAGATGCATATTGCACGACTGATCGAGCTTCTTGGGCACATCCTTTTTAGATTAAGGGAAATTCTATTTCATCAATCAAATGAAAAGCATTCTGGTCTCTACATTTTTTAACGAGTACGACCGTTAAATTATTACATATGGTTTCATCATGAGGTAGAATACTTCTCCTCATAAGAAATGAAAGTTTCACTATACCATAGACTCCGTCTACCGCAAAGAAAGCACATCATCGAACCAAATTAAAATGGTTGAGAAAAGTAAAGTTCTGAACGTCCAATCATATCTATTGCTAACCTCCATCCATTCTTGTTAAAGATGTCCATAGTTGACGTCTCCAAAAGCTGGCATGCCTTTTTCTAACGTGTGCGACCCGCAATTTTTTGTTGCAAAGACCACATTTTGTCCAATGTATACTCCTGTAAATCACCTATATAGGAGAAGAAGTTTGTGTTCTGCTAAAAATTATATCATTGTGGCTTAACCATATTGCCCAGCATATGGCGTCAACCCCGATCACAATAAATTTCTTGGATTCATGATCAAAATCATCTAGCCATGAGTTAAATGAATGAAAAACATTATTGAGAGGGATAAAACCAACCATATACTATTCACCAAATTAACTTAGAGAAAATACAATCAGAAAATAAGTGTTGAATTGTTTCATTATGATTACACAAGCAACACTTTTTATTTCCATGTCAGTTTCTTTTTACTAAGTTGTTCTCGGTCAAAATCATCTTTTTATGTAAGAACTCAAGAAATATTTTAATATTTAGAGATATTTTTAGTCTCCAAAGGTATGCACCTGTAGTAATGACGTCTTTATAACTTAAGCATTCATTTTCTGAAAAGCCACCTTAAAGAGTAGGGGTGGGCACAAAACCCGATACCCGAAGCTCGAACCCGAAAAACCCAAGCCCGAACCCGAAAAACCCGAAATCTAGAAAACCCGAAGTTAGTTCGGGTTTGAGGGTTTGAAATCCCGTAACCCGAATTAAATTAGGGTAATTCGGGTTTGAGTCCACGGTACCTGAATAACCCGAACTACCCGAAATATGTTAAAAATTCTATATATTGCAACTCATAAGACAATTCAAAGGGTCGTATAGTATATATTTTTTTCCTCTTATGTCAAAACACTATTGCTCTATGTTAGTATGATCTTTTACAATGGTTAATAGATACATCATTGTGTTATTTTTAGGCTTAAATGATGTTAGGTCTCTCAAATGGTACTAAATTTTTGTTTTACTTTGTTGTAATGAGGTAGTTCGGGTAACCCGAACCCGAAATTACCAAAAATCCGAAAAACCCGACCCGAATTTTTATGAACAAATTTCGGGTTTCAATTTTCAAAACCCGAATTTTTTAAAACCCGAAAAAACCGACCCGAATTTTTCCGGTAACCCGAACGCCCACCCCTATTAAAGAGGTCTTTGCTGAACTGTACGTCCGATGGTTTGTACTAGACCCAGGCTTTCAGGGACCCGGGCGCTGGTGATGCCACCTTTTCCCTATGTGCTGGCGACCATTTTTTACTTTTTAAGTAGTACTTAACACTGATAGCACAGTAAAATAGGTTCTCTAGCAACAACGGTTTCTATTCTAATGTTGTTCTCTCCAGATGTTCATTTTATGTGGCTTGCATACCGCGTGAGGAGCTAGCCAGTAGCTACCAACGTCTGCTCACGGCAAATGCCTGGATTTACCGTGTGTTTGTTGTTTGCCGTGTATTGTGTTGTTGGTACACGTCAAAACTCCTGTTTGCAGTGTGCCCGAGGTATTACGCACGGCAAAGTCTGAGGCACACACAGCAAACTATGAGTTTCCGGTAGTGTATATATATACTAGCTAGGGTATAGCTTTTGTGTATATATAGCTTTTAGTAGTGGTTCTATAAATTTCGACATGGATGATTGTAATTTGAAGATGTTTTTTTATTGATACGATATATAAACTATATATACACAAGGTCACCAACGTCTCGGAGCTGCCCCTTACTGCACTGGACCTCAAAGTGGTTACTGAAATGAAGAGAGAAGGTACTGCTTAAATGTTCGTCATCGATATTTCTTCACTATTCCTGTCCTGATGTCTCTCATTCTTAGGCGTTCTTGGGTCCTCATTTGTCTCATCTCATTATTGTAGGTAAACTAAATAGTAACTGATCAATTGGTAGTATAGGAAAAGAATCTGGTACGTACAGTTGTGTTGCATATTGGCATGCATATATGTAAGGGAACCTAGCTATGCTGGTGCAGCAGTAAATATTCAGTTAACTCTTTGTCCATTTCTAAAATAAAAAGGAACTTTCAATAACCTTTATTTGATATATACGCAGTGTGCCGGGATGTACAAAAACGGGTGCTGTGGACCTGTGGTAGTGAAACCTCTTATCGAACTAAAAGGTTGAGGTACATTTAACCATAGGTGTTTGATTCCCCAAGTCCATCACCTTGCATCTATGATATTAAGTCCTTATATACTACTAAACTTTATCAGTTCTATGGTTTGCGTTGACACACAATCATCAACGTCACTGATGGCCTATGCTAGGTCCATTTTCCTTACACAATAGATGAGTTATTAAGAAATGGCAATATATATAAAATAGATCAACGATGTTGATTTCAGCTATTATTTAGTTGTACATCTAATTATATAAGTATATGTCCTTCTACCATTCATATGGTAAACACAAATGCATTATGTGTATGCTCTGTACGTGTGCCCTATTTGGAGTGTATAGCTTGTGTCAACTGAATAATGCGCTGGCTTTAACCTACCTAATTAGTTATACAAAGTGCAAATATATATTGGATTAATTTGCTAGTCCTAAACGCCATATATTTAAGAATGGAGAGTAGTATGTTATCAATCAATCTAGATAATATAAAGAAAGAAGTGAACACATGGATAAAATAGTATGTTATCAATCAATCATTCTAGAGCCCAACTCTGTCACATCGTACAATGCATGTTCATCAACTAATTGCCTTGTTTAGTTTCCAAATTTCACCCCCGAATTCCACTATACAAAAAGAAGCTTCCCATCACATCAAAATGTCGGCACATGCATGGAGCATTCAATGTAGATGAAATCAAAAACTAATTGTACAGTTTTGTTGTACTTCGTTGAGAGACGAACATTTTAAGCCTAATTAATTAATATTTGAATAATTATTCACAAATACAAACGAAATGCTACAGTGCCAAGTCCCAAGTTTGGGTGTCCAAACTTAGGAACTAAACAAGGGCCAAGTGGTCACAGTCTGAATCTGACCTGAGCAAACTACCAAGTTCTAACATAGTTCTGGTAGATAGATAAGTTGAAAAGTGTGGTACCTTTAATTGCCTCTAGTTCAACTTTTTCCTAGCTTCCCTTACATTCCACTTTCATGACTTCCATTGGATTTTATCACCATTATTATCTGTCAATATTTTATTGTAATGTAATATGTCTTTTTGCCCCTCCTTTGAAAGACGGAGTAGCGGCTCTCCTCGCTCCTCTCTGAAGTCTGAACCGCAATATGGTTGTGCATCCGTTAAACTTAAACAAACTAATCTGCCACATGGAAGCAATCACATCGAAAGATGCAAATTGATCGATTTGTTTCGTGGTTTCTAGCTTTGCTTGTTGTATTGGTTCCTTCCTCATGTGCATGATTCTCGGTTTCCTTTTCTTTTGCCAATCTAGTAATTTCATTTATATTATCAAGTACATATCCTCTGCCTGTCATGTCAGCTCAGAGACAAGAATCCAAATAGCTCGAGCTTAACATGATAACATCCATGGGCTTTCGGGGCTGATCTCTGCTCCAGTTTTTCCAGCGAAAGACTCCACCTCCACCAAACCCTAGATCAGCCAGCACTCTCAATTCTGACTCATATGAGTGGACCTTCTCTCAATATGGCACACGTGGATTTTGGTTCTGGCTCCGCTACTGCTCCAGCCCGTGTTTCGTACGGGATCGGAGGTTCATGAACTCTCAGTTCTGCTGCTCCCTTCATGAACACCGGCCGTCATTCAGAAGATATTGGCACGGCGCACCAGCGAAATGGACCCGTGCCTCACTGGCCCTCACGCCTCCACCACCATGGATTTCCTGAGGATCTCAGCGTGCTTAGAGCCAGCTAGACCTAGGCATCACATATGTGGATAGCTAGCCGTAGCAGAATGGAAACACATACGACGAATGCTGGGCTGGTATTTATGGATACGAAGCGAGAGCTGCTCTGTCACAACTGTTGGAAATATGCCCTAGAGCCAACTGGATTCGATCCACTAGTGGGCTCAGGCGTTAAAGTCATAATGGGCCACAAATGCTGTAAAGCCCATTACCGAGGGAAGGGGTACACTATCTATTAACACCATATTGCTAATGGAAGATGGTGTGGGAAATTTTCTCCCAATAAATATAGAGACATTCTCTCCAGTAGCGATGCTTAAATCTATCCGGATCATTCTAGCAATAGCTGCGTATTTTGATTATGAGATATGGCAGATGGATGTCAAAACAGCTTTCCTAAATGGGAATCTAGAGGAGGATGTATACATGATACAGCCTGAAGGTTTTGTCGATCCAACTAATGCTGGAAAAATATGCAAGCTTCAGAAATCCATCTATGGATTAAAGCAAGCATCTCGGAGTTGGAACCTTCATTTTGATGAGGTAGTCAAAGGGTTTGGCTTCCGGCAGAATGAAGAAGAGGCTTGTGTTTACAAGAAGGAAAGTGGGAGCTCTGTTGCATTTCTAATCTTGTATGTGGACGACATACTGCTGATTGGGAATGATATTCCTATGCTAGAATCCGTTAAAGGTACACTTGTCATTCATATTACACACATTTTCCTCGCTGATTCTTGTATTAATTCCTGGGTATTTGATACCGGATCGGTTGCTCATATCTGTAATTCGATGCAGGAACTAGTAAGAAGTAGAAGCGTGGGAAGAGGCGAAGTTGATTTCCGCGTGGGCAATAATGCAAGAGTTGCTGCTTTGACCGTCGGGACGATGCAACTCCACCTTCCGTCAGGATTTATCATGGAATTGAATAATTGTTATTTTGTGTAGATTAGTCTCTGATCGGTTTGTGATCTCCACTATGATGGTAGTGTAACGAATTACTCCTACCGGTCGGAATTCCGCCACCGGAGTTAAGTGATACACGTAAACCCAGGCATGGTGAAATATAGATCAATGTGATTGGTCGGATCGAATTTAGGTATATTGACGGTAGCGATAACGGCGGACGGTCCGTGCAAGAACGCCATGATCAGAATGGAACCTTTGAGAACTTGACTCTCAGTAGCCAAGAGGTGATGCAGGTGTGGGTGGAGTATGATAGAGAGAAGACACAGATTGACGTCACCATGGCTCCTCTAGCTATGATCAAACCTAGGAGATCAACAGTGTCAGCCATCTACAACCTCTCAGATGTGCTCACCGATGTGGCGTACATCGGCTTCTCATCATCAACAGGCAAGATCAACACACAACACTATGTTCTTGGCTGGAGCTTCGCCATGAACAACCCTGCTCCATCCATTAATGTAACCATGCTTCCAAAGCTTCCACAACATCATCTAAAGGGTCGGCGATCTTGGGTGTTAGAGGTAGTCCTGCCCATAGGAACTACAACATTTCTCCTGTCATTGGGAACCATTGCTTTCTTGGTCGTGCGGAGGCATTTCAAGTATGCGGAGGTCCGAGACGACTGGGAGTTGGAGTTTGGTCCACACCGCTTCTCATACAAAGATTTGTTCCATGCGACGGGGGAATTTGAGAACAAAAATCTTCTTGGAGTTGGAGGATTTGGCAGAGTGTACAAAGGGGTGCTCCCGAGATCAAGATTGGAGATAGCCGTGAAGAGGGTGTCGCATGACTCCAAGCAAGGCATGAAGGAATTCATAGCAGAGATTGTCAGCATAGGATGTCTTCAGAACCGTAATCTCGTCCAGTTGCTTGGCTATTGCCGGCGCAAAGGTGAGCTCATCTTAGTATATGAGTACATGCCCAATGGAAGCTTGGATAAATATCTTCATAATAGCAAAGAGGTTAACTTTGTGTTGAGTTGGACTCAAAGGTTTCAGATCATCAAGGGAATTGCATCTGGGCTGCTGTATCTCCATGAGGAGTGGGAGAAGGTGGTTGTTCACCGAGACATCAAGGCAAGCAATCTTCTCCTTGATGATGGGATGAATGGACGATTGGGTGATTTTGGCCTTGCAAGGCTGTATGACCATGGTGTCGAGCCACAAACTACACATGTGGTTGGCACCATAGGTTACCTTGCTCCAGAGCTAGCACGCAGCGGAAATGCCACTCCTCCTACAGATGTTTTTGCCTTTGGTATGTTCATCCTTGAGGTCACCTGTGGTCAAAGGCCTGTCAATCACCAAAACACGCAAGATAGTCAGGTCATGTTGGTTGATTGGGTGCTTGACAAGGTGCAGAAAGGATCGTTCCGTGATACAGTGGATGCTAGGTGTTGGAAATATGCCCAAGAGACAACTGGATTCGATCCACTAGTCTTAATGGGCCACAAATGTTGTGAAGCCCATTACCAGGGGAAGGGGTGCTTTATTTATTAGTCCCATATTGCTAATGGAACATGGTGTGGAGAATTTCATCCAAATAAATAGAGACCAAACCCCTCCTGAAAAAGACACGACTTCCAAGCAATAGTTGCTTTTCTCCCCATCGTGCTCGCGGACCTAGCAGTCCGGTGCGCGACGTTTCAATCCTCGTACGTGTGGATACCTCGGAGGTGCTGCGCTTGGAGCACAAGGACGAACCGCACGTGCAGGACCAGACGGACGTAAGCAACTGCACTGCACTGCCACTTCGACGCGTTCGTCTACATCACAGCTTTCCTCAATGGGAACCTAGAGGAGAATGTATACATGATACAACCAGAAGGTTTTGTCAATCCAACTAATGCTGAAAAAATTTGCAAGCTTCAGAAATCAATCTATGGATTAAAGCAAGCATCTCGGAGTTGGAACCTTCGTTTTGATGAGGTAGTCAAAGGGTTTGACTTCCGGCAGAATGAAGAAGAGGCTTGTGTTTACAAGAAGGAAAGTGGGAGCTCTGTTGTATTTCTAATCTTGTATGTGGATGACATATTGTTGATTGAGAATGATATTCCTATGCTAGAATCCGTTAAGACTTCGCTGAAAAATAGTTTTTCTATGAAGGACTTAGGGGAAGCTGCATACATTCTGGGCATAAGGATCTATAGGGATAGATCAAGGAGGCTTATAGGATTAAGTCAAGATACTTATATTGACAAGGTGCTGAATCGGTTCAGCATGGAACAGTCCAAGAAAGGGTTCTTGCCTATGTCACATGGCATACACCTCAGCAAGACTCAGTGTCCTACGACGACTGATGAGCGGGAGCGCATGAGTAAGGTTCCTTATGCTTCAGCAATTGGATCCATCATGTACGCCATGATAAGTACTCGTCCAGATGTCTCATATGCTCTAAGTGTTACGAGCAGACACCAGACTAATCCAGGTGAAAGTCACTGGACAGCGGTGAAAAACATTCTTAAGTACTTTAGAAGGACTAAAGATGTGTTCCTAGTCTATGGAGGTGAGGAAGAGCTCATTGTAAAGGGTTACACTGATGCTAGTTTCCAAACTGATCCAGACGATTCAAAGTCGCAATCAGGATTTGTGTTCACAATAAACGGTGGTGCTGTAAGCTGGAAAAGTTCTAAGCAAGATACTGTGGCTGATTCTACAACGGAAGCAGAGTACATCGCAGCTTCGGAAGCGGCGAAGGAAGGTGTTTGGATGAGGAAGTTTCTCATTGAGCTTGGTGTGTTTCCCAATGCATCTAGCCCATTGGAACTCTACTGTGACAACAATGGGGCAATTGCACAGGCTAAGGAGCCGAGGAATCACCAGAAAAACAAACATGTACTGCGGAAGTTTCACCTCATTCGAGAGTTCGTTAGACGTGGTGAGATAAAGATATGCAAAATACATACGGATTTGAATATTGCTGATCCTTTGACAAAGGCTCTTCCACGGCCTAAACATGAATCACACACGAGAGCTATGGGTATTAGATATCATTTAGATTAGCTCCAGTGTGAGTGGACAATGTTTTGTATCTATGACATATTGTTTATTTATTGAATATCCATGAAAGGCAACTTGTATATGATTAGCAATTATGTGAATTGTCTGTGAAACTCAATACTTGTATGGTTATTCAAAAGGATTGTCCCTAATTTGATTAGCACATGTATTAGTTGATGACTATGTTTCACAAGTCATGGACATGGAGATGTCAAACTAATAATGTGGGCACATGTATGACATGGGGCTGGACTGACCCAGTTTGAGACTTGTTTATCTCTTCTTCACAACGCGTATGCTTTGTCCTTAGACCTGAGATTGTCGTATGTACTCAAGATGTGAATTGACCTACTTAGGGACTACCAAACGCTGCACCGTAACTGGGTAGTTATAAAGGTGGTTTTCGGGTTTGTCAAGAAGCATGCTGTGAGGCATGGTCAATCAAGATGGGATTTGCCCCTCTCTATACGAGAGAGATATCTCTGGGCCCCTCGAGTGATCGGATCAAGAAATGCATGGCCGTGCTAGGTTAAGTGTTAACCTCTTGAAGGATCCGACTCACAGATTCGAGAAAGGGAGGTCTTACTTGGAGTTAGACCAAATATCGTGAGGCAAAGGGAATAGCTTGTACGTGATGTTGTGGTGGTTCGTCTGATATGATCTTTACGTATTCATGGGAGTTGACACGTCTTGCTAGAGGCCGCTATCAACTATTGGAACGAGTAGGAGTACTCGAACCATGTCTATGTGTACGTGAACCCATAGGGTCACACACTTAAGAGGTTTGGAACACTGAAAACTTGCTTATGAGATTGTCTCTAGTGCAAGTGGGAGATTGTTGGGAATATGCCCAAGAGACAACTGGATTCGATCCACTAGTCTTAATGGGCCACAAATGTTGTGAAGCCCATTACCAGGGGAAGGGGTGCTTTATTTATTAGTCCCATATTGCTAATGGAACATGGTGTGGAGAATTTCATCCAAATAAATAGAGACCAAACCCCTCCTGAAAAAGACACGACTTCCAAGCAATAGTTGCTTTTCTCCCCATCGTGCTCGCGGACCTAGCAGTCCGGTGCGCGACGTTTCAATCCTCGTACGTGTGGATACCTCGGAGGTGCTGCGCTTGGAGCACAAGGACGAACCGCACGTGCAGGACCAGACGGACGTAAGCAACTGCACTGCACTGCCACTTCGACGCGTTCGTCTACATCAAGACGGCTTCCGCTGCAACTGCGCGTCAAGTGGTAACAATCTGTGATCTATAACTGCTGCTGTTCCTAATTTTGGGTGAACGAGTTTTGTGTGAGCTAGCGTAGCCTCCATCGTTACCCAACAGTGGTACCAGAGCCGTAGCTGTTTCGTTATAGATTCGGATATATGCATATAGAGATATGCTTGGATGTAGATTAGTCTCTGATCGGTTTGTGATCTCCACTATGATGGTAGTGTAACGAATTACTCCTACCGGTCGGAATTCCGCCACCGGAGTTAAGTGATACACGTAAACCCAGGCATGGTGAAATATAGATCAATGTGATTGGTCGGATCGAATTTAGGTATATTGACGGTAGCGATAACGGCGGACGGTCCGTGCAAGAACGCCATGATCAGAATGGAACCTTTGAGAACTTGACTCTCAGTAGCCAAGAGGTGATGCAGGTGTGGGTGGAGTATGATAGAGAGAAGACACAGATTGACGTCACCATGGCTCCTCTAGCTATGATCAAACCTAGGAGATCAACAGTGTCAGCCATCTACAACCTCTCAGATGTGCTCACCGATGTGGCGTACATCGGCTTCTCATCATCAACAGGCAAGATCAACACACAACACTATGTTCTTGGCTGGAGCTTCGCCATGAACAACCCTGCTCCATCCATTAATGTAACCATGCTTCCAAAGCTTCCACAACATCATCTAAAGGGTCGGCGATCTTGGGTGTTAGAGGTAGTCCTGCCCATAGGAACTACAACATTTCTCCTGTCATTGGGAACCATTGCTTTCTTGGTCGTGCGGAGGCATTTCAAGTATGCGGAGGTCCGAGACGACTGGGAGTTGGAGTTTGGTCCACACCGCTTCTCATACAAAGATTTGTTCCATGCGACGGGGGAATTTGAGAACAAAAATCTTCTTGGAGTTGGAGGATTTGGCAGAGTGTACAAAGGGGTGCTCCCGAGATCAAGATTGGAGATAGCCGTGAAGAGGGTGTCGCATGACTCCAAGCAAGGCATGAAGGAATTCATAGCAGAGATTGTCAGCATAGGATGTCTTCAGAACCGTAATCTCGTCCAGTTGCTTGGCTATTGCCGGCGCAAAGGTGAGCTCATCTTAGTATATGAGTACATGCCCAATGGAAGCTTGGATAAATATCTTCATAATAGCAAAGAGGTTAACTTTGTGTTGAGTTGGACTCAAAGGTTTCAGATCATCAAGGGAATTGCATCTGGGCTGCTGTATCTCCATGAGGAGTGGGAGAAGGTGGTTGTTCACCGAGACATCAAGGCAAGCAATCTTCTCCTTGATGATGGGATGAATGGACGATTGGGTGATTTTGGCCTTGCAAGGCTGTATGACCATGGTGTCGAGCCACAAACTACACATGTGGTTGGCACCATAGGTTACCTTGCTCCAGAGCTAGCACGCAGCGGAAATGCCACTCCTCCTACAGATGTTTTTGCCTTTGGTATGTTCATCCTTGAGGTCACCTGTGGTCAAAGGCCTGTCAATCACCAAAACACGCAAGATAGTCAGGTCATGTTGGTTGATTGGGTGCTTGACAAGGTGCAGAAAGGATCGTTCCGTGATACAGTGGATGCTAGGTGTTGGAAATATGCCCAAGGTATGCATGAGAGTTGACACGTCTTGCTAGAGGCCGCCATCAACTATTGGTCCGAGTAGGAGTACTCGAACCATGTCTATGTGTACGTGAACCCATAGGGTCACACACTTAAGAGGTTTGGAACACTGAAAACTTGCCTATGTGATTGTCTCTAGTGCAAGTGGGAGATTGTTGGGAATATGCCCAAGAGACAACTGGATCCGATCCACTAGTCTTAATGGGCCACAAATGTTGTGAAGCCCATTACCAGGGGAAGGGGTGCTTTATTTATTAGTCCCATATTGCTAATGGAACATGGTGTGGAGAATTTCATCCAAATAAATAGAGACCAAACCCCTCCTAAGAAAGACATGACTTCCAAGCAATAGTTGCTTTTCTCCCCATCGTGCTCGTGGACCTAGCAGTCCGGTGCGCGACGTTTCAATCCTCGTACGTGTGGATACCTCGGAGGTGCTGCGCTTGGAGCACAAGGACGAACCGCACGTGCAGGACCAGACGGACGTAAGCAACTGCACTGCACTGCCACTTCGACGCGTTCGTCTACATCGAGACGGCTTCCGCTGCAACTGCGCGTCAAGTGGTAACAATCTGTGATCTATAACTGCTGCTGTTCCTAATTTTGGGTGAACGAGTTTTGTGTGAGCTAGCGTAGCCTCCATCGTTACCCAACAGTGGTACCAGAGCCGTAGCTGTTTCGTTATAGATTCGGATATATGCATATAGAGATATGCTTGGATGTAGATTAGTCTCTGATCGGTTTGTGATCTCCACTATGATGGTAGTGTAACCTGCTGTTCCTGTTTTCGGGTGAAACCATTTTTTCGGATGTCTCCAATTCCCAATCGATTAGGAAACTGCTCCCTTTTTCATTTCTGCATATTGCTACGAATAACCTCTGATGTATAGAATTGGATGTCCAGTCATGGCACAAGTTTATTTCAAAAAAAAGTCGTGGCACAAGAGTGTGAATTAATATATATGATATGATGCTAGATGGTAGCAGTATACTAGTAGTATATATATATGCGGGGACGTATTGATGATGGTTGGTGTTGGCAGTATAAGGCCCTCTACTGGCCGGCACCCTCATTCGAGCTGGCAAACAAAAAATCAGTTTCATGACTGGAGCAAGCGGTTGCTCAAAGAAAGAGAAAAAAAATCGAACTGCTATCTTTTCATCATTAATACAGTGCCACATCATTAATACAAACATCCAACTGTAATTTTTCATCATTGTTTAACCATCACGATGCAAGTGCATCGACGCATGATTTTTCCTCTTCCACGTCAGCTGTAATATTTTTTTCGATAAGGGAAGTTTTATTGAAATCAAGATCGTTACATCGAGATGACTACAGAAACCTTGAGATCCTTCCGACCTCTGTATAGTTAGGATGCATACAACCTTAAAAAAAAAGAGAAAAAAAGAACATACTAATGATTTGCAATCCTTAGACTAGACTGCCACCCATGTGCCCGGGTAAAAAACTCCTTAGCCACCAGCACCAATCGTTGACATGCCGCTACAACCATATCTCGATCGTGAGGTTGGCTTCTGTAGGATAGCCCATGTACGAAGTCAGTGAATCACCGAATAGATAACCTGCAAAGGGGTATCAACATATTTCTTTTCAAATACCAAATGGTTCCTGCTTAGCCACAAGGACCAATAAAAGGTCGTTGCCTCAAGTAAAACAAACTGTTTTAGATCATTACTAATCCCCCCTAGTCAAGTCCCAAACATATTTGTGACGCTACAAGGAGGAGATAAACCTGATGCCACATGTATAACCACCCGTAGGAAATAAACCTGATGCCACATGTATAACCGACCATACTGCTCGAGCAAAATGACAATCGAAGAACATGCGTTTACTTATTTCATCTTTATGACAAAAACAACACTGTTTACTCTGCAATGTGAGCATCCATGTCCTAATCTTCTCTCTCTATCATTTCAGCTTCGGTAAAATCCCACGTTGTGGTAGTCGTAGTGCACAGAAGAAGCAGCCATCCTACTTCTGACATTTGTAATTGTTCTCTTGGATGCTAGATTTAAATTTTTTTGAAGAGTCAACGGGGGGCTAAGAAAGCCCACATGAACAAATTCATTTCTTCAAAGTGATATTACAAGATCAGCCGCACACCCTTGTTGCCAAGGATGGTAATCAGGGTACAACATGCGAAGAGAAAGAAAAAGGGAGCCACAAGAGATTACAAATCGCAGCCCAAATCCACCATACCTAAAACAAAACTAGAACATAGAGGGGGGCACCAAATCAAGCCGCTACAAGCTCCGGACTACGAAAGCCGAAGCAGCATCACCCCACATCGGCCTTGTCTGGCAAGAACACCATCAATTGCATACACTGCCCAAGCACCAAAGGAAGCCCAATTCACAACAATGGAGGCTGGCGACGGGCAAGGATGAACCTCGACCTGAATCACTCCTCACCATAAGCTGGAGAACTGACCGGTACCTGATGCTCGAAGGTTGGACATCGTCGCCCGCAAGTAAACAGGAAGCCAGCAAATTCATCGCACTACAACACACACTGGGGGGAGGAATCCCCAGGGGGAGTGCCTCTAAAAATTAGCGACCAGGATCAACCAGGCAAGGAACGGCGGAGACAGAGCAAGGACTAGCAGCGGAAAGACTTCAACGGAGCGAGATGGAGGTCACCGACGGAGAACGAAGAGGGGCAAACCGTGCGGAAGTGAAGGACTTCCCCGAGTGCCGAGCGCGGCACTTTCGTTGCATGACACCAAAGATCGGAGCGGCGAACGCCGCCGCCGATCCTCGGCGAAGGCCCCACTTTAGGGTCGGGCGGAGATGAAACACCTCTCCACGCACCGAGCGCGATGCTTTCGCTGCACGACCACAAGTGTGCCCCCCGTCCGGCGAAGAACAGCGGAGGGGCAGACCCACACCCACCTCAAATTGAAGCCGGTGTGGCGGCGGGAGCACGCATCCACCGCGATCACGGAGGCCACCGGCCAGAACACCGGTGACGACACATGATTACGGCCTGCCCCGGCGCCTGCCCGAGGGTGAAGGACGGAGTGGACCGCGGCGGCCACCAGGGCGGACACCAGTGAGTCAGTGACAACCCACGGCGGAGGCCCCACGCCGGCGCTCGTCCGAGGGCAAGGAGAACCAGATCGAGGCAGCAGACGGCCGGATCTAGCCCCTGGCCACGCCTCCCAGCAGCCGCCGCCGCCAAAGGCGCCAAGCGGTCGCCGGCTGGGGAAGTCCCCCAGATCCAGAAAGAAGAGGAAGAGGGAGGGGGAAGGGCCCAAGGTGATGGTGGGAGCTGCTGCGGCTCGGAGCCCACCGCTGCCGGAGCCGGGGAGCAGCGGCAACGGCGGGAGGAAGGCGCGACGGCGGGATCCTAGCGGCGGCGCGGGCTGGTCGCCTCCCGTCCGCCTCTGTCGAGACGGGAGGGAGGCCCTCTCCTTGGGACAACTTTTGAATCCTATGGCGGGCAAGATCGAATTTCCCCACCCTTTTTTCGATAGCTCCATGCTAGATTTAAATTGTGTGCATACCCTAATCAAAATATTATTTGATTTATTGCGTACGATGAACTGAAGGTTTCAGGTTTGCGATTAACCACAGAATTGTCGTAGAAACGAAAGCGCACTCGACTGACTGGTTTCAGGTTTCAGCGAGCACAAACGAAAGCGCACTCGAACAAAGTGAACACAGTCAACTTTTGGTACACAGAATTGGCTGGTTCTGTACGAAAGCGCACTCGAACAAAGTGAACATGGTCTTATAGGAATATAAATATGGCCCTGAGAAGGCTGGTACCTTAAACACATGCTGTTATGAAATCTGGATTCAAAAATGTAGACGAAAGTGAAAAAAGTGCTCCGATCCATAGCAAGAAAGCAAAACAGCGCATGGTATGTAACTCATGCTTAGAATTCTATGAGATGTACTTGTTTCTTTAATGTTTAGCACTATTTTTTTCTCACTACAAGAAAACTCAACATCCGCACCCCTTAAATACCTCGGTACATTTTGGACCCGGTGCTAAAGGTGTATTAGCACCGGGTCCAACGTTTGGGTGACCTCGGGAACCTTTTAACACCGGTTGGCAACACCAACCGGTGCTAAAGGCCCTTAGCACCGGTTGGCAACACCAACCGGTGCTAAAGGGTGACCCTTTAGCACCGGTTGATGTTACCAACCGGTGCTAAAGGCCTTTTAGCACCGGTTGGTAAATATGACCCGGTGCTAAAGGGGGTGCCACATGCTACTACAAAAGGAAAGCATCTTCTATTCCATCACATGTGTTGCGTAGGTGAGATGGTTAGGTGGGTACACGCGAGGCAAGAGGTCCTGAGTTCGAATCCCCGCAGCATCGCATATATTTTTTGAAGAATAGACACCTTTAGCACCGGTTATTTGGCCCGGTGCTAAAGGTGCCACCCTTTAGCCTCGGAAAGACAGCACCGGTTGGGATACCCGGTGCTAAATCCGGTTCCCAACCGGTGCCAAAGCCACTTATTCTGGTAGTGTCTGTTTTAGGGTGAATACAATGCAGCAGCAAAACCTGCTGAGAATTCAAAAGAATTAGATGGAAAAGTGTTGTATTTCATGGAAGGTGGCCTGCGACATGGCCGTGTACCAATAGGCTATGGTGATGTGGATAAGGAAGACGTGCTACCAGCAGTGATGCTTATCAAAGTGTGGTAGACGAAAATGAAGAGCTAAAGGAGTCAAATAAGCAGCTGAAGGCATCAAATGAGCAGCTGAAAGAGACAAATGAGATCCTTATTGATGAAAATGGTGTTAATCGCGATCTGATAATGGTAATATTTGTTCCTTTGCTTACACTACCAACATATTGGTCTTGATTATATATGTATTCACCTGCCTGATTTTCAATTGCAGAAGTTTTATTCAGAATATAACAAGGAGGTTCCTGCTGATCTACTATTGATGCCCGTCGTCATCAGGTAATGTCATGCGGGTCTAGCTACATAATAGCATTGAACCATGCCTTCTAAGAATATAGTATATGCATGTTTGAAATAGCTAGTGCACCTAGCTAGCTTGCTTGTATGAACTTTTTCTGTTTTCAATTAGTCGAAAGCATGACAAGTGCTAGCTGTTTAAACCCAACCCATTTTTATTACAGTAAAGTTGTGACAAGTGCTTGCTGCATTGTACTTTGCAAAAATGATAAGGAAAGTACATCCTAGATGATGATTACCTAGATGCCATGTATAGCAGTGGCAATGACATGCTGATTTGTCCCTTCTTTTTTCAGGTCACTGCATCGTCCCATGCTGGACGCCTAGATGACATGCATAGCAATGGCATTGACATGGACAGTGAAGCACTGATGATGACTACATCAAGGACAGTGATGAGGGTTGCGATGATGAGTGTGATGAGGGGGAGGGCAGTGATGATGACTGTGGCAGCGATGAAGAGGTCGACATGGGTGAAAATGGTTGTGCACAGGTGCACCTCAAGTTAACACTGATTAATGGAATTGATAGCAGTGGAAGCAACACTAGTTAAAGTAAACTTGCATGAATGAACTGATCCATGATACATTTGGTTGAACATACTACCTAGCTAGTAACATTTTGGTGTTCTGGTAGTTGATCGAGCTTATAATGTAACAATGGCATTGCGGCCTTGTAAGCATGTGATGTGACTTGCATTTAGGCCTGACTTGTATGCATAGTGTGATCCAAGACTATTTTATGGATGTATGTTCTGATGAGAATGTGCTTGCCGCAATGAGATTTGGATCATTTCTGTTTTGCCTGGAGGCTGTGCATGTTTTCCTGGAGGTTCTGTATGTTTTCCTGGGATGCAGAGCACACATGAAAATGAGTCATTTTGTGGGGGCTATGCATATTTTCCTGGACCGCAGCACACAGGAACACATGCATATGTTCCTGGCGGTTTTGAGTCACGAAAATGGTGCGCACGTATTTTCCAGGCAGCTTATACTCTCACGGAAATGCATTTTCATGTGTGTTGCTGCCCGCCACGAATCATTTTCCTGTGTATTGCTGCCCGCCACGAATCATTTTCCTGTGTTAATTTCGTGACATTGGGCCGCCACAAACATGCATATGGAAACCTGACGCCACTCTATTTTCATAGCGGTGTCCTCCCACCAAATATTTTCCTGTAGGCAAACCGCAACGAACAGTGTATTTTCGTGGGGTTTGATTCGTGAGGGTGATTTCGTGACTGTTGACCGCCACGGATCATTTTCATGGCGGGATACGTATGTTTCGTGACGGTTTCGCACCCTCACAAAATCTATGTTTTGTGGTAGTGACATATGCAGGCGCATGTGCATGAGCTTACTACAACAGACATGCGAAGGCGCATCTGATCATTTTCCAGGGGTTGGGCGGATTAGCTTGTAGTACTATCTATTTTCCCAGTCGCCTCAATTTCTGATTTTTTACTTCTTAGGTTTGTCACAGTGGATGCATGCGCTCTTTACAAACAAAGCAGCAAGGGGGGTCAATGAATAATGAAGCAGGAGATAGCTAAGCGCTATGTTGGCATAGTCGCTGTGTCCTAAAAGCATATGGCAAGTGGCAGAAGACGTTTGGGATGCTTTGGTCTGAATGTCACCAGCGACATTGTATCGTCTCTCACAAAAGATTTGGCGAACTTGTATTTCTTATTGTCTCTCACAAAAGATTTGGTGAACTTGTATTTCTTTCTTTCCGGCCGCCTCCTAATCCTAGTTTCGGTGCTCTCCTTGTGAATCCTACATTCTAGTTTTCTATCTCTTCGGCTAGCTCATCATCTTTTTCCGGGCCAGCTGGTTTGCAGGGACCAGCTATATATAGTGTCCGTGCCGCAAAATAAAGTTCTGGGCACCATAGTACTTAATACTTATTATATGTATTGCACATACAAGGGTAATCATATTCAGTAGTAAGTAGCTAGTTTACATGTTTAGGAGCATGTTTCGATCACCTTTAGTCTCATGACTAAAATTAGTCAAGCTAAGAAAATTTAGTCACCCCCTGTTTGGAAGCAAGAGCTAAAGTGGTATTCAATTGAGGAGAGATAGAGCAAAAATATTAATGAGGAGAGAGGAAGAGGGGATTTTAGTCTCTTTTAGCTCCTCCACCCCTACTAGTAATTTTTAGCCTCAAGACTAATTTTAGTCTCTCTTTAGCCTCACCCGTTTGGAAGTTTAGCTCTTGCAAGAGGCTAAAATTAAAGGCTAATTTTAGTCACCCTGATCCAAACACCCTGGTCTACATCTCAAGTAAATTATTCATGTGCATTCATGGTAACATTTGGTCGAACGGGTTAAGTGTACTGGAGTCATCCTATGTGACGATGGACTTTCTAGAGTACATCAGCAAACAGATGATTAGCGTTCAGCTCCGGGATACTGGCCAACACATGGTACAGGCTCGGAGGTGAGTTCATCGATGTTGCTGCTGAGCAGCTGCGAATCACCGCTAAGAACGCTCTTTGCTGTCGTCGGCTCTTAAACCCAATGCTGGACATGAGGATGCTTATTTGACACGCAGAGCACGCAGTCAGACTTCGCTCTGAATGATCATTTCAGAGGAGCTATGCCCCCGTGGTAGACGGAAGGATCCGGTGTTTCATGTGGGTACTGCATGACGCTGATGCCTACGGTGGCAGCATATTTGCTAAGACACTGACCACGGTTAGAGCCGGCTTGCAAAGTTCGTGTCTGAGTTCATGGAGCATGCCAAAGGAAGAGTGCTCAGGAACACCAGGTTGGTGCCACAGCCGAAGATCATGGGGCCACTGTAGGTGTGGAACTCAATTATGGATGCCAAATTGTAGTTTTGTAAGCCAAAAACAATCAGATATATCTACATATGGAAATGTAACCATGGTCCAGCTTCCCTCTTTCATCGACATCGACTAATATCTTTCACTTTCTTTCATCGATATAGATGACTTTCAGAGTTCCAGGTTCAACCGCTTGGGGACATTTAAGTAAATATATATATCGTATATATATATGACAGGTCACCCCAAGCAACCACGGTGCCCCGCCCTCGCCAAGCACCTCTGCTTCCTTTCTCTATTGTCAACCCAAAATATTACTGGCTAGCAAAGACGGACAGCGCCGATGAGCATGAAATGGATATCTCATTTTCCTGTGCTGCATTTCGCCCTCTCTCCCCACTACTACACAGACCATTTTATGTTGGAGGATCTGATTTTAGCGCCGGACCATAAGCCTATCGGCTCGTACAAATGGTGGACGGCACTGTAACAATTCATCCATCCCTGTTAAGTTGGGAATAAACCACGCCTGGAGTGTGTCCATGGCGTGGCGAGTCTGTGTCGCGTGTGTGGCGTACGCGCGTCATGTTCGTGTGTGTGTGAAGGTGTTCATGGAGCTTAGGTTGTTAGGTTCGTTCGAGTCATAGTCTAGGGAGTTCCTGGAGTCCATTGGTGCATGAGCTCGTGCTCAGGTCTGCGCCATAGACAGCGTTGATTCGGAACGTCGGTGTGGCCACGTTCCAGGGGAGAACAGCGTGTTCACGCTCGTTCCAGTTGGACAGAGCAGCTGGAGGCCGAGCTCGTGCTGCTGTGCAATTGCGTGCACGTGTATGAGCTTGTGTCCGGGCACGTCGCAAGCGGAGAAGGACGGCGCAGGTGTGGCCGCGTTTGGGTCAGTGGCGAGCTCGAGTCCGGTGCGTTCGGGGGAAGCAGAGGAGACCAAGTCGTGGAGATTGGCAGCAGCGAGAAGGGCGCCACTTGGCAAGCTGGGAGGATTGAGTCTTGGTCTC